>CALSCE010000197.1:2030893-2045511 GCA_943593645.1 Bovichtus variegatus
CAGACCTGTGTACTGTATGCAGATTTTCAATCCAAACAAACACACTAGCAAATGATTGCACATGCTCAGTCAGAGAGGAGGGACTACTGCACTCGCAGGAATCAAATCAAATTCACCTTTTTGTGAAAAATACAGTATTTCAAACAGTGAGTTGCATCTTGTGATGGGATCACAGCAGGCATGAAGAACTTCCGCTCGGACCTACTTGTTGGGACCACACCCATCTTCATTTTGATCTCAACTACACACCTGTAAAGTAGAGTTGTGGCATTGTAAAAACAGGTTTTATATTAGTATTCAGTTTTGTACTTCTAGGCGTTGCACTTGACTCAACAGCCGCCAATGACTTAGTTTTTTTTCCTGTAGTGTTTACACATTACTGCGTTTGTTTTTGATGCGATGATCCAATAAGGCAGCGCGCTCAGACGCAGCGGCCCCGGCACTTTAGTTCAACTTTAGTTTCCTTTAAGACTAATTCTGCTGTTTTCGTCTAGTCACCCCAAAAAAAACACATGAACTCTCTAGTAAAAAAAAAAAAAAACAACGTGCACATTCCCCCATTTTTTTGTCACTCTTGAGTATTTGCAGCAATATCTGCATCTGTTCAAAAGCAACACATTCTGTGAAATCCACATATACAGCTGTGTGAATCAACCCCATGGTACCTAGTATATGATTAGTCTATTTTATTGGCAAACAAAACAAATTTACACATTCACTGACTGCAGCTGCTGAAATGTAAAAGTAAATAATTTAGATTTTTTTTTTTAGATTTGGACTGTTTTTGAAGATGCCACTTAACTAAATTGTGATGGGCATTTTGGACTATTATCCACCAAAATTATGAATCAATGTATTGAGTCAATAATTGGCAGATTCTTTATACGAAAATAGATTCTAGTTGGAGCCCTATTTGAGTGTATTTTCCAGCGGCGCATGGAAAGGCTGAACAATACAAGTGAAAGCGTGAAAGCATGAAAGCCAGACAAGATGGTGCAGTGTACAGCCAACACACTTTGATTCCAGCATCCATTGTGCATTGTGTGAGTTATTTGTTACTATTACGGTAAAGAGTTGAAATAAGGCGAGAGGCAGATGGGGAATGACACGACTCTAAAGCAGAATGTCATTCTGGGAATGTTACTATTAGGGACGTTAATATATTTCTGTGTGTACAACAAGCCGTCTCCTGCACCGGAGATGGATCGCTCTTCCTCTAGAGTTCAAGGAGCAGCGAGCGGCACCCAGAGGGCATCGGTTTAAACTGGTGACCGAGGCTGTCAAGAGATAGACGTCGTCGGTACAAGCCTGTCAGAGATTTCAGTTTGTTGTGCCTTGTTCCTGCCAACAGCGCGCCTGCTTCTTCTCACTATCTTCCCGTTCTGTGTTACACTTCTGCTTATTTGCTCTCCGCTTCCAAAAAATATCAATTTCACATGGTCACAACCTCACTTCCCCGGCAAGAATTTTGTTTTGGATCTATTTATTTGCAGTGGCCTATATTTAGACTTCATTTTTGATATGGTTAGGTTTCTGCTACAGCTGCGTACTTTTCACTTTCTTTATCAACAATTCCTTAGAATTAAAGATTGTCACAATTCTCTATCCAAAACATACATTATGGAACGCAACACCACACATTTTGCACAGTGTATAAGACTGGAAATGATCTTAAAATAATGCCAAATAATTGCAATTTGCACCTTTTTTTTTTAAATCACTTGATCCACAGCAAAACAGAACCCAAAACCTTAGCGATGTACGATGCAAACAAATCAAATTGATTTATAGAGCCCTATACACAAATAGCTCCAAAGACATGGATTCTGCGCCGTGCTTGTTTTTTATTTTAAAAAGAACAGCAGGGAATCCACTCATCCTCAGAATTTCTGTCAATCACACAATCAATGAAATGGAGGACTGCTGGGTGTCTGGGCTCTTAATCGAGCTGTGTTCTTCTCTGTCCATTCGCCCGTCTCTCAGGTGGTTCTCCGACACCACTGCTCCAATTTTTGACAAACTTTCGAGGGGTGATGCATCTGCTCCGTGTTCTACTTTTTTTAAAAAGGACACCGTTTGTCTCAGGCGTGGCTGGATGCTTTAAGGTCAAAGCTTTAGGGTACTTTCACACTTGCAGGCCCAATCTGTGAGTGGTTTACTTAAAAGTGTGTTTTTTTTATGGTACCCATTAATCTTAAGACTCTGCCGATCGAAGTCCCTTTCAATCTGCTCTTCTACATGAAGAATATGATATAAATATCAAACCTGCATTCAATTTGTTCAACGATTCATATGGGAATAAAAAATCACAGCTGGAACGGTGATTGACAGGTGACATCTTCCTGCGTAGCTTGCTACAGTAGCTAAAACTGTGCAGGCATTTTTTATTGATATTGTGCTTTGTGTTAATCTCTAGAGTGTCTGTCCGGCTTTATATAAATAACATTTATTTGATTATACTGAAAAACATGAATTTGTTTTATGCCTTGAGTCCAATTCTGCAGAAAGTATAGGAGATGCATTTTGATAATGCGCTACATAATCAGCACAGATATCTCAAGTAAAACTATTTCAGACTTTGAAAGAATTGAATCTTTTCCGCAGTATGTGAAGCTGATGAACTTTGAGGAGGAGATCCGGGCTCATCGGGACCTGGATGGCTTCCTGGCGAAGGCCACTATCCTGCTGGATGAGACCGCTGCCTCCCTGGACGACGTTCTGAAGAGAATGTTGCACCACGTGGCCCAGGACAGCAATGCATCCGAGCCCAGCTGCAACTTCGAGGAGGTGATGAGCATGCTTTTCACAGACGCAGGCGCTCAGGAGGTCAACGGTAAGCAATGAACCTGTCGACGTGCGTGTGTAAACCAGCATGTGGGGAAAAAAAAATTGTGTGAAAATGCAATCACAGACAAACAAAACACAATAAGACTGAGAACTTTAACCATCTGTGTCTGCACACAATCAGCTGACCTAAAAACATCTGAAGTCTGCACATGTCAACACCTACCTGGGATATAGCTTCACCTCAGGCTCGGGAGCAGAATTGTCAGATAGACTTGAGAATGGTTCAAGAAGCTTTTAAGACCCAAAGGAGAGTTTGTGATGTTTGAATCGAGGCTGTCCATTTGCCCCGCGGCTTTTTGAAGTAGACACAAATAGAGCTCAATGTGATGAATCCTGTTAGCAACTATTTACATGTGCAGACATCAAACGTTTAAGTGGTTATCCTACACGTCAATGCACAAGCATAAGATACGCGTTTCCATGGAGAACCACAATAGTGATAATCAAAATCCTGTGTTACTTCCATTCATGGTAGTAGTTCAATTATTTTCAGATATCTTCAGATTGAGATGTTTTGGTTTATTCTTTGAAAAATTGCAACATGGTGCCATTTAAAGCAGATTGCCACTTTTCTTGTTCACAAATATTCTTTAAACATTTCAGAATAAAAAAAAAAAAAAGTTTTCTTCAGAATGCAAAATGAATTAAATTTTAGAAGATTGCCAAAAGCTAAAATAAGAATACATTTTTACTGAAATACTTTTGCTAGCACTTTTTTTATACATCTTTTCCTATTTGGACATAAAAAAGCTTTGGTTTATTGTACCAAAAAGTGTGTAAGATCAGCTTAAAGTGTTCTGCACATATTACATTCTTCTAATGCATAAATCCATTTCTGAGGTGTGCTATAATTTCTCCAGGTTTGGTGATCTTTTCTCAGTCACTACAGGTCCTGGCAGTGGAGCAAAGCCTCTTGGTTAAGGCGAATCTCCTCAGCCCATTAGAGCGGGAGAAATCCGCCCTCTTACATAACAGTGTGAAGCCATTGTTAAAGCCTCACTCTCTGCCCAAGCTGTACTGAACATTTACAAAAATAATTATTCTTCAAATCAAGGACGTTAATTTTGCCTGTTAAATGAGAGCTTGTTGAGGTAATGGCAGTGCAAGGGCTGCCTGTCACGTACTCTACCTCCAGTGTTTTCCTGTCTGGCTGGGCTGGGGTCCACAGTTGTTGATGGTTAGTCAGAGGTGGGTGGTGTGTGACGCTCACCCTGCACCGCCTCTGACAGACCCGCGAGGTGATAATTGACTTCTGTCATCGATCACTCACTTAGCTTTTCAAATGGCTCTCTGAGACTCTCAAGCTGCGGTGGCTGCAGCTACTTGACTGTTTCTCTCCCAGAATACCCCACTCAAAGGCAAAAGAAGAGTTTTTTTTTTTTTTTTTTTTTTTTTTGTTCTGTATGTGGCGGCCATCTTAACGAAAAGGCTTCCTGCGCAGGTCTGGGCTGAAGATCAATATGAGCATTCAAGGGTTTCACTGGATTATGAAATTGGATAAAGCAACACAGAAGCATAAAGTAAAACCTTTTATATCACGGACGCTTTATTGTGAAAATGAATCCACAGCCATAGAGCGATAGTTAAAAACCAATACATGCAGATATCCTCAGCACTTTTAAGGGGAATACTATCACAATAAAAGTTGTTTTTTTAGATGTCTTAAATATTAGCATATACTCTAATAAGTTATTAACTAACTAAAGGTTCTCACAAACAATATATAGCCATGATTTTCTTTTATATTGTGCAACGAAAAGTGCTGTTTTGAATCTGTTGAAACTTGAGTTATCACTCTGGGGAAATGCAGCAGAAGGAATAGGGGAATAGTAGATGAGAAATAGGTGATAATTAATTGCAGGGAGGATGATGTAACAGCTCCTCAATTATGAAACAAATAAGGATGACAAAGATATAGCTATAGTATGCAACAGGCAAATGAGCAGCACTATTAAATATTAACTACGGATGGATTTAACAAACAGAAATATTTACAGAATGAGCAGAAAGAATATGAGGAAATGAAGTTAAAATATTATTTGACATCACGAAGGTCTGTTTTTCAAGCAGTCTGTAGATTTCAGTTACCTATGAATCTTACATTTTTATTTGTTTTGTTAATTATTTAATAAGAATATGCACTACTTCAAAAGATGGATTTCTCATTTTGAAATCCTTCTCTTCAGTGTCTAGTTTCTGCACTGAATTCCCTTCACTCAGCGTGAATCCCTGAATTAAAATCATGAACACGTGAAACCCTCACGTCAGTGCTGAGGGGGTAAAAAAAAAAAAAATCTCCGGGGGAGGAACAAAGGCTCTTCCTGCGGGGGAATACATTCATACTTCTGTAAGTATGTTATCAACGGGACATATCTCTTCAGGTATTCATTTCTGCCATATCTACGTTCACTCGGCTACAGCGGGGTGATACGGCTGGCGAGCGGACCAGCTCATTTGGAGTGTAATACTGTACAGCTGTGAGATAAAGAGAACAGGGCGAGATTATAACAGCCACTGAAAGAACAGAGAATTACTGAAATGAAAAGATGAAAAGCCCACAGAGATAATTAGTCCTGCCATAACTTGTACAGAGGAGCCAACTTGAGCTGTTTTTTTTTTGGGTTCACTTTTGTCTTGGGATCTGGCGATGGAGCGGAGTACACACATTGTGCAGCGGGATAACGAACAGCATTGCTGATGATGCAATGCATTAATAATAATATCTCTTCAACCACTTCTATAAACACTAATCCTGCCTTTTTTATTAATAAAAAAAAAAATAATACTTCATGCTTTAATATACTCCCAAGTATTTAAACCAATAAATGATTATAGGATGCTGACGATGATGACAATGCTCACAATAGTGATGAGCGGCTGCCCCAGAATGACTGATTGTCAATATATGATTAATGCTAATTAATTAATTGTATTTTCCTCTGTGATGTTGTTAGCAGCTACACTGCTCGGTGCTGTATGCCCTGATGATCGTGTGCCCTATTTGTGACGACTCTACCATCATTTCTTCCTAAATTGCTGTCACCTTTGATCGATCTCACCGGCTTTCCACTTTGTCTCGATTTGCATAATCCCCCTGTGCGATTTTTAAAAAAAAAAAAAAAAAAATTTTTTATTTGCCAGCCAAAATTAAACTGAAAAACAGTCAAATCATTTTAAACCTGCAAATGTAAGAATGTGACCTCAAATACGTAAAAAAAAAAAAAAATTAAAAACGCAATAATTGACAACTATTTCTACAGTTTGTGACTCTTAGGTCCTTGATATTTCATGCAACCTGTTTTGTGAATTCAAAAATACTTAAGACTCTGTTACAGCAGGAGGGTTATTACTTAACTGTTTGTCTAAACATACTTTGTGCAGACACATGTTTGTTTCTGACAGGAGGTACTCTAAATATTCTGCGTATGATTAACTCTGTTGCCTTCTCTGCTATAATAACCGTTTTCACCGTGAAAATCTCTCTGTAACATACTGCGGGAATGATGAGAATACTAAATTGAAACTATTAATTCAAGCTCTTTACCACATTAAAAAAAAAAATGGTGGCCACACATGTAATTTTTCTCATCCTGATCTCTTCATGGACGTCTTTGGGTTTCTTTGCACTTGCTGCTATCAGTGATAAAATCCAATTTTTGGTAATAGCCTGTAGACGGTAATCAAGATAAGATCTCTCTGTGCGCAACAAAGACGAGACATTGAGGGATTTTCTCTGGAAAATGATATTTAATATGCATGAGGTAAAGGAGGGCAGGAAATGAAGCTTCTGTTCAGCAGAGATATTTATGTGCGTGCCTGTTAACCACAAAGTGTGTCTTTATGCGTGTGTGGTTCAGGGTGTGTATTTGTGTGTCTTTTTGTTTGTATGAAATCTAAGATACTGGTCGCCTGTTGATCGGAAAAGGTGACTGAACTGACGCTCTGGTTTCTCTTCTTGGTTTTTCTCCCACCTTCTCCACATGCAGACAAGTCTCAAAGTTTCGTTTTCTTTGATGACGGTAAGCTGTGCTAATTGGATGAAAATGTCAGCATCAGCCGCCATGAGGCTGCAATCAGTGGTTTGCTTCTGTACCAATCATCATCAGTATGCCGTTTGTGTTCCTCTCCACACTCGGGACTGGGTCGATCCATTGAGTCATCAAATGATTACAGACACCAGCGGTCCGTCCTGTGTCACGTATCGATGCCTCTTCAGCTGCCCCTCAAATCAACGTCCTCACCGTCCAGTGGGCTCATTGTCCCATAATGTCCCAAGTTCTTTTTGTAAAGCCCAGTGAAAATGAAAATAATCCTAGTTCCGAGTTCAAAATTACAAAATAATTTGACTTTTTTTGGCAATTGAGATATTTCCTTGGCATGTTCTGGACATATTAGTTTTACAATCTGGTTATATAATGAGGATTTAGCTCATGCAGAACTTCCCTTGTTATTATATCCATGTAGGGTGCTGGTTTATTTACCATTAATGTAATTTTTTTTATGCAAGAGAGCAAGGTTTCACCATTGACCCAGTCCTAGTGGCCCTCTCACCGCCATGTGACATCATACGTATGTGTGCTGCATGGTGATTGGCTATGATGGATATCTAATATACAGTAAGTGTTTCATCTGCCACTACTGTATGGATCCGTCCTGTGTTTTAATCACCTCCTTCAAAGTGTCCTGCACTATGCACGCTTTGAAGGAAACCAGTCATCCCCCTCTCTGTGTGTGTGTGTGTGTGTGTGTGTTTACCGATAGTTGAGATCACGGTTGATCTTTAAGGCGGCATAAGATCTGTAGGTTTTATTGAGGTCACCTCTGAGCATAATGTAAGGAGTCTCCCTGCCAAAAGGCTCACGGCCCTTTCACTCACTGACGGGAGAAACAATGAATCTATGCGCGTTTTTTTTTTTTGTATACTTATCTCTATCCACTTTCCGCTGCTGATGTTAAGAGTAGCACGCCAAAATAAATAACATCACTGTTTTTTTGACTGGTTTAGCGTAATTGATTCGTCTCTCTCTCTCTCTCTCTTTCTTGTTTGTGACAGACTGGATTATCCTTGTGTGATTAATAGAAATTGCAATCTGTTTTTCCCCCCTCTAACCAAATCGTGTGAATAATGCAGTTAAAGAATTCAACAAGAATCCAGAAAGATCAAAGGGGCCAATCCAGCCATCCAGTCTTGCCTCCCTCATATTTTTTCATCACTTTCCATTGAAGTTTGTCACATTTGATATGCTGCGTGTGAGCATCTATGATTTTTCTTTTTTCCCTTCTGTATTCGGAAACAGCGGTGTTTGCACACCAAAAGCTGACGAAACCGTGCAGAAATCTTCACATAAGTGACAAGTGTCACACGTGCGTCTCTTAATTAGTCTCCCACTTGATCACATCGGAAACCTTACTCGCGCACTTCCCGCACATTTACAGAAGGAAATTGGGATGGTGGTTGGCGAAGTAAAGACGCGTTAAGCTCTCCATTCATTTCAATGAGGAGCAAGTTCATTCTGACTGACATTCATTGGCATGCAAAGTCAAGAGCTCGCTAATGTCCAGCCAGATTGAGAGAGAAGAGGTTGGAAGGACCTCTCATACGGGAAACATTGATTGTTTGCACTTGTGTTTAATGTCCACTCAAATATGTGCTCTGCTTATTGTTACTTCACTTTGATGTTGGGCCTTCACTGTGCAATCAGATAATGCAAGAGCAACTTGCAAGAAGTATAATATAATCACATTGATGTGTGTTATGTACAGTGTTGGAAAGCGTAGCAATCAATAACTTTACACTGGAAGAAGTTGAGCTCCAGCGGCGCTACTCTTGGGAGGCTACTTAGAAAAAGGAGTTCAAACTTTTTTCTTATTGAACATGTAATTATCATGATGATTATTTATTTAAAAGAAATGCCTGCCTGTTCAGAATTCCTACAAAAAAAATTAAAGGGGGTTTAATTACAGTAGAGAAGCAATGGTAGAATAAAATAAATAATTTATTTCCTTTTATGACCCAAACTTGTTTGTAGTTTCAGTAGTTAACTACACCAAAAAATTTAAAAAATTTTTAATTTAAATACTTGAATCACTATGCAAATATGAATGTAGTTGAACTACCAGGAAGCTACTGCAAAATGTTTTAAACTACTAGTTTTACGTGTAGTTCACGACTCTAATCACTGCTTATGTATTGTAAACTCGTCACATAATCGTTTTAAAGTTTGAACTACAGTGGAATCATTCATTTACAGAATTTAGCCATTTCTCTCTTATAAATATGTCTTTTTGAATTTGTTTGTCATATATTGAGGAAAAAAAATGGACCCCAGGTATCAGACACATGCATGAAAATAATTTAATCTCAGCATCAGCTGCTGGCATGAATCACAACTCTGGACCTTTCCATTCATATTTCATTTTGTAAAAAAAAAAAGCTTCCCACGTTTTTGTAACGGCAATATTCAACCCTGAAAACAGGCATTCATGATGTGCTCTGGCTGTTGAACTCTTCTCAACACTGAAGCAATCTCTATCGCTTGGAAAAGAAACGTGTCGTATAAAAAAAACCCATTAAGGTTGTAATATGAAGGCTTCTCTCCGACGGTCTGTTGGTATGGACGACCACAGATACACCCGCACGCCGTCGACCTCGCTCTTTCTGTCTTCGTGTCTTCACTTTGCTCCTATAACGTCTTCTTCTCCATCGTCTTTCCCTCCTCTCTTTATCTTTTAATCTTTCTTTTGTTCTGTTCGCATCTCTCTCTCTCTCTCTTTCCGTCTTTCCCCTCCTCTCCTCCCTGACGTCAATAAGGAATTGGATGGTTTTTGATTATTACATGGCTGTCAGGCTTACTGCTATTAATTGAATTGAATCCCAGTCCATCTCCTTTACTTCTCTGTCCCTTCCCTCAGTCTATCTCCCTCTCACTCTTTTCATCTCGTCTCACTCTCATTTTCCTTCTTGTTTGTCACGTTTTTTGTATGACATTTTTTTATTTTTTTCCATTCCCTTGGTCCTTCTTTGCTCCTGTTTCTGCTTGAATATCTGCTCTCTGTTTCATTTTCCCTCTCTGCATGTCTCCTCCTTTTTCTCTCTTCCCCTCTGTCTCCTTTTTTTTTTCTCTCTCTCTCCCCCCCCCCCTTTTTTTTTTTCCCCCCCCCCCCCCCCCCCCCCTCCCCCCCCCCCCCCCCCACGTGCCAGCTTTTTTCCCCTCCTTGTCATTCACTTTCTCCCTAGGCTTCTTTTCATCCTTTCTTCCCCTCATACTCTCCATCTCCGTGCCCTCTCTCTCTCTCATTTCTCTCTCTTGTCCCCCTCCCCGTCTCTCCCTTCCTCTCTCACTCCTTGAGCACTGTGATACTGTTGTCATGGTGACGCGCATCATTTTCTGGCATGAATGGAGGATACTTTATTGATGAGACGGCATGGCAGAGAGAGAGAAAGACAAAGACAGACAGGAAGAAAGGGAGAAACCACTGGCAGGGAAAAAAATCTGAATGATATGGAAATGATGGTCCCTGCTGCTTACGATACGAAACATTTCCACCCTGTAATTTTCTCAGTACCGATGAGTCGAAGAGAACATTGTAATCTAAAGCTCGCTGAATCTCATCGAGGGGTTTGGGATAGTCGGGGCTGCCGAAGAATACCCCCACAAAACACTATTATTCATCCCTCAGCGTGAGAAGGGAGATTCCTCTCTTATTAGGAAGCAGCGAGCCGGTTTCAGCGGTGTCCCTAGTTGCCCATGTTCAATGATTTGTACTGTGTAAACACAGCAGAATAATATGTTTTTTTTTGTTTTTTATGTCTGAGAACATGAGCGTTGGTGTTTTCTGGAGATGGATGGACATTGTCATTAGTTTGTCGTAGTGTGGTGTTTGCACACAGTGCAGACTGGCATTAGTGTCTAAAGCAGAAGGCGAGCTTGTTAGACACTTCTGATGTAGACATCATATTGAGAGGCTTGGCACAGCAGATACAGCTCTAGACTTCTGTCGAACCTTTTAGGCTGACACCATTAGGCTAGATAAAGAAATCGGGCCAGGTTTTTATTTTCAAACACATACATATTTTAGATTTAAACATTATAAATGTGGGTATGAACAGGATTTCAGGAGACATGCATTGCTTGGTGCTAGAAGGATCTCAACACTGGACTGAAGGTTGAACTCTGCTAACCTGTGTTTGACCTCTGACCTTTCCCCTACAGTCCACCTGCTGTCGGAGACGATCCAGGGGGTGACGGCCACCGCCACCGGGATCCAGTACCAGCAGTCCTGGCTCTGCATCCTGTAAGCCTCCATGTGTTTTTGCACGTGTCTGCGCGAGACTTAAAGCAATTAATCAATACAAGTGGTCGATCAACAAAATAATGAATCTCTACTTTTATTAATTGATTGTTTGTATTCACTTGTTGTAGCTTCTCAGATGTAAGAATGATCTGCCTGTCCCTCTTTTATATCAATTCATATCACATTTAATGTTACGGGGTTTGACACTTTCAAGCAATCTTAAGACTTCTTATTTGGGCTCTTGGTAAATTTTAGACACTATATTTTTATTTTGTAGACTAAACAATGATGAATGGACTCATGGGAATAAATATCCAGCTGATGGAGGTATTTGTAAAACAGTTTTGGAGGGCAAATACAAATTATTTTGTCATGCTGATTATAGTAATGTCACATCAGAACACACTTATTTGTGTCATTCAACATATTTTGTTGTTTCATTTCAAGGACTTGTTGATTTTGTAGAATACTTTACTCAACATATAAAGGAATCCCTCAATTTATCCCAAGTTTAATCACATTTAATTTTGAGATGCATGGTTTTAGTTATGCATGTGTGTGTGCGTGTGTGTGTCGCACATTTGAATACTGTCTACCTGTTGCTGCAGAGAGAGGTTAATCTATGGAAATGAGAGCCGGTGAGGTGAGGCGTTGACATTTATAAAACCTCTTCCTACTCCCTCTCCGCTCCAGCTGCAACGTGAAGCATCTCCAGAGGCGTCACGTGTGCATCTCCCGCCTGGAGAGGCCACAGAACTGGGGGGAAAACTGCTGCGACGTCCGCTATGTCATCCTGATCCTGGCCCCATCCAAAATGGTAACTGGGGGAGGAGGGAGGAAATGATAAGTGTGATTAATGTGACTTTAGAGAGGATTACTGAGGCATCTGTAGACCCATTTGTTTGTTACATTTGTTCGTATTTCATTCATTAATGTATTTTTCTTATATTCTTTATATTATCTACTCTATTTGTGCTGGCCTGTAGCTGTTAAGTTCCCACTACCCTCATCTTACTAAAATATTCCTCCTTATGAATAATAAGGAATAAGCTAATGAATTCCTTCAGTTAATCACTGATAATGTGCTGTGATTGTGAAGGGATTTTCCTTTCATTTTCACTGCCAGTCTTTCCTCTCATCTTCATCATCTTACAAGTGTGTTAGCTGCAGGTGTAGGGATTAATAAAGTCCATCTCAATGTAAGCATCCCACTGCAATAGCACAACTAAGTGATCATTTGCATAGCCTCCTGCTCTGCTTTCATCTACTGTAATACAAAGAGAAACGTATATTTAATTCAACAGTTAAAACATTTTTAAACATGTTTTTAAATTAGTCTGCTCTTGTAAATTCAGGTAGAGTCAGACACCTGGTGTGTGTCCAATTAAGTTTAGTTTTTCTTTTTTTTGGTCTTTTTTATATCAAGCTGAGTTCTGCATGAAACTATTGAATGATTAAGGCCCACTGTTTCCTGCCTTTGCATATTTTCACCCCAAAATACCCAGATTGGTTTAAACTGATTTTTTAACAGGATGTTATGCCTCCATGCATCCAAACCCCTCTTGTGTTTCTTGCTGCAAGAAGATAGTAATCATCACATGTTAGAAACAAGATCATGTTGCGACAATGACAGCAAAATGTTTTCTGAAGAAAAAAAGAAACGCGCTACTGATTATGAGTCACGGCAATTAAAGTGCAAGACATAGTTACACAATTAAACCACATGTTTGTGCTGCTAATGGTAGTTTTAAAATGTGCTTTTTACTCAGATTTTTTGTATTATTTACACCTCTGCCTTTTAATATTTCCATAAAATGTAAGATGATGGTAAACTTTAAAGGAAAACTTTCCTGTAGACACGTGTCACTCGGATTATAGGTTTTCATTCTAAGGTCATTTACTTCCAATTTGTCTTGCTTTTTATTTTTTATTTCACTAAATGATCACAAGTGCTACTGATAGAGCTGCTCATCTCTCAAATGTCTGTTGAACTGAATCCAATCCAAAGCGCTCGCAGTGTTTTGTTTTGGGTCACTGTTGTGTGCCGGATGCTTTTCTTCATCTCTGAAGAGCTTGCTGTAGCTGATGGAGAGTGCCACATATCCTGTAATACCCTTCTCTCCCATCAAAACATGAACTCTTTCTGCATCAAACCACTCAACCCTTCTGTCCTCCACCGCTTCATCCTGAGCTTTCCACACACACACACACATCCATGCACAGACGCTCTTCACTTTTCCGTCTTCAGATGGTACTGATTGTTGCCCGTCTCTAGATTGGAAACCGTCAATTCTTCACCCCCTCTCTGCTGGAAAAAACAGATTTCTTCACGCTGTGTCTACTTTTAGCATGGTATCCCCCCCTAAGAACACCATTTTCACCAAGCCACCATCAAACTGTGGAACCACCAGGGGGTTGGAGTGACCCTGGCAATCAGCAATGCCTCAGCTAACGGCATCCTGTTTTCTGTTTGTTTGTTTGGTTGGTTTCTATCTCTTTTTTTTTTTTTCCATGAGTCCGCTTTTGTGATCGTGCCTCTTTCCCCAATACTTCCAGCACGCTCCTTGCCAGTCCTGCAGGCAGCAATCACAACCGCTAATGGCATTCTCAGAGACATTAATCTAAGCTTCAAGTAAACATAAAGCACTATTATGTCTCAATTAACCTTGATGGGGACTGTTTCTGCAAGAAAAAAATCTTTGAAGGGGCATGATGATAATGATAATAGGAATTCCTTTGGTTGGCAAATGTATATAATCATCTAGCGTGTGTGTATGAGTGGACCGTTTCCATCTTCCACCATTTAAAGAGCTTCACAGCATTTGCGGCTTTTTTTTTTCTCCTTTTCTTTACCCAGCGAGAATGTGCTGAACAGACATGACCTTTCTTCAAAAATGCTCTGTTTCTCATTCACTGTTGCCCTCAAAGAAACTCCTCTAGCTCTTATGGTAGTTAGACAAGCTGCCCATAGTCTTGGATGTTGATGATACAGCGTTAATCACTGTGTACTCATTTCTACACCAACTCGTTCTGGTTAATCAAACTAGTGACATCCTACTGAATATGTTGTTCCCCTGACTTTTTCTTTAGGGCCACCAGCAGGTCAAATATTTAAAATCTCAACATTGATTTGACTAAAACGTTCCACAGACACTGGTTCCCAGTAGATGTTTCCCAATAAATCTGGACTTTTCCTCTACTGTCGCCGTGAGGTTGACATTTTTTTGGTTTTTGAGTGAAATGTCTCGACAATTCCTCAATGGATTGTCATGAAATTTTAGTCGGACATTAATTTTCTCCTCAGGATGAATTGTAATCACTTTAATGAACGACTTTTCATTTAGCGCCATCATCAGGTCGAAACATTTAATTTGTCAAAGTCCAGAAACACGCACGAATGGTAGTAAACCCACACAGAATTATATGTTGACCCCGTGGTTCTCCTAAACTCGACAGAGCGTTGTAACATCTTTCAG
>CALSCE010000197.1:2045521-2071705 GCA_943593645.1 Bovichtus variegatus
TGTGTGTGTGTGTGACAAGCATATCCAGTGTGTACAGCCTTTTAGTGTTAGGCGATTAGGCACATTTCCACACATTCTGGATCAGCGTGTATTCATAATTTGATGGCATTATGAGTCATTCCCAGTGCCCTGAGACCAGGCTTGTGATTGGTTAGGGCTCGCTAATTTTCCTCTACTTGTCAGGTATTTTCCGAAATCCTCTAATCCTGTCTTCCTCCTTCACCTTTTACCTACTCTTCGTTATCTCATTTCTATACAGTGCACTGTAGAGAAATACAACTATGCACATTCATTTACACATTTCAACCCCCCCTCTGCTTCCATCTCTTTTTCCATTTCTAACCCCCCACCTCCTCCTCCTCCTCCTCCTCGCTCGGCTGGCTTGACTCCTCCATCTTTTCTCTCCACCTAATCAATCAGCATCAGCTCCTGCCAGGCCTCCTCAGTGGGCAAATGACCTTACATCTCTCAGAGTCCTGTCAGAACTCCCCACCCCTTAGCCACACGTGCATGTACACACACACACACACACACACACACACACACACACACACACACACACACACACACACACACACACACAAACACCTCCAGAGGGGCTCTGCTCAATGCCACAGACCAACATCTCCTCTTAATGTTGCTGTTGACAGGCCACGGCTCCCAGACATTTCCCCATTTTTTTTTTTTTTTTTTTTTTTTTTTATAGTGGAGGATTTTGTTAGGTGTTTATCCCAGGGCTTGAAAGGCTCAGTGCCACTCAGTGAAAGAGCGATATATGGAGAGAGACAGATGGGGAGAAACGGTGGGGGGGGGGAAAGGATGGTAGATAGGGAGGAGAGAGCAGGTGAAATTAGTAAAATAGAAAATGATAAAATGAGAGAGAAAAGAACAGAAAAAGAGACACCACCTCCTTCCACGTCCTAAATTGACATCGCAAGAACACACCACTTTCCTATACTTAAAAAAATCAGGTCAAATCATTGTTGTGTTTTTATGTTTTTCCTCCCCATTGCCTCTCTCTATCAACTGTTCATTAAGTATGGCAAACAGGTGGACAGTAATTCCTCTCTGAGACTTTTGTTTATCAAACCTGGGCCAAAAGCTGGTGATCAGGCCCCACACACACACACACACACACACACAGGCTCCCTTGTAATAATAAATGATTCCATGATGTATGGGGATTTAATGGATGAACAGTCCTTGTTGAACAAGCGTGTGTGGCTTCATAAAACTATCCAGCCCGCTCAGGGAGAAAAGCAGAGATGTTGATGCTGTTGTTTGTTTTCAGGTTGTTTAAAATTGCTTTGTTCTGCCAAAAACCGTCAAAAGTTTTTTGGATGACGAATGAGGCAGGAATTATTTTCCCAGGGGCTTTTCCTGCTCGCGCACACACAACCTCGTCACTCGTAATTGCGTAATGCTATGTTCAACAAGAAAATTAAACATTGGGTAATTAGATAATTTGCTCAGAAAGCTCAGCTCAGGACTGCACATTTACTCCCCGTCTTGTGTAACCTTAAAGCTCATCTTTTTTAAGAAGCACTTCGCGTGTCTTTGTGAATGACAGGGCTCCTAAAATACACTAAATCTCCTTTCCCTCGCCATTTGCTGTCATCTCTCTGTGATACTTGATCATTCAGGGGATGAAGAGATCTTTATTAAATGTACATATAAATGAATTCCCGCTGATCTGCTTACTTTGTTTTGGATTATGCCACTGAAGCTTTTCTAGCACTATCTCGTTAAATTTGATGATTTCAAATCAGCTTTCAGAAAGCCCCCTGCGGAAACACCAGGGTCTTAGCTGAATCATCAAATGGGTCATATTTTATTTTCATTGCATTGTCCAGAGCAGAGTGTGTGCCGTTTCAGTTTTTGGAGGTCACCATAATAAATGATCAAATTAAGAGCACAATGTAAACTCCACACAAACATTTTTCACCCATAAGGAAAATGAAACTGGCTTGTGATTCACTCTCAACTCGTGTTTATCTGGTTTATCCACATCCAGCTAAACACGCTGTGCAGTCACTGTCAAACTAGTTTTTAAATACCAACCTGTGCCACCGCAGGTAATACCAACAGCAGCAGTTTGGATCTGCATATGTTGATGGGACCACTTACAGGCAAAAAAAGTATTAGCTCTTGCAAAAACAAGTAATATGTACATATATAACAGATAACAAAATAGCAAGTGTACATTATGTAATAAGTATTGAGTCTTAAAAAAAAATAAATGATCAAAATATTGAGTAGTAGTGTATATTTCTCAATTCTTCCACTTGTTAGCTTACACAACAGTTTTTAATGCATTAAAAAATATAATAAATTAATAATATTTATATTTTTATTTGCAGTTACTTTCCTGAAATATAAAAAAATTATCAGTAAAAAATAAGATACATTTCCTCACTTTTTTTCGTGTTTTCTAATTTATTGAGTTTCCCCCAAACTGAAACAAAACCTTTGTCATTGATCGTTATTATAGTAAATACTCTACTATACTATGATAGATATAGTATGTATTGTATTTTTCAGCTTGTGCCTGGGAAAACAAAAACTTTTTGAAGATTTTGTAAACTAATGTATAAGGTATTCCTCTTCTTAAACCACAACAAATGCGTAAATGATTTAAATAAAATTAGAATATTTAGCGCTGAAGACAGAATGTCATTAACCTACATTCCTTGTTTTTTATTTGACCTCTGCATCCACCCAACCATTTTACCGAAATGTCAAACACACACAAACAGCATCTATAAAAACAATAATAATTAGTCGTTGCACTCGAGGGTAATTCAAGTGTCAATTTGCAGCGGATATTACTGTCCTTGCCCGTAGATGAACGCACACTGGTATGTTTACTTCTAACAACTGCTTCTGCTACTCTGTGTTTCTAACCTTTTCCCTCGTCTCCGCAGTGTAAAGACTTCTTCAAAGCTGGCCGGGGGATTTACGAGGACTTGTGCCGCCGACTGCCTTTCTACCCCTCTGACTTCACAGATGGTAGGTCTGGACCTGGGCTCGTAGTGAAAGTGAATCCTCTCCCTTAATATGTCACTCCGGGGTGCCTCTGGCAGCTCCTCGTTTGTCTGTCACCCTTTGCTTCGGATACATCTGCGCTCCGTCTGTGTCCCATCCAGGGTTGTCTCCCGCTAAAATGTCTCACCGCTGCCACATGTTCCCGTTCGTCCAACATTATTGTAACTTCCCAAATAATCAGACAAGGACGTTGCTCTGTACATTGCAAGAGTGGTGGTTTTATTGACTATGAAATCAATCTCTATCAGCAAATGTGTGAAAAGGTTTCTGTCATCAGTCAAACTAATGTACACAGGTTGCGTGACCTTTTTAGAATTTGGTATTTTCCAAAAGAGATAAATAAATATATCTGAATGTTTATTTAGTGGAGACACAAATTACTCAGAGTTTTTGTTCTAAAGTGATTGTAACTGCGTTTTTAACCAGATAAATTGACTCAGTTGACCTTGATTTTATATATATATAGATATATATATATATCTATATATACAGAAAAGACTGAGTACATTAGAGAAGAACAGAGTTTTCTTGCTTTCTTTCAGTCCTTTCTCATTTTATAATACCCAAACATCTTCATCGTGCTGTAACAAAATCAAGATACTTCTGTCTTGTAAGTGTCATCAGGTAATGATCATCCGATGAAGGTCACAGGACCAAAATCATTGTGATCACATTAGAGCCCAATTAAAGTGTTTTATTCCGAAATGAGTTATCCATCATTTGGATAAAAGCGATAACTGCTCTTACAAAATGATGGATGGCACAAAACCAAAACAAATTACTTGTATTTCTTTTGCATTTTGCTTTTCTTTCTTTTTTAAAAGGGCAGTATGTAGTTTAGGCCTTTTTGTAGAATAGTTTTACTGTATGTTTCCATATTGTGGAGGCACTGAATGATAATATCTGTTAATGTTTTTGTCGTTTGGAAATTAAAATGCTGAGCCTCCTCCGCTTCATCACGAGGTGAATATGACTCATGTGTTTGTCTGCCCTCAGGTATAGTTGGCAGTAATAAAACCCTGCTGAAGTACATGACCACAGCCATCTTCCTCTACATCGCCATCCTCCTCCCCGCCATCGCTTTCGGATCCCTCAATGACGAGAGCACACGTGGCGAGATAGGTACGAGCACGTATGGATGTTGACACGTGAACATTTTTCTCAGTAAAGTTCCTGTTTATTTTCTCCACAAACACATTAAGGCGAGACACTGCAGGAAAAAATAGTTGTTTTTTTTCATGCACTGGTCAATTTTGAGAATTTGAGCTATTTTGATATGTTTTTTTTCACACTAGTGGAGAGAAAATATCCAAAATACACATTTAGGTTTATTATTTTACTGACTTTGTCTATTTGCACCTGTAGATTCCTTCTAAATTCACCAAGAAGTTAGCATTAGATACTGCCTCATTTGCATATTTTAACATAACATTTCAAACTTGTAATACAAAAAAAGATTGTCTTCATGTAAGTAATGAACTGCAGAAGTTTCACACGTATATGTTTATTGTCTCCCCTTTGAGTTTGATCTATTATGTTCAACTGTAGATTGTCATAAAAGCTAAAAGAAGCAAAAAAAAAGTTACAGAGCTTCAGATTTGGCAGATTATTTTTATACTTCTTGTACTTTCTCTGTACAACAGCTCATGTAATTTAGCGTTGTGTAGAAATATTGATAAGTTCAGCTTTAAAATGCAAAATAAAAGTGTTTTGCATCATATTAACGTTCCCCGTTTGGAGAATCTAATTTACTTCGGCTTGTGTTCAGCTCTACAGAAGAAGCTAGCAGACATTCATGCACATTAATGAGTACACATCAGCACTTCCTCCTGAGTTTTCTCTGTGTGTGTCCTCTCCGTCCAGATGTTCGGAAGACCATCATCGGTCAAAGCATCGGCGGGGTCATCTACTCGCTGTTCGCCGGCTCTCCTCTAGTCGTCCCTCTCACCACAGCTCCCCTCGCCATCTTCATCAGCGGTAGGTTTCCCCTCTTTCATCCAGCTCAGCTCAGCCAACATACACTTATCTTTTCACAGTTTCTGCCGATGGTTGATTTGAAAAAGCGCCTGGAGGCGGGTGGAGTACTAAGAAGATTACATCAAAAATCTAGAGGAGGCACCCGACCGTGTGGAACAGCCGCTAGAAACTCATACGTCCTCCTCATCTGCTCCCTCTTTCACCAGAAAACACCACCGTTGGAGTAATTTAACTGTTTGTTCACACGTATGTGCCTCGTGAGTGTTCCCGGTGCAGTCGAGCAAAAAGCATATATCTCCAAAAAAAACGTGCATTTTTTTCAGGAATGAAGGAAAGAAAAGAAAATTGTGCCGTTACATAATGGTTGGTTTGAGGGGCCTACGGGTCAGGAAACTAGCTCATCGCGTACACGAACATGTAAACTTTATATTCAGTTGTGAGAGACAGCGGCACATAAACATTATGTGCACTGCTGTTGGTTTTTACCCAACAGCAGTGTTTTTGTTGGTTGGATTTTAAAAGATCTTGACGGCTGGAAGCTGCGGCATCGGGCAGTGATGAGGAAAAGCAGCAACCCGGATGCCAAGATGTAGTTTTAGTAGTTTTTAATACCAAAGCTGTTTGTTGGGTTTGTGGTGTGATGATCTTTGAAGTAAATGGGTTAGAAATCTGCTAAGCACATTCTCATGGGGGTAATTATAGAACATTTCCAGCAGCCTGTCTGAGCAGAACAATGGCTTGTTTGTAAAGTTGTAACTCATCTGCACACAAATCTGCTAACTAAATTATTTTGACAACCCCATTACAATTCCTTTGTCCTTTTCATGTTTGATTGAAATATGTAGATTTTCCATTTCTTTGTGTGAGTGTAAAGTACATTCCTGCCATAGCTGATCAAGACATTTAAATAAAAAAAAAAAAGTTTTTCACTAATAGGGGTGAAAAAAATAGTCTTTTCTATTGTTTTAGAAACTTTTAAGCATCCGTACTTACAGATTTAAGAAACTATGAACAATAAGGTTCCCTATTAACATAGTTTGTTTTTGATTTTATTGATTAAATCAACATTGATTAGTCTCCTTCTGATAGATTTTTGATGAAACTTGAAAAATAAGACATTTCTTCTCTCTAGCTCCTCCTGTTTCTTTATTCTAAAAATGCACAGATTAGATTAGATGGTGCGAATGTTTTCTGTGCACATTACAACCAAACTAACATCCGAGTTTGTGCTTAATGTGAGGACTCGTTTATTGCACGTTGGTGATCAGGACTAGTAATGTCTGAGATGTCTTTATGATCTGTGGTCATTTTTCTGTAAACGTGCAGTGATCCGAGGAATCTGTGACGACTACAACCTGGACTTCCCAGCTTTCTACGCCTGCATCGGTTTGTGGAACTGCCTCTTCCTCATCCTGGGAGGGATCTTCAACGTCAGCCTGCTCATGAAGCTCTTCAAAAGGTATTTCTTACACGCCTTAACAATTTAACTCGCTTTAATTGTTTTCATTTCAGTCAAATCAAATGTATAGAGGCAATTCTTGCATTTATTTTGTATCTGTTGGTGTGCTTCCTTCTCTTGTCAAACGGAAAAAACATTTTAAATTGGGTGATTACATCAGTGTCTGCAGCAGAATCACTGGCACTCAGCAAAAAAGTCTGTTCTGTAAAACAAACAGTTTAAAAAACAAAAACAAAAAAGGATTGTGTGTGACGGCTCCCGTCCCAGCTACCACACATCCAGAGTTTAATGTCTCTCCTTCCGCTTCCCTTTCCGAGTCCCTTTAGCCAAAACCAACATATATGGCAATAGACAATTTTTGCTTAAATTTACCATTATGAAGTAAGTGTTGATTGCACAATGTAATGGCTGTAGAATAATGACGCCATCTGCATTTAGATTGGTTCCCTATAAGCGTCGCTTTCACGATGCAATTCTGAAAGGCTCCATCTACGGCACAAAGCCGTGGAAAAACAAAAATGCAGTGTGTCCTATGCAGGGATGCCAACTCTTTTCTAATGAAGGTAGCCAGCACTAGCTCCAAAAGTTGCCAGATGACGTCACGCGCTCATTCGCATATTGGCGACGTCATCGCGCATTCATTAGCATAATGTTTGCAGCGAGGGAGAGACCTTGTGCTGCTGGCAGAAGAGCATTGGGAATGAATTACATTACATTATAATATATTTCAATATTTGTCTTGCCTTTTCCCTGATTGTCTGAATAAGTTCATTTGTACATTTGTCGCTCGTAGCAGACTCTGGTTGTCTTTTTCTTTGCAACAGTGGCGCCAACAATAATGCCACATGAAACCGCTTGCAGGGGAAAAGATGTCCATTGTCACTCTGCCCTGACGATTTTGGGGGTCAAAGGTCACTGTGACCTCCCGTCAATCACATTCCCCTGAACGCGATATCTCAGGATATTGTTTTTTGTTTTTTTTTTATTTGGCACAGACGTCCACAGGATGAGCTGATTTTATTTTGAAGGGTCAAAGTCACTGTGACCTCACAAAACACATTTTTTTTTAGCTATAACACAAGAATTTAAACACTAATTATAACAAATGTCTAATAGGATAAAATCACAAAGGGATGACTTATTTGAACATGGATGTAAGTTATTACTCTATTAATGTTGACTAATGCTGTAAAAACATTTTTGGTTTAAAAAGTAAATAATGAAAAAACACACATGCAAACTATAATTTGACACATTGCTATTTTAATTTCAGTACAGTGTTTGGATCCTGGTATATCTGCCTGCAAGTCTCGTTCTAGTCTTTGTCTTAGAGCATAAGTGATTAAAAAAAGTAGCATAATGTATGTTTCAACAGTAACTTATACTTGCTTTTTGTAGCAATTAATCATTTTCCCAAGATTAATTCATTTTATTTTCACCAATACTTTTAAATAAATACAGTTGTGTAGATGGAATTTTTAAATCTTTAAATTTAGATTTTTTTATATTATTTCAGTTTGTATCGTCTTCTTTTTTATATGCACTACACAACAACCTTGATTGTCACTTGTGTAACGTTTCTGTGTTTTCCCAGGTCGACAGAGGAGGTCATTGCCCTGTTCATTTCCATCGCATTTGTGGTGGATGCAGTGAAGGGCACAGTGAAAAGTAAGTTCCCGAACACATGGCGGATACCTCTTTTCTTTGTTCTCACGTCACTGCTTTCACGGTCTCACGTTGCTTTTTTTCCTGCCACATTACTGACATGTTGTCTGTGCAAATCAAGAGTTTGTATAGTCTCAAACTCGTGTCTGTTTTTTAAACAGCCAATGATTTAAATCCCCCAAAATAATTGACATATACACTTTTTTAAAAGATGATTTAAGTGTGCAGCTCACTAATTAGTACGGCTGTCCTCGACTGAAGAATCCTTGGTTGACTGATCGTCATAAAATCTCTTCTGGTCATTTAATCCGTTTAATTAGAAGGTGCCAAATAGTTTTTTTTCCCCCAATATTATTGTCCTTCTGCAGATGAACACTGTCCTGTCTTAAAATCTAGTGCTTATTGAAGAACAAGCCATATTTGTGTAGATTACTGTAGTGCCAGAAAACAGAAACAAGAAAATTCTCAAGACATCAAAGACCAAACCATTTGATTAATTAACTAATCTAATAAGAACCCACCTTCTTATTAAAATCCACTGCAGGCCTAATAAGTGAGCTTTTTATCCGGCCAAGAGTAAGAAACGGAGAGTTTTTCTAAATATGATGGTGGTAAAAATCAGCTTCTGGTGTGTCAGCAGAGCGAGCGGCTGAGAGAGATACGATGTGCTAAATTAATCAATCCAGATTTCAAACCCAGCCTGCAGTCATATTACTCCACCTCTGCCTTTTACTGCACCTCACCTTAGTATATCATAAATATTTTTACACAATTTAATTTGCTAAAAAAATATGATGATAGCTGAATGTAATTTATTTTGAGTGCGATGTTGTCCTGTTTTGGAGATTGCCGGTGCAGTAGTTCAATTTTCAGAAACCATTTGTAAAATACGCTCCGAGCTCATATGCCATTACCATAACATTAACCTCTGCCATTTTGTTGACACTTTTCATCCAAAAATATTTTTGCAGTAACATGAATGAATACATTCTAAGGTGTGTATCCACCGGCTTCATGCGAGACAATTTGCAAAAAGTGCAAAACATATTATTTAATTATTGCATATATAATGTAAATGTAATTATTCAATTTTATATTATGCACTTTAATTATATTATCATTAGATTGTAATATATATAATATAATACATGCAAATGTTTACAATAAATATTACCAACACAAAAAAATTAAAGTTTTATTCTTTCTGTGCGGCCCGGTACCAAATGATCCACGGCCCGGTACAGGTCCGCGGGCCGGTGGTTGGGGACCTCTGCAATACAGTACAGCTGTTGTTGTTACCAGCACAGAGATAAAATCATACAGTATTTAGTGTTTTAAAGGTATAAAATGTAACATTTCCATATAAACATTTCTCATGAATTATCCCAAAATTATTCAAACTATTTAAAAATCCAAGTGAGATTTGTCATTTGAAATCTTGGCCGTTTTTAACTTTAGATTTTTAATCAGATAAAAGATTTTAGTTAATTGTGAGCTTGCAGCCGCTCCTCCTCTGTGTCAGTCGGGGAAACAATGAGTTTTAACGCCAAACTGCTGTTTCTTTTACGGGCTTTACTCACAGGGCCGATTTTCTTTTGAAGAGGAGGGTCATTTTGCTCCTCGTAAAAACGTCCTGGATGATGGACAATGAAGTAATCCTTATCGGGGGAAGCTGAGTGCAATGACAAACTCCAATGACCCGCTACGCCACCAAACTCCGTATTTATTATTGTTTTGATTAACAGTCCCATAGCAGCTGCAAATAACATATTGTACATTTAAGGAATCTAATAGTTTGACCTAGATGATTTTAAATATGTTTGATATCTACTTTGTCTGAGCCAAATGTACAAAAACAGTGAGCAAATTAGTGCTCTTTACCTTGAAGGAGTGTTTTTTACAATGCAGTTGATCAGGTTTCAGTGCAAGGCCACAGCTCAGCTGAGGTTTATATCACTTTTATGAGGTTCCAGTTTTCCTTGTCGCTCACGTCGCTTCATCCAACATTTTTACCTAATATTAATACTTTTCCTGCGTTTCTGTGCTGAACAACGCACAACTGTTTTTAAGCTGCTTGTTCATGTTTGTTGTACAGTCAAAAATTTCTTGCATTTTGTTGTGCAAGTATTTAGTATGAAACCATGTATGAGTCTGGGACAAGTGTTAGTAGTTAGCGTATTAGTAGTTTCACTCTCAACACAAAACTACAAATGTCAATCTGCTGGTGGTGCTCGAGGAAAAAGTCAGGGTTTCACCAAACTCATTAGGATTCATCCTCTGAGCACCATGAACATCTGTTTCATTTCTTGGCAATCTGTCTAATATTTGTTGACATATTTTAGTCTTGATGTTGGTTGATGTTGCCATCTAGAGCTGGAGGTTATGTTGTTATGTGTGTTTACTTTGATGGTTTTATACATCTTCAGGTCTGTTCTCAGCTGAACTTAACACTGTGGATATGACTTTCAGTCTTTTATAGGTACTACAACGCCCCGACGCTGACTAACAGAAGCGTAGAGATCTTCCCTCAGGTTGGAGACCTGCTCGGGGGAAACAGGAGTGAGATGGCGGGGTTTGCACTCAACGCCCTCCCTGAATCCGTAATCCATTGCACTCGAGAGAGGCCGCTTCTCTGCCTCCTGCTGATGCTCGGGACATTATGGATGGGCTACACCCTCTACCAGTTCAAAAGGAGGTACGTGCAACGCTGCAACACTCTTCAGATAAATCACCGGAGAAGTTTAAATCTTGTTTGGAAGGGAGCACTGCCGGCTAGGATGAACACTGCAGAGTTGGGACCTTGACTCTAAAGATTGTCTGGAGTGACGGGGCTTTCAGGAACTTTCCAGACGGGCTCTTACAAAGCTCCCGTTTCTGTCGAAGCTTCTGTTCCAGCCTGTGATTTAATAAGCATTAATATTTTACTTCTGATTGCCCACAGTAATCAAATCAAACTCAAAGCCGGATTCAATTGTGTAAGCAAAAAGGCGGACCAAGGTACTTAAGCAGTGTCAGGATTGCAGCCATTGTCCTTGTCTTGTCCACAGTAATTGTATTCCTCTATTATTTGTCTCTCCTCACTCCTCTCCTCTTTCTCCCCCCCCCTCTCTCTCTTTCTTTTAGTCCGTTCCTGCATGCCAAAGTGAGGGAGGTGCTGTCGGACTGTGCCCTGCCGATCTCAGTGCTCATGTTCTCCTTCATCGGCTCCTACATTTTCAGTGACATTGACCGTTAGTACCATTTCTTGCTTCTTTAGATGCTAAAAGTGCGAGTTTTTCATGCTGAATACAACTTTTACAGTCTAATCATACACTGACAATAATAAAAAAAAATAAAAATTCACCAAAGTTGTAATTACACAGATCAAAGAGAGGTTCAAAATGCAAAACTCTGAACTTAAAATAATTTATTCTTTATTCAAAAACACATCACAGTGGCTATTTTAAATAAGCAAGATGTCTCTGATTTTGATATTTTAGATGTGTAAATGTAATACATTATAATGTAAACGTTCTAGATATTCTAGATATAGTAGTGTAAAACACAAACTATTATAATAAAGAAAAATGATCAGTGACTATATAGCCAAGGCCTTCGTCATGAACCTTTCCATGACCTTGATATTCCACAGAGCTGCAGACCCTGAATCGCCATTAAAAAAAATATTTAGAACGATATCCTCAATATTTCTCAACACAGAAACTCAGGAATCTTTTTAATAATTTAATGATGCTGTAGATTTATGTTGTTCATATCGGCTTTAATTTCAAATCTTTGTGGAAAATCTTGTTTGTTCTCTGTTGTAATGGATCCTCTTAAACACAGTCAGAGGGAAATAAGCAGCAATCTCAAAATGCCAAATTCATCCAAAAGTTTTATCAGAATCACTCAAACTGATTTAATTTCAGCTGCAGATTGTTTTTTTTTTTTTTTATAGGTTTCTTAAAAGTGTAACATTTAGCTTCCACTCAATAAGGCAGAGGGCTGCTGCTTTTTTTTTAATACCAATTTTATAAAGTCCTTTTTAACGAAAAGAAATTATAGCATTACAGATTACGCTACAAATCTTTCTAGTTATTTTTCAGCTCCTTTGCACCTATCTCTGGGCGTAAAGTAGTGCAACAACGTGTACCGTTAGACAGACAATCACCAGCATTATTAGTACATTAGTATTAGTTTAGTACGAGCACGCTGCATGCTTATTGGCTAACGCTAATGAGATTTTTTTCTTAGGTATTTAAATCTGGTATTGAATGACATGGCATTTTTCAATACTCGGTTTGGTGCCTACATGTGTCGTAGTTTCGATGTTTACTTCCCTCTTTACTTGTTTTATGTTCAAAACGTTGCACCTTTTAAGTTTTAATCAAAGAACCAGATATTTTCTAACGCAGTCGCTCATCTTTTGTAATGATGATTCAACCCAGGAAAGTTTCAGGTCGTCGAAGCGTTGGAATTGTCCATCGCCGCCATTGTTTATGCAGAAAATATACAGAACTTCTACACTACTACAGTAAATACCTCCTCCCACATGCTGCTTTATAATGAATAATGAAGTGATCAGCAGTAGTGTTTTTGTGCTGTTAACTAGGGCAAACATGTCTTTGGGACAGAATAGCTGATTTCTAACATCTGCATGTGCATTAATATTTCTTTGAACTTACATAATGTTGGTTTATTGTAAGACAAAGGCCTGTGATTTTGTGTCTTTGGGTTATATTGCAATTGACTATGGCTCTTTGCTGCGTAAAAAAAAAAAGAAAGAAAAATCTGTACCCTGAATCTAAGCACTGCACTTGTTTGTTTCACAACGTTGCATTAAATATGAAAAATGATTTTAAGAAAGCTGTTAGTGGTTGCTAGTCGGCTGTGTTTTTGTTACAGTGCAGTACTGCTTGGGGTGCATATACACTTTAGGGGCTTTGGACTCTGGTCCAAACCGGCTGCAGGGCTGAAACTTATAGCTTGTTTACTTCCAAAACAGACTGTCTAACTGCGGGGCCTCCCCTATCTGGGGCCTTTATTGTCTTTTTATATTCTTTAATCAAGGCACAGGCCAAAACACATGGGAGATTTTCAGTTTTTATCCTCTATTGTTAAGCATCATTTTGAGTCTCCATTCATTGTTGCCAAGGCAGCAGCTGTTCTCCAGGGGTCGACACGGAAACACAGAGACAAGCGCCAAACCCTCAAGTGAATTTAAATTTAAGTGCCTGGCCAATTTTCTGTTCCCTTACCTCCAGAGACAATAAGTCAGAAGATAATAGCCCCATTATTGTATTGTCATTTATCCCTAAATTTAACCAACTGCACTTAATACAGCAGCATTTGAGGTGATACAGTCCTGAATGAGGTCTCCAGCATTTGAAAAAAAAAAAAAGCCAGTCACTCGTTGAAAAGCGATTTTTTTGCTGTGAAAACGTGAGTCATCACAACAGTTTTAAGAGACAGTTATGTTTGTGAAGATGGAATCTGATGAGTTGGGAAGTACGGACGGTGGATTTGAGGCAAAAAAAAGCTTCACTAAATTATATTCCTGTCACCATTTAAAGTCCACTAAAGAAACTGATGTTTATAATTTAGCTTTTATAGAGATGTAATCAAGCAGGTCATGCCCTGAGGTACAGTCATCTAACAAAGTAAGAACTCATTCATCTGAGACAACTCTCACTAAAAGTCAGAGGTGTAATCAGAGCTGCAGCTAAGAATGATTTTTATTATCCGTCTGAAAGTTATTTTCTCGATTATTCTTTCAAAAGAAAAACAGCGAATCCTCGTATTTGAGAAGCTGGAATCAGCCAATGTTTAGCCTGAAAAATGAAACTTCATTATTAAAATAGTTAACATTTATCTATCTGTTGAATAATTGATTATTTCAGCTCTAGTTGTAATTTTTCTCTCCTTTTGTGAACAGTTCCAGTATTTAAAGTTCATGACCGGCCCGTCTTCAACTTGGCTCCGTTTGAGAGGCTGTCTGCCTTGAACGTTGTCAGCGCCATGGGCCTCGGCTTCCTCCTGGCCCTCCTCATCTTCATCGACCAGAACATTGTTGTCTCACTGACCAATGCACCAGAGAACAGGTAGAGACAACGATGCATTCTTTTTAATCTCATATACGACTGTTTAAAATACCGTTGAAAGGGATAATATTAGTGAGGGTAAATCCTGGGGTTGTCATTCTTACGCAATAACTTGCTTAAACTCTTTATATGACCCTTCAAAAAGCCACATGGGACCTTTGGGATCCGCTGAAACCGGATATTTGCCGGTCTGTTAGGGAGGGAAGATTAACTGAACCAGAAACTTGACATCTGAGTCAAATTGTCAGAGTCAGAGAGCTCTGAAGAAGCCTCAGAGCCAAAACACGACATTGAGCTTTTATCCTGTTCTTCTAAATTTGCATTGGACCGACTACTTTAAAAGCCAAAGGCCATCAACCAGCTCTACAGTGAACATCTATCATTTCAACCCTTATCATTCACCGCAAGGCAAAACAACGGCTCCTATAGCATTAAAAAAAGAAGTGTGTATTCCAAGAATGTTGAATGTGTTCAACGTGTCATATTTTACTATAAATTATACTATTGTGATCTAACTTACTCTACACAAAATAGAATAAAATGCAAATTGTTTTTGTCGTTGCATTGTTTTTGACCTTCACTACATCTCTCATGTGTCACTAACAATAGAACAGAATCTAAAAAAAAAAGTTGTGGCTATTTCTGTCCCTGCTTTTCTCTTTTGATTATTTTATCTTGTGCATCCTTTTATTTGCTTGACATCTTTTATCATGTCTGTCTGGAAATAAGATGTTTATCGAACCATTTTGACTTTTTTTTTCCAAAGCTGCAAAGATCCTTTTCTGCATCACTTCTGTCATAACTTTACAAATATCTGTTATAATTATGCAAATAAACAGGCACTAAACAATCCTTTAATCTAATAATTACTCGTTCTCTTTGGCTGAAGGAAAATAGGTGAACATAAAGCTTAGTTAGACTTATCCAGAGTGATTTACAGTGTGCTGGTTTCAATATCATGCTCAGCAACACATCCGCAGGACACCTGGCTGGTGATCAGTTGATATTTCTTTACTGAATGATTGCTGTAGACCAGTCTTTCTCAAAGAGTGGTCCGCGGACCGCTGGTGGTCCGTCAGCGACCCCTAGTGGTCGGTGAGTATATTGGTAAAATGTCATGTTAATGTTAATTTTAAATTAATATATTGTAAGTTTGAAAGTGTTTCTCAAACTGTTTAAAAATGACTAGTATAGAGTGTAGCATAGATGTAGCGTAGCTAAAATGTATTTTAAAAAATACTTAATTTTCATGAAAAAAGTTTGGATGTAAAAAAAATACAACATTTTCTTCAAAAAAGCTTGAATGTGAAAAAATACAAAATTTTCTCAAAAAAGGTTGAATGTGAAAAAAGCTTAGTTTTCATGGAAAAAAATATATTTTTTAAAAACCTTAATTTCCTTGGAAAAATCTTGAATGTGAAAAAACCTTAATATTCCTGAAAAAAGCTTGGATGTAAAAAAAATACAAAATTTTTTAATGAAAAAAGCTTGGATGTGAAAAAAAAACTTAATTTTCTTCAAAAAAGCTTGAATGTGAAAAAATACAAAATTTTCTTCAAAAAATCTTGAATGTGAAAAAAACATTATTTTTCATGAAAAAAGCTTGCATGTAAAAAAAAAAGTCATTTTCATGGAAAAAAATATTTAAAAAAATCTTTAATTTTCATGAAAAAAAGCTTGAATGTAAAAAAAAAAACAACTTAATTTTCTTGAAAAAAGCTTGGATGTGAAAAAAACCTTAATTTTCATCAGTAAGTTGCTCTGTTCGCTCGGACATAAACTCAGTAATAAATGTCGTCTACGTTTCATATGATGTGTAAAATCTCTCATTTACCGTTTAGATCACATATGAATGAAATGCTTGTAGAATCCTTGTTGTATTTGTATTGTTGATTTAATGTAGAGAAGGTCACATAAAGCTCAGTATCAGCCTGTAATGTGTAATATACTGCTGGAGTGATAAGCAGGCCTGTTGTTTCTGGATATTTGGGGAGTCAGGTGGTCTGAGTGTTTTCTTATTGGTTAAGTGGAGCTTGGTCTGAAAAAGTTTGAGAACCCCTGCTTCAGACACTATAATGCTAGAGAGACATGGAAGATGATCAGTGACTAACGTGCAGAAAATGTTCTGTGGCACCATAAAGGTCGGGTCATCCTTTTATGTAAAGTCGGCTTATTGATGTCGATTGACATATGCACGTATGGAAACATTAGAGACGTGTACATTGATTTCTCACAGTATATGTTGAATAAGTGAAACATATGAGCGAGTTCACTCGGGTTGAGTTGAAGGGCACCGCTTACCTGAGGAGATTGATGCTCTTTATATTTGTGTCACTCGTGCTCACTTCAAAATATTACTGTAATGCTCATTTTCTTTTCCCATCTTCTTCTGTGTGTAAATGAACTCATGCAAGTGTGTGTCTGTGTGTGTGTGTGTGTTCAGTTTTTCTTTGTGTGGTTCAGCCTGTTGTTGTGGTGCAGTATGTTGTTGAGTGTAACAGTTGTGTTGCTCTGCAGGTTACTGAAGGGCACGGCGTATCACTGGGACTTGATGCTCTCTGGGCTCATTAACATACTGATGTCGGTGCTGGGGTTGCCCTGGATGCACGCCGCCTTCCCCCACTCCACCCTCCATGTGCGCCAGCTGGCTTTCGTGGAGCAGCGCGTGGAGGGGGGGCACCTCTATGAGACGTGAGTTACCCGCCTTCTTATCGCCGGTGCTAATCAGACGCTCAATTAAAGGTCGTCTTCAGAGCATGTGGTGACTGGTAACTTTGTGTTGCAGGCTACTGTATCCTGCTCTTCCCTGATTGCATGATTACTATGTAAATAACCATTTTCCCTCCGGGTGGAAGAGTTGAAAGAGCTTTTAAGAGATGAGAGGATTAAGTTCATCATTACGGCCTCACAGATATGTGCAAAGCTATAGTTAGCATTTATTCAGGATTCTTAAGTAGTCAAGTGAGATAAAAAGGGACACTTTTTTATAAGAGATCTAATTAGAGATGTTGATTGTAGAAAAATATGCAATTTGGGGTTTTGAAATTATGCATATGTCCGGAAATTAATATTCCAAATTTCCATATCTTTTGTAAAAAAAAAAAAACTTGTGAAAATTCTTATTTAAAGCAGAGTTTCCAACTTTTTAATATGTCCACATTTAAAAAGTATCTAAAGGAGTTGGAAAGTTTAGGAGCGAAATCCTCAAAAGTCTCTTTTACTTTTAATCCTGGGAAAAGAAGAAATGTCTTGTTCCACATGTCCATGAGTTGTTCAACCAAAGACAGATTCTCTTCTAAGATTGTTTAATTTGAACAATTTGTCAGAGGCCTGAACAGAAAATGTAAGTTCAAGAAAAAGAAAATAATGATTAGAGGAAGAATAGCAAAAATTTTTTTTTTTTTTCTTTTTTTTTTTATGCCACTAATTATCTTGCAACCTCACAGATTTATCTCGTGACCCCAATGTGGGTCTTATCCCTCAGGTTTGAAACCACTTATTTAATTGAGTATTTTGCTTTCACTCGCTTCACCTTTCTCTGGACAGGAAAAGATAGTTAATTAAACCTAAGTTAATAGTTATTTTACTGTTCATAAACAGTGAAATGATAATTAATAATGTTTACTAATTATTAGTAATGCTATCATTTATGATATGGACGTTAAGTGAGACAATATTTAAGCATAAAAAATAATAATATAAAGAACACAAGGAGCTCGTAACGCTCCAATCAGAAGACATTCATGTCAGAACAAGTGAAAGAAGTTTTTAATGTGTGGGATTAAAGTCGGTTACAATGTCAGTTTGTGTCAATGTCTATTTATAAAGGGTTCAAATTAAAGGTTAAAATACTGTTTTTACAAAAATCAGGGTGTAACATTATTTCGTTCACCACAGTCCAAGATGAAAACAATATATTTCCCTCAAACTCCAAGAAATTTGTTCTGGAAAATCGAGAATTTTTCAAATGGAAAATGTGCCGGACTACTGATAATAAAATCCTGGAAAAAATGCTTGTCTGTTGCATTGTATGAAACAATTGCGTGCTCTGCAGCAACCATTCATTCGTGTGCGTATCATTGTGTTTGTTCATACGCTGTGTGTGTCTCCTCAGTATCGTCCAGGTGAAAGAGACCCGGCTGACGTCTCTGACTGCCAACATCTTCATCGGCGTGTCGGTTCTGCTGCTGCCTCTCCCGCTGCAATGGATCCCCAAACCCGTCCTGTACGGCCTCTTCCTCTACATCGCTCTCACCTCCATCGACGGCAACCAGATGTGCGACCGCATGGCTCTCCTCCTCAAGGAGCAGGTGAGAAAGTGTGTGTGGGAAATAAATGTGCGTGTGTGTGACCATATGTCGATTGCAGGGCTCTGCAGATCAAACGGTTGACTGGGTGCCCAGTGCTGGAGGACCAGACCTGAGTCAAATCATATTTGCAAATATAATTTCTGGTGCTTGTTTTAATCTACTCCAGAATACCAGGTGGGTTTAGTGAATTAAAACAGATCAGCTGGTAAATTATTATTCTAGGGTTTGTACTTTATGACACCGATCTTCTTCCATCGCTGAACCTCTTAACATCGTCAGTCAGATTAAAATATAAAATCATATATTTGCAAAAACACTTTTCCCAAAAAGGGAAATCTACGAGAATCTCTTTTCTTGTGTCTCCGATTTAACCTTCCAACTGGAAGCAAGACTTCATCATTCGTCATTCTCCCCTCAACTGTACACTTCACACACTGGCGCCTCCATATGGCAGTGAGAGGTATTTGTTCTGACTGTATTTCGCTTGTTTTAACTTCACTTGGATGTTTGAGCTTGTGCAGAATGATGCAGGTGTACAGCACGCCATTTAACAGGAAAGTAACAGACCACTCTTCAGAAATGTCCAAATCACAGGATCACACTATCTGCTTTAACAAGAAGCTTCAATCTTATGACACATGAAGTTAATTTTCTTTCATGAAACAGATTTACAGGCCTAAACTGTGGAGATTCTTGAGACAAAATGCACAATACACAATTTATTTCCCCCCCTTTTATTCACCAATGTGTGCATACACATGTAGACAATTTTGACAGACTAACAAATACAAAGACAACAACACCTGTCAGATTTAAAAAAACACAAATGCATAACAGGGGACATGTGAAAAATAAATGATAGATATAATATTGTCATTGTGACAGTCCACTTCTAGTTAAGTCATGTTTCCAAAATCATTGCAGGTCTTAACCAACATTGTGAAAAAGTTTTATTGACAGGGAAATGTGCAAATTTCTTTATCAACTCCTGTTGTTGCACAGGTTCATAGCTGACACCGGATCAGTTGGAGGAGATGAGTTTGTTTTTGTTGCATCTCCACTCAGACTGAAAAGAAAGAAAGTGTATTTTTACATGAAAGTCTGATCGAGTGCGGGTTTAAAATAGTATCAGCCACTTCTCTCCCGTACCCCGCCTCACACAGGAGACCCCTCGTGCTATAAATACACTTTATCAGAAAACATCCACTGATCTAAAACCTGCTGTGTGTGTGTGTGTGTGTGTGGGTCGTCCACTTCCCTTAGTCATTTCTTTAAGAAAGCAGGAGACCCGAGGACAGTGAGGATAAGAGCCTCAGGGTAGATGGTATATTAATCTGTCCTGATCCTCTCACCTCCTGCAGACGTCTTACCCGCCTACCCACTACATCCGCAAAGTGCCCCAGAGGAAGATCCACTACTTCACCTTCCTGCAGATGATGCAGCTGCTGGTACTCTGCACGTTCGGCATGTACCCGATACCGTACATGAAGATGATCTTCCCTCTGCTTATGATCATGCTAATTCCAATCAGGTATGACCTCGGCCATTTTGTCCCAGAAATTCTTTTTTCTCAAGTGTAAGTTCAGCAGCACTCGGGTAACAAGTGCTGTGTCTGCCCTGGATCTGCCTCTGGAGGATGTTTCTATTCTTGTCAAAACACATGGCACCTTTTCAGCGAATAAAGTTGACATTTTCAATTTTTTTTTTTTTTTTTTTTTAGTTAATGCTAATGTAATTTCTTATTTAAATGTTTGAATTCTAAAACTAGTTTTAATGTTTGCACAATAATAAGCCATTACTTTTGAAGTAGTGACAAGTTTATGCTGACCAGGAAGGTGTAGGCTGAAGCCTTGGCTTATTCCACCTACCCTTTTTTTCATGAATCATTTCTAACTATTCTCATTAAATTCATATTTACATGTGGTTTCAGCTGGAAACATACAGAACATACATCTAACAGCATTAGATATACGCTGTTTGTAAATTCACAGAATAATTTACCACACTCTCCTTGACTTTCTTTGGTGCATCAAAGTAGTGGAATACCTTCAATTTAAAAATGATGCTTTGCTCTTGAAAACCCTTAAAACTTTAAAGAAAGCGAGTAAACATTATTTATCTAGAACTTTGCAAAGTTTAAGCATTAGTATTTTCCTATTTTTGTGATGATTTAGTTTGATTTCTGCATGTCTGTGAAGCATCATTTGTGATTATTAAGTTAACCAAACGATCAGTTTTATATTAGCTTGTTTATCAGAGCAGCATACACAAGTTTTCTGAAACACACTTTCAATGTTCACACCCTTTTTATTACATACTATTTTAAAGACCATATCCAGCAGTATGCAAGTCTGATTAAAGGAGTATCATTAGTTTTTCACACTGATTTATGAATGGCTTGTTTCTTGCAATTAAAGTGTCAGTGAAGAGCTTAATGTGTCAACAGCACTCAAATAACATCTCTAACTACGAAATCCACCCAGAGAGACTCCTGTTCTTCATAAGGCTCTTTTTAAGGCTAAATATTTTGTCATTTAAAACATACTGAATTCATTATTTTGGGGCCTTGGGGGCAGTGCAACAAGCGGTAAACACTACACTGACAAATTATAACTTGCTATGGTTACAGTTTCCTATTTACATCTAGCGGACAATGAGCAATATCAGCATTAATTTGAAAAATTGTGTTTATTGTGAATGTAAGTCCAAATATTTACTCTTGTTTTCCTGAGGTAAATATAAAATCTGGCTCTTTAGCTGCTTAATGCTCCTCTGTTCACCAGAGAGTCAATCAGCATAAAGACGTGAAGAAGCTCTGTAGAGTCGGGTCATAATTCTGTCGATACGCTTCCTAATTTCCTCCATATACAATTAGTGACTGGAGCAGCTTTAATGCAGACATCATGTACGGTCAACTTGTATCATTTTATTTAATTACATGCAGCATTTTCCAGATCTGTGGTGCCATTGTGCACACTCGCGCACACACAGCCACCACTGTATGGCTGAGCTCTTGTACGCTGGTGCTACTGAGAGGGAAGTGATGCATCTTGTCGGATAAGATCTGACATTCTGATGGTTTGGTGTTTTTGTTTCCTTATGTTTTCTCTCTCAGTGCTGGTCTAACAAGTAACGACTGACATAGATTCTGTCTGCTCTGTGTTTTAGGAACAACGTGCTTCCTCATATCATTGAGGCCAAATACTTGGACATAATGGATGCGCAACACATGTAGCTGCAGATGGAGACATGGATCTGGATCTACAAAGAAAAAAAAAAAGACGTCAAGAATTTGAAAAAAATAAATAAATACAAATGAAGATTAAAAAAAACAAAATCTACGTATTTTTCAATGCAAAACTGTTTGGAAGCAAAAAGGAGAGATACCGACTGTTTTGGTTTTTGTATCTGATAAGAACATTCTTACAGGTGAAGTACTGGAAATGTGGCGTGAGAGAGAGATGAGCTGGACAGACAGCATCTCTCTGAGGGGGGGGGGGGGGGGGGGTCTACCGAAAAACAGGAGCGTCCAGAACTCCCTGTTCCACCTCCGCTTGACCCTGTCAGCTCGTTCAGTGCCATATACCTCCATGTTCTCCTCTCACACCTTTACATTTTATGGTAACATTTTACAATATCCACACTGGTGTGTATTCATCTGTGTGTTAAGCTATGGGTAAGTGCTTCAAGTACTCACTGATACTGTGTAGGTAATACAAATGCTGCCATTGTAGAGTACGTAGAGGTGTAATGGCACAATGTAAGTATGAACAATATCTTTCTTTTTTTTTTTTGACAATTTGCACTCGCATTGTGTTTTTACACTGTCCTTCTACATACTTACACTGTGTTGATAAGTACTTAGATACTTTTCCGTGGGTGAATAACACTGCATTTAAGGCACTGCAAAGTAAATCTGTACCTTTTTTGTAATTCTGTCATTGTGCAGTGTTAAAACATTTACATTCCTGCACCTTTTTTAGCTGTGTCTCTCCCTTTTTCTATGAAGGACACTTGTGCTTGTGCATATTTAGTTTCTAAGTCATTCCAACAAATATCAGTGTTCATTAAGGAGGAAAAAGGAGCGTGTGAGAGTGTGTGTGTGTGTGTGTGTTATAGGCACATTATTAATCTGTCCACCTAGCTTCTTGACAGCTCTTTTGAAAACCTAATTTTTAAGGTGGAATTTAAATACAGAATAAAAAAATACATTCCACAGGTATATATTATATGTAATTATTTAGAACGACAGCACAAACCAAAACATATAGTGAAATCTTTATCAAATTATGAATATATATTAAATTATGGCAATATACAACAAATATTTTAGGTTCAATTCATATAAAATATTTATTTATCATGACATCTTTTAAGTACAAAACAAGAATTTTGTGTGTTTAACGCGAACAGGAAAGTAGTTTGTAATTCTCCCTTTGCTCCTCCACATTCCAAAATGACTGATTTGTGTATTTCGAGTGTCTTGTCTTACGTCAGGCTTTGCCGCAGTGTTTACATATCAAAGTCCCTTCCAGCTCCATGTCGAAGTCCAACACAGTTCTGGTGCATTGCCAGGAAAGAGGAAAGTCAGGTAAAGGTAAAAAAAAAAAAAAAAAGAAGATGATTTAAAAAAAAACATAAAAAAAATAAAAATATTTGTGACCTTTGGATTCCACGAAATGCATCCATTTTTTTCTTTTCACGTTATTTTGTGAACAAGTGTTCAAAAATGAGTTTTAGAATAATCTGGTCTTGTTTTCTATTTAGATGTTATGATTAGATCAATGCTTGCAAACTTTGTCATGTAAAAATCCAGACGCCTGGAAAGATTATCTTGTTATCTACAGTACAAAAAAAAAAGACAAAAAAAGAGAATTTCTATTAGCAAGCACTGTTTTGCTTAAAGCATGACTCATCTGGGTTTTTGATACAATGTGATGCCAATGGACATGTATCCTACACAAAAAAAAGTAGCAAATCAAACAGTATCTTCTCAATAAACAGAATGCAACGCTCAATATTCAGCAATACTGTGTATAAAAACAACTTCACTGGTGAGATTCAGGTTTCCCAGCGTGAAGCAAAGACAGGCCAGCTGCATTTTTAAGACACGAACTTTTCAGTCCATCCTCATGGTACAAAAAAAAAAGAACTGCTCTGTGCTGATTGAATTATTGCACACGTCGAGGAGAAAAATAAAGCATTCACATCGCTGGGTTTTTATTACGGTTTACTTGCTTTCCCAATATCCAAATGGCAGCTCCCTCATGCATACTGTTCAACTTTGTTTTACAGATGTGAGAAAGATGTCCAATTTAAGATGATGTCTCATGCCGAGATAGCAAAGCATGAAAGGAAAGCTCAGAAGCATTTGCATAATCCTTGGATTAAGGCTTAAAACAGCACTGGTGAGAGAGATTGTGAGGTATGAAGTAATATGTACAGTTTGCAATGCAAAGTTTAGTTTTTATCAAGTATCCATTATAATCCACGGCAAGGTATTAGTTTCTAACTTTGGACCGAGTACAGAGATTTAACCATTCTTCTTCTTATGTGACAGTATTGTTGTTGTTCCTTGATATCTTCTCTGTGCTGATGATTTTGGAATAGCAGCAAACTTCTCTCAGAGGACTTAACATTGGGTTCAGAGTGATAGACATACGACTCCGTTTGTGAAACCTCGACTCCCCTGCTCCTAATTGAATTTGTTTGAAATTGCGTACTGTGGTATTTTTTTTCTTCTCCTGATTTCATATAGCCTACTTTTTCTAATCATGAATGTAAGATGTGTGGGTTTTTATATAGCATACTAATTTAGGTGTCAAACAGAATATGTAATTTTGTCAAAAAGATCAGCTATATTTGTAAGCTGTAATATGTAAAAATTAGAAAAAAATGGTTATAAAACAGAATGTGTTGGTTTACTATAGTATATATATATATACTGTACATTGAAAAAGAGAGACTATCTCAAGCTGTTTGCCAAATAAAAAGTAGTAGTGATGTAAATAGTGCGTGCTTGTGTTCATTTAGCTGCCTGTCAGAACGATTAGTGTCTATATTTATGGCCTAAAGAGGAAGACTCTTTCTAATGTTATTGACCTCCTGACGGCATTTATTTCGTTCCATTATTATGTATCGCAGATGATAAGTGCTAAATGGTTAGATACAGTGAATTTATAGTACTTATTGTGGAGACCAGATCATATCTTCATGTGAAAATACAATTTTATTCCTCCATAAAAAACTAGCACTGGGCCTCAAACCTCAAAACATTTCGGTACCAACCAAAATGTGGCAGTAGCACCAAGTATCAAATACTAAAAGCTTGCTTTTATGCCAGGTCAGATTTGTAATCTTGTTTATGTAGTCTTTGATGACATAGTTCTTGATTCAAATCAACATTTTGCACATTTTTAAATTGTGTGTTATTCAGGCAAATGCTTTGTACAGATGCTTGTCTTGACTACATTTAAAGTTTGGCATTTTAATTTAAAGAATGAAAGGGGTTTTCTGCACATCTCATTAAAAACACATGACTCATGGGTGAAGACTATAATGGTAGAGGCTGCACCAGTTCTCTCTGATGTCTCTCCCAAAGCTTAAAATTACCACTGCACCCTTTGTTATGCACAACAAAATATCAGTCTAATTGGCAGATATACTGTGATGAAATTTCCAGTGCAGATTTCCAGCTCTCCAGGGGGGAAAAAAAAAAACTTTTTTTTTTATTTTGGGCACTATAATCTTGCACCAGCCTCAGGCCAAAATGTCAACTCTGCCCACAATAAATCTCATAATCTGACATGAATGTTGTGAACATTGCTGAGCTCAATCATGCTCCCAAAGGGATGAACCTTTTGAATCGCACTGACTCCGTGGCTTTTCTTCTGGCGCCACCCTCAGGACAAACTTCAGACGTTCAGCCCGACCTGAAAATCCTCAACAGTATGAGGATGCAATGAGAATTATGTACTGTACAGTATTTTAGCTACTGTGTGGAAAGTGTGGGGCAACACGTACATGAGCAATATAAAGCCATTGTTTATATTACATATTGCATAAAAGAGAGGAGTAAGAATTATTCATTTATTTGGTCGGGACTATTGAAACTTCAATAAACTTAGTTGAGTTACACACATTATTAGTTATGTACAGGGCATAAAGCAGAGTTACCATAACATTTACAAAAGTTGGAGGACCATAGATTTACTTTAAATTACTTTAAAGCAAATGTGTGTTTCAGTGTTTGGAGTCAAACTGTGGATTTCTCAACAGAATGATTTAAAAAGTTGTATAAATATGTTTCAGTTCAAGAAAATGTATAAAGAAAGAATAATTAGATTAGATGAAGAGTTATGTTATCTGTTTCCTTAGTAGATGATGATGTATTATAGAATAGGCATATAGAATATAATTATTAATTTTTTTATTGCAGAACGTACAACGAAATTAAATAGCAATCCTGATAATGCATACACACATATAACGCAGTTATAAAGATAATAAAAATAAAAATATATGTTATAAATAAAAAACAAGAGGTATTTGCTGTGACTTATAAAATAAGTAAGATGGTAATATAACAGACCTGTTCTGTCATTAAAATACAGGAACAACAACTAATATATATATATATATATATATA
>CALSCE010000197.1:2071805-2092296 GCA_943593645.1 Bovichtus variegatus
TAAATAAATAAACAAGAAAAACAGTGAGAAGTTGAGATATTGCGCCTGTCTCTGGTTTGCTGTGCTGCACATGCGCAGATCAGAGCAGATCTCCAAGTCATATGTTCAGAGACAGGACAGACACACGAGCCCGCACTTAACTTCCTGGTGCGGAGGGGAAACCAGTCTGCCTGCCTGCCTGCCTGCCTGCCTCTCTGTGGGCCTGTCTCTGTGTCTTGTGGGCCGGGTCATGAGACTGCAGGGGTGGGTCTCCTTCAGTAAAGTCGCAGCTGGATTTCTCTCTTCAGCATCCTGGAGGAAACACGTGTGTCTCTGCAGTCAGTCCGCCGCTAACACCATGGCAGAGGAGGCGAAGAAACTGGCCGCTTACGCCGCTGTGGATAACCACGTCCAGGTACAGTGAACTGTAGACACCGAGCTGTCCTCGTGTGTCCTCGTGTGTCCAGGTGTGTCCTCGTGTGTCCACACTCGTTGTTTACACCAGCCCAGTCGTTTGCAGCTACATTCTCAGATTCTGCGTGCTAGCAAAGTGAGCTAACAAACACACAGAGAGTAATGTAGCCAGCTCGCTGACTAATTGTCGTTATCTAACTTGCACAGTTTGGGAGGGAATTATCAGTGTCATGCATGCTTGTCCCGGGATAGTGGGCTAACTTTGTTCCGCATTAAGGACTAAATATACCAACCGTATGTTACAGCACGTGTTAGCCGCTAGCAGAGGCACACAGAAACATATGAGCTAACATGTTATGCATGATTTAAACCTGCAGCCTGACCTCTACAGCTACAGAGAGTCGCTGTATTATTTAGCATGCATGGTGTAATGGATATTTGCAATTAATCTCTATATAATGGAAATCTGATAGAGCAGGAAAGTGTCAGCTACTAGAAGTGCATACAATTATATTAATGGAGGAAAAACTCCTTATATTGTGTTGTTGTTCAGACTGTAAGAAAAGTTACTGTTTTTTTCAGGCTGTAATTTGGGACTTGTTGGATGTTTTGTTCCTGTTTTGATTCAGTGAAACAACAACACTTAAATGCACTTTTAATACAACACCACTTTTCCTGCTTTATTTGAACACACCTCCAGTGAAGTTAATTGCAGGTGACTTTTCGAGCCTGCTGTGAAATGTTGCACCAGTTTTGAGTTATTTTCTGTCTCTCATAGAACAACCAGGTGGTTGGAGTGGGCAGCGGATCAACCATCGTCTATGCTGTGGACAGATTAGGTGAGTGAAACCATTATAAAGTAATTTATGTAGCAGCTCATGCCTCAGAAATGACACCTTTTAGAAAATAACTTTGCCTTAGTAAGATTACAGCTCACTTTGTTTATATTGACGTTTAGTCTGCTTAGTTATGTATGTATTGGAAATCTTTTATTTGAGAATGTGTTTTTCTGCTTTATCAGTCCAAGTGAAATGCTCAATAAATACAGCAGAAGCAGCAACATTAAACACACTGATAATCCCTCTTTTTTTGACTGTTTGTTGTTTATTCCAGCTGAGCGAGTGCGTCAGGAGAAACTCAACATCGTGTGTGTGCCCACCTCCTTCCAGGTTGGTTTGAGATTATTTAGTCTTACTTGTAGAACAACATTACATCTAATTATTTTCATCTTCGTGGCTTAATGCCGTTTGCACAGTATTTGGCAACAGCATGTTCTGTAACACTGTGGCTTCATTACCACACACAATCTTCTCTTTTTGTCTAAACATACAAGGAGACGATGCATTAGTTCCTACATTTCCAACATTAATAATAACACTTCATGTATTTCACAAATGTGCCTTTTTTATTTTAGTGTCTCAGCTTTTTGTCTCATTTCTCCTGGTCGTCACATTTTGTCCCGTGTCTCGTCCTGTCCTCCCACAGGCTCGTCAGCTGATTCTGCAGCACGGCCTCACACTGTCGGATCTGGACAGGCACCCAGAGGTATGATGAGCTCGTTACAAATACATCTGAAAGCCATGGGAATGAGAAAGGGCCGCCATATGTTGGCGCTTAAACCCTGTCAGCATGAATTGGAGTGTATAAATGGAGAGGATGGTTATTTTTGCTTAGTTGTCTGCTGTAATACGTTTACATTCCTCCCTCACAGCTGGATGTGGCGATTGACGGAGCAGACGAAGTGGACGCAGAGCTCACGCTGATAAAAGGTGGAGGGTGAGTACAGGTGGAGGTTTAATACACAGCAGAACTTAGCCAGCGTGTCCTGATTTGTCTCACTCGTCCTCTCTTTGTCTCCCAGCGGCTGCCTCACCCAGGAGAAGATTGTAGCCGGCTGTGCTAAACATTTTGTTGTCATTGCCGACTACAGGTTTGTATTTGTCCCGCTCGATAAGAGAAGTACCACTACACAGTATACACTACTGTGAAGGAAGACGTTTTATTTGTTTAGCAGTGTTTCATTGAAGAGTTGTTACATTTTGTATGATTATTATTTTTTTCTTATTTTCCACAATACTAATAAAACAAACGTATAAGAAATTGTAGCAACAGATCAACAAACATATTCAGATTAATTTCAGACCAAATCTGTAGTTTGCATCATAAAACAAACTTGGACACACCTTCCCTGGTTGTTGAAGCAGCATTTTCTCAATGGCAGATATCTCAGTGATCTATAAGGGTCGTTGGATGTAATGCCTTATTTGTAAGAAATGACTAATCTTGTTTTTAGGGGCTTGTATTTCTTTATCATTTGTTCAAATGACATAACACTATTATTTGGAAATAAGTCTCCCAATTAGATTATATCTTTTTCTCTTTTCCACTTCAGCAGCACATTCCTCTCTATATTCTGAAGCTTTACAGAGGGGTGTCTTCACATGTCATTCAGAGCCTGATTTATACAGCGTTTTATTCAAACATTCATTCATTTGCATATTTAAACATAACATCTTCGAAAGCTTCTCATACAAATAATACTTGAAGGGAAGTTTCACGATAATATCTAATAGTTTTTACCTTATTCACCTGTAGTGTAAAGTGTGTGTGCCCCGGGTTTAGTTTCTTATCTCTCCCCACAGGAAGGACTCCAAGGCCCTGGGCCAGCAGTGGAAAAAGGGAGTTCCTATTGAGGTGATCCCCATGGCGTACGTCCCCGTCTCCAGGACGATCGCCAAGCGCTTCGGAGGGGAGGCCAACTTACGGATGGCTGTCAGTAAAGCAGTAAGTGGAGGATTGGCTGTCGCTTCTGCATCCAGCACTTCTCTTATTTTACTGTCTTTGTAGCACCTCTCTTTTTGTAACGCAGCAGCAATTTCACAGTTCTTTTTACGCACAGCTTTGTGTTACTCCTGGGTATATTTCTGTACCGTTCGATCCCTCTGGTTCTCGTTCCAGGGTCCAGGTTAACATTGACGGGTGATTGGTGACAATAAAACTAGAAGAGCATAATTTTCCTTTCGCAAGATATTGAATGAACCTGTTGACCTGCAGTCTGCTCTGGACCAGACTATTTGCTGAAATGGCTATAATGTCAATCCAAATGTAAATACAATTCTCTGGACTTGTGGAGTGTATGACTTTTGGAGCACTATGGAGCCATTTTTTCACATGTCTGTCTCATGCCTGCGCACAAGGACTCTCACGCCTTCACATGCGCACGCTGGTGACGTAACTCACATTTCTACCAACGACTTCACGCTATTAGACTAATCTACATGTGGTGGTACGGTGCTAAAATATCCTGCAAAGGTTGCGAGGAAGAAGACTGAAAGTTAGTAGGTATGGATGTAAAAGAGTTACGATTCCTTTTGACTGCTGAGCCCGGAAGCAGTTTGTATTCTGATGAGTGGACAATTCCCTGCTTGTGTACCCAGGAAGCCTTGATGATCACAGGCCTGTTATCTAATCTACAGATAACCTAATGACAAAAGTCACAGAGACGTTTCTTTCTTACCTGGAAAACCTTTGAAAAGCTGGTCTCCAGACTGTTACATTCAGTTTTAAATTAAACTATTGTTTCTACATTTATTGTAACCTTTCTATGTTCAGAGTGCACTAGAAATAAACTGCTCAAAGATGACTCTTCAGTCAAGTCATACACTTTTGTTGAACTAAGTCAAAGTCACACTGTAGTCACTTGTCCTGGAAAAACTGACGGCATTTTAATTGCGTGTCCATTTTAGTGTTATGAACTTTGCTCACAGCCCTCTGGGTGTTAAATTACAATTTAAAAACAAACAACAACTTGTGCCAGAGGTCTGAGTTGTGTCTTTCTGGCTCTCAGGGTCCTGTGGTCACTGACAACAGCAACTTCATCCTTGACTGGAAGTTTGAGCACGCTGAGAACTGGAAAGAAGTCAACACCGCAATCAAGATGATTCCAGGTGAGGAATGTTTAGGTGCTGCTGTATATCCTGCTGCAAACAAATCATCACATGCAACCTCCCAGAAATGGTGCAAGACTAAACCAGCAACCCTAAGGAATACTTTGGGAAAATGATGGTTGTGTTTTAACTTAACTTAAGTTTATACTTATAATTGAACACATTGATAATCAACTAAATCCATAAAGATATCGTATGTGATCTTTGAGGTCCAACAGTACGCTGCGTCTGTGTGTGTCCTCTTCAGGTGTGGTGGAGACCGGGCTTTTCGTCGGCATGGCTGAACGAGCCTACTTCGGGATGGAGGATGGAAGCGTGCAGGTTCGAGATCCTCCAGTCAACTGAGGGGCGTGATCATGTTCACTGTGGTCCCTCCTCTCGAAACACCTCACTTTACCCGCAAGTGCCGTGTTCATGATTTACAGCCGGCCTTGGACTGTTTGGACAGAGCTGCACCTCCTGCAGAACTGGACACAACTGTAGCTGGTTTGGTTTAGTTTTCACACACATTTTCAAACCAGATGGAATTGAGGACATTTGTTTTTTCTCATCCTGCAAGTGGTGTTTCTGACACTGAGTTTTAAAGTGCCTGATGAGTAAAAGCAAGTGCATCTGATAAATGTTAATTCTGGTTTCAGTCTGTTTTTGCGCCGTTTGGCCTCCTGGTCTCACTGGGAATGTTGGTTCTTCCTGTAATTAGCACGTGTGACTGCATGTCTGCAGAGCTGTGGTTCTCAACCAGCACAGTGACTCACTGCAGTTAAACTAAGGTGTGCCTTGAGATTATCTTTTAAATCCTAATTAAAGAAATTATGCTTACATTTTAAAAGCTCATAACCATGCATCAAACTATGACCATCTGTAAGGCTGCTGCAAATAACAGAAGACATATTAAGCAGAAAGCTGAAATGCCTTCAAGTCTTTTTGTTTAATTAGATCAGAGAAAGAGGAGTAATATGGACTCTATACTACAACTTCAAGATGTTATACAGTTTCAAGAAATTAATTTCTGTAATTAATATGCTAATTTAAACAGAAAACGCTCCAAAGATTAATGAGATCTTTGACAACTTGGGGAAACCCTGTGGTGCAGCTATGAAGCTTCCATTATTTAGTTACTGTGTTGGTGACACAATACAGTGTCACCCACACACCATATAGCACAGAGGTGGGCTATAAACACTCACATTCTTCTCAACAGACATTTCAACACATGGTTTGACAAGAACAAAAACTGGTCCTCACATCGTAGATTGCTATTGTAAGAGCATGCACTTCCTTCAGCAGCATGTGGTTCATTTGTATAATTTTGTGACAATATAGTAATACATTTTTCATCCTCTTAAGCATTCAGATGCAATTGCCAACATACCGTAATTTCTGGACTATTCAGCGCATCTGAATGTAAGCCGCACCCACTGAATTTTTAAAAAATATGTATTTTGTACATAAATAAGCCGCACATGTCTATAAGCCGCAGGTGCCTACCGGTACATTGAAACAAATGAACTTTACACAGGCTTTAACGAAACACGGCTTGGAACAAAAATAAATAGGCTTTTAAACGCCTTCAACTTGAAAGCTGCATCATATGCCTTTCTCCGTGTCTTTGCCATGATGAGGGTGACAACATGACCGTAATCAGAATCGTGACCATTCATAATGTCCGCTGTTTAAAATGTCCGCTGTTCATAATGTCCGCTGCTGAAGACATTCCAAGAACTAATAATACAATTGAAGGTTGGCATAATGTTTTTAGAGGTTCATTTGGTACACTGAATGAAACACCGAGAAATTTCGTAAAAAAAGTTAATTATCGTAATGAATGGGAAGTTTGAGCGCGCTCGATTTACGTCACATTATGTGACGGTGCTCAGTTTTTTGGCGACATGAAGCTTGTGAAAGCGGGAACAATCCATAAATTAGCCGCGTCATTGTATAAACCGCGAGGTTCAAAGTGTGGGAAAAAAGTAGCGGCTTATAGTCCGGAAATTACGGTATTTGCATCCTCTTCAATAAGAGTTGTACTTGTTTTTAGTGTTCTGGACGACTGCAGGTCAAACGGGTGTAATATAAGGTGTACATTTCAGGATTTTTACCTGGAAACCACTACATCTTTCCCGTGATATTCCTCAAAGGCACGGGTCACAGACCTGGCTTTAATTTTGTGCCTGTGTGTTCATTCAAGGGGTCAGTGCGGTACGTAGTCGTGACGTGGGAGTTCTTCTCCTTGGCTGTTGAATCTTAGCATATGATAGCCACTGTTGCTGCAGAGCGATGATCTGATCTTCTGAGTGAAGACGGCAGAGTTAACGTCCTCTGAATGTGTTCTTCCATGCATGTACCTGCCTCCACTGTGTTGGCTCTGTTTTGTGCCTGTAATTTACTTTCTCATTCCTTACACAAGCCATGTGGTCACAGGAAATCTTGTGCCATCAACTTCTTTTTTTGACGTAGCTATAGAGACGTGTAGCACATTTGAGGTAATGGTGATGGGCAGTATTGCTTTAAAATGGCCACAGTTAATGGTGATGATGTAGCTCAAATCCGAACCCGCGTACATTTTATGTGCCTTGGCACGCCAAAGCAATAGATCACCATGTTTTATTCAGATGAAGCAAAACTCTTTAATGTAGCTGGTCATATTGTTGGCTCAACCACCACCCACAGTCTCTGCTACATTTTTGTTAAAACTGGATTTCAATATATAAATGTATGAGAAATGCAGCAGGTAAAGGCAAAAGATAAAACCTTAAGGTTTGGTTTAATTTGTGGGCAGCTCTCAAAAAGAAACATTCAAGATATTTCATGTTTCACAAGGTCCAATCTATTGTATCTTTCTTATAATTTCAAGATCTTGAAGTCTTATAAAAACAGTATATTTCAGCTCTGAATGTGTTTAAGATATGCTTTATGTGCTGCCACTTTGAGGAAGATGAATTGTCTCAAGTCTCCACACAATGTTCTTTCTGTGCTGTCCAAAACACTTGTACCCTGCTCCCCTCAAAGTATTCTGAAGCTCATTGTTCGTCTCAAAGATTCAAATAGTGAAGTTCTTTCCAAGGACTTTGGTTACTTTGCCGTCTAGAACAACCTTCATTTGTTTGAAAATTGTGATAGTTTGTCATTTCTTCCATATGATTGATATCTGATTTGAAATGCAGCTATTCACTCTGCTTTTGACTCACAATGCCTTACACTATATTGTTGTATGTACAGACTCAGGAGAACTGCAAAGCTGGGAAATGTAAGAATGTCAGGCAAAAACCAATTCTTCCAAGCGACCATTATTAGGTACGGGGCATCAAATCTATTCTACTGCAATTCTACAATCATAACTAAAATGAAAATGGATGAATTTGCGGATGTATCGGCCTCAGTGGTGTGTAGACCAAAAACAAAGTGAAAGTTAACCGAATATCTTGCCCAATACAAGTTGTACACCATGTTGAATATGTTTGCACCAGCATTTCTCTTTTTCCTTTTACTAATTCACTGTGATACTGATTTTGCTGTGAAGGTACTACTACTACTTTGTCAATCAATACAGAACCGTAATGATAACATTATGCCTCCTTGTTTTTATTTCTGAGGATTATCTGAAAACGTAATTATTGTCATGCTGGTAATAACTTGATGTGGAGGAAATCCTATTCCTGCTGACAAGATGGTGTCATACTATGTCGACGCGCTTTATATGTAATGTTTTCTGATATGTTCCCCTTTTTCATAAGGCAGAGTGCCACTGAGCACAAGCATTTTATCGCATGTTTAATACCCATGACAATAAACTTTAACTTGAACACAGATACTAGAGCAGAAACAATTCATCAATGATTCCATTAGTTGTAGTAAAGTTAATTTGTAACAATTTTGGTAATCAATAATTGTTTAAGTTAGCAAAAATGTCGAACGTTCCCTGGTTTCAGTTTTGCAGATGCTTCTATGATAGTAAACTAAATATATATCCGTTTTGGACTGTTAGACTAAACCATCGATTATTGTAAACTGTCATTTATATACCAATCTATGAACAACTTAATCACCAGGTTAATTAATAATGCAGATATCTTTAGTTTCAGCACTTTTAGACGTCAGTAAAGGTAAGTACCGATTTTTTATGTCTTTTTTCATGTCAAAGACGGGGAAGATGAAGGTTAACAGAAAACCTTGATGGAGCCGTTCTTCCTTCAAGTCACTTGGGGGCGCTATACATGCAAGTAGCTTGATTCTGCTGCAAGGTGCTCACTCCCTGCACAGCAAACTGGGTTCACAAGTTGACCTTATCACCTAGAAATAAAAAAATATGTAAAAATATATCCTATACGCATTGAGCAACTATCTGCACAGCTACAAATGAGTCAAGTGATACTTGTAAAGAAGCTGTTATGTATATTTATGAAAACATAATTGAGGATCTTCATGGCTGGTCTGCAGTTGTGTATAAGGTTCCATTTAAAAAAAAAAAACTAAATCCCTTAACGCTTGCAGAGTGTTTCACATTATGTCATAGCCCTCCCTCTTTGTTTATCCAAAATCAAGAAAACACAACTCGTGATCAGGAACAGGAAATGTACTTCATCTACAGTGAAGCCACGTTGATGCTTTCCATAATGTTCTCATGTCGGCTGTCTTGGCAACTACTTGTGAATGACAGCTGAAATATCGAATGTAGTGCTTACATTCAGTCAACAGGGTAAACTCGACCAATAGCGTTGTTGCTTATCGGCATTGGCTCTCTTATTGGACGGGACGACGACATCTCCCACCAATCATACATCCGCCACAGGATTCGCCATCGGGGATCTTTTTGCGTCACCTTTTGCTCCTGTTGTGTGCCAACCGCGAGTGCGCATGCGTCGTTTTGACAAACACGCGATTAGCCAATGAGGTGCACTGTTTGGGGGGCTGGAACATTCTGAACCCGCCTTTTTGAGTGACAGGCCTCTGATGCAATCGTGTTCTGCTTAGTATGCGAGTATGGGTGATTGACAGCTAACGGCTCAATGAGAAACGGTTACATGACATTTTAACGATTGTAGAGATTTTACTGTCCAATCCTAGTGTAGAAACAAGGCGGGGCTTATCGTTACCAAGGCAAGTCTTGAGTCAAGTATAAAGGGAAATAACATGGTGTCCCAGTGGCTGTTTATGTTTACTTAAAGAACAGATTTGAAAGGGCGTTTTGCAAGACACAACGGAGTTTTCTTTCTAGTTTCACAGTATTTTGCACTTTAACTTTTTTATGTTAAGATTTACAAGGCCAGTGGCATGTAAATCTCATACTTCACTAATGTGCCAGTTTTACAAATGGAAAGGGGGCTTCACTTTGGAAACGTGAGCATTTCCCTGGTGCTCCTACTATTGCTGAAATCGCTCATCGGATTCGGGACTTCGCAAGCTCAGGGCTCCGCCATCGGGAGGGAGCCTCAGTTCGCCGCCCGGGGTTCAGGTTCGACCTCGGGGGAAGATGGTGCAGGAGTCATGGAGCGGGGCTTGGAGAACGTTGGCTCCCCGGTCATTGTAGCAGACGTTACCGTGGAAGATGACGAGAACGGGTCGACGGGGGAGGCCGACGAATCATACGGAGACGGTAACGGAAACGTCCAACCGACAAGGTAATTCAAAAAAAATTCAAAAAAAGCTGTCCGTTAAGTCAATAACGGACAGCTAGCACTTATACACCCATTATCGGACACTTCCAGTTTGACACGTGTAACGTTATTTCACTCCTTATAAAAATGTGGACGACTCCCACGATGAGGGATAAACAACATTAAAGTATGAACAACTTGTTTTAAATGTGTATTTAGTTAGCTAAAAACTGAATTAGCACCAGCTAATTTACAGTCTCGTGCTTTGGGCGCATGCTAAGTATTCATCCGCCTCAGCGCTGCACTCAAAACTTGTTTTGGATGCGGTTGCTTGTGTGTTTCTCTCTCTCTCTCTCCCCCCGACTCATACACCTCGTTTTAACGCGATTTATCCCAGCTAATCGCCCCATATCTTTTGATAAATCATCGTGGAATAAATGTTAAGTGGTGCCAGAGAACTGTCGGAGCACAAAACATGAAAAAACACAGTGTTGGTGAGTTTGACTTCGTGTCAAACTCGCCATTTCTATTAAAGTTTGACTGGAGATAAAAACAATAAAATAGCCGTATGCGGCTACCTAGAATGATCTACTTCACGTTGTCATTTGTGGTTATTTTGCGTACTAGTCTGTGTATGTTGGTAAAAGTATTGAGGAAGTAGACTAACGTTTGACATGTCAGGACAAAACACGCTCCACTTACTCAAACCAGAAAGTTTGTGAGGTCCCCTGCGCACTGACAGCAGCCTATAACGGGAGATACCAGTTTTTCCACCTTTTGACATGTTAAAACGGACATATATTAGTAGTTATTGTTGTTGTTGTTATATTAGTCTCTTGCTCTTGTCACTCAAGCCCTTGCGCTGTGCGGCCATGGGTCCAGTTGAGTCCACTGATTAGATAGTAGGTTCATTTAATGTGATAAATAAACAACATACGTGTTATGTGATGTATGTACCCTGTCGGCTTTGTTTCTGGGTGTTCACTCATCAGTTTGCACTGTTGAGTTAATTTGCCATCCATTTATTATCATACAGAAATCACTTTAAAAGGGAACATTCCTAATCACTTGACAGCGGAGATACGACCCTCTCAGGATCCACAGCTTATCTCCTCCTGTCAGCAGATAGGCTTAGTCTTAGCTGAGAAAAGTTACACAGAAAAACAAGTAGTCTGTTCATTTAATTCACAGTTCATTTGGAATTAAGCAGAAGCTAGTGATCATTTTTGTGGAAATTTAAAGCTGAGAAAAAGTGGCTCTGCAGCACAAGGTGTTTCACTTCACATGTTCAGATGTTGCCTGAGTGCTGGGATCTGTTGTTGTTCTTCAATAAAGTAGAAAGTGATAAGTGGTGTCACTTTGCTCAAGATGGGTATTATTGTCCCAGTTGGGGAATTTGTCTTGGACATAAACAGAAAAGCAGTTTTTATAACGGAAAAGCAAACCTTTCGATAGGTGCTCTACTCCGGTACCAAGAATACAAATCAAACATGACATGCGCATGTTATTATTTTATGACTGTTATGCAAAGGAATGTCGCTCAGCAGAAAAAATCCACAGGATCCTGTACGTCAAAAGTTTACGGCTTCAGTTTTACTGAACCCTGATAGACCTGCTGCTGCTGCCCAAAGTGAGATGCAGTTCTTGGCGCAGTGGGTAGGGCATTGATTTAGTCTTCCTTGGTAAACAGTAGGTTTGACGCCCACCTTAGATGTTTGGCGCAGTGTGTTCTTCATAATGTTTATTCTCTCTGCCATGTAATTTTGACAAGACCATTATGGATCATTTTTACTGTGATACTGCTTCTAGAATCATTTTTATTCCAGCGTTGTTTCTTCGTTGAGGCATATCGGGTCATTCACTAAATTATTCTCTGTGTAGTATAATACATGATGTGCTGTGTGCTTTTCAAAAGAAAGTTGGATCACAGTCGGTCATAAAATTCAAAACATTGTTAGAGTCAAACCTTTTTTGAAGTTTTTTTCCTTTCTTAATAACTAAAACTTGCTGCTGCTGTACTGAAACCCAGGATATTTCCTATTTGCTGTCACTTTAAGTTTCAGTTTCACTGAAAGCTTTTTGACAACCCCCAAAGCATCAGATATTATTTCTTGTTATTTGGGGTGCCATACAAACCCAGTTTTGTCAAACATGGAGCGACTGAGCACACTGTGCTGTCAGTCCCATGAAGCTCCTGTCAACAGGAATAGGTGTCGTGTATATTTTATTTAGAAAGAATTGTGTAAGACAGAGAACAAAAACTGTTTTCACATAGTGTTTACAAGAATACAATATTTGTGTACACCACTGCACAGACAGGCACGGAGCGACTTGCTGTAAACACCCAGTACACCACCAAGTACACACACTTATCAGGATATAAGTGATGGCGAAATAACTCTGGTGTGAGGGCAACACATAGTGAAGGACTTCAAGGAGCTCAAGACTCCTGCCTGTCATCTGCAGTACAGCATCAAGAGGAAATCAAAAGTAATTATCAGAGCAGTTTGCTCTGATAGAAGCAGGCACCTCAGCTACTGCAGGAAAACTCTTCTGCTGCTGGTCACACCCTGCCACTGCTCTCTTTCTGTGCCTGCATCCTTTACCATGCAGTACACCAAACTGTCTGTCACTTTCTGTTGGTTTCTGCTGCCTTTTCCCTTCCTTTCTCACTTTTTCAGAGTCTGCATCTACTGCATTCTCTTTCCTTTCTCTCTTGATCTTTGTCCCGTATTCAGTTTGTCTGCCACCACCTATCAGCTTTGAGTCATCTTATATCTATCACTTTTTGGTTATTAGGTTTAGGATATATTGTCCATAGCATTAAAGGTTTAAAGTGTTTTTGTACTTGTATAATTGTATAATTATCTAAATGATGACCTTGAACAAAGTTTTGTTTTTGGCAGTTTTCAAAATGCTGCCACAGAGGGTATGGATTTACACACCATCCCAATAACAAACAGCAACACTGACATGTAGGAGACAATAAGATAAAGAATGAACAAAGTAGCTTGTGAGGCAGATACTGCAAGACTAAACAGGTGAATTATTCATTAAACATCTGTAAACACCACAACAAAAGTGTTAAAAATGACAGATATAGCTAAGATATTAATGATCTCATATTATAATAATGAACATAATAATATAATAATGTTTACAATAATGAATTTGTGGAAGGTTTTCTGTTTTTATAGAGTCAAAGACCTGCGATCACATCTGTCTCTCTCTCAGTATGTCTCCCTTGCATTATTCTTTGTCTCTTGCACTCATGTTTTCTCTCTCTCTCTCATCTTACACTTGCACCTTCCCCAATGCTCTCCCTTACCTTCACACATTGCTTTTCAATGTCACCCCTTGAGTATATACTCTACTCCACGCTCTGTTTCCATCCATCTGTCAAGAGAATAGTCGTTGAACTTAAGAAATGTCACAAGAAATGAAACATGATTTTGGTGTGTTCCCTTCAAATGGACCAATTTAAACAGAAAAGACTTCCTAAATGTCAGAAAACACATTAACCACAGAAAAATGTCAATAATCAATTCATCTTGAGAAAGTTGTTGTTCATGCATAAGGCAATGCTGTAAACAAAAATAACAGAATGGCTTGTGTTGATGATCATATAGAGATTTTAAACATGCAAAGTAACGACCGTGAACTTACAAATAGAAGAAACCCAGCTATAACTAAGTGTGAAACTGTAAAATTGAACACTTTTTGGGGAGTAATCGACTCTGTGTCCAGCATTAATTAGGTCGGCCTTTTGAAAACAAATCGCCACTTGCTTCTGTGACCTTTCAAGGCTTTACATGTGGCTGCTGCTGTTTTCCAAGTCAAACAGACCAGGCCCTGTGGTGATAATAATCTTAACACACCCTGGATCAACTTTACAGTTACAATACAGTCACTATTTCAAACAAGAATTATGACCATGTTCATGACACAAAACCCAAATCAATGAGCCTATTCCACCTTGGAAGGATCACTTTAGTGATTCGTTGACGATATCATAACTCTCACAGCCTTTGTGTTTTAAAGAGAATGGACCTAAGCCACTTTATTTTTTCTTCTAAATTAGATTTTGGAGTGGAGCACTTCAAACACAGACTCTTGAAAACATTTCATGCAGACAGTTTGAAAACCGCTCAGATGTCAATATTTTTAAGTTTCAGTCAGTTGCAGTTGTGTTTTTTTTAATCCCCGTTCTCTCCTCCGCCCCTGTATCCTGTAATCTATAAATATTCTAGATGTTCGCTTTGATCCGGCCTTCAGTTTGTGAAAATTATGCCGTCGTGTCAGCTGATGGCTGTCACCTCGTTTTTAACGCTGCCATCTATACATTACAAACTCTGCTCTGGAGACTTGATGTTTACATCTGTCTAAGACTGTGTGTGTGTGTGTGTGTGTGTGTGTGTGTGTGTGTGTGCGTGTGCATACATGTTTGAAGGCTTTTGTGTGTGTATGTGAATCATGCATGTGACAGCACTGCCAGGTTTGATGCCTCCTCCAGCGAGCGCTCCATCGGGGCCTCTAGCACCTTCGGGAGCACTTGGAGGTGAGAGGAGAGAGGACAGCAGCTTTGTTTGAACTTGCTACCCCCACCGCCAACCACCCCCCGCCCTCTGTCCCACCCCCGCCCCCCGCACCCCCCTCAGGGCCCTGTAGCGGCAACAGCTCTTCTGGGCCGCCGTGCTTGCCGGCTGGCTCCCACCAGCCTACTGCTTAGCAACAGCCAATCCGCCAAGCCGGGCGACTTGTTGGCCAATTGCGTCGGAGAGACGGGCTAGTGCTCAGAATTTGAGTTGGCCACATGGGTCTGGCTATAGTTAGGTAAAGGAGGAGGAGGAACACACTTTTTTTTTTTCTTTTTGGGGAGGGGAGAGTTCATTTCCTTGTTGTTTTTTTTTCTCTTACTTTGTTTCAGTAGTCCACTTTCTGTAACCAGGGAGATGTTGTGGGTTTTATAAATAGAAACTGTCCCTGAAATAACAGGTCAAGATGAAGATGATTGAACTCCCTCTGGGAAGTTTCAATTGAGCACTTTAAGCTCAGTTCTTGAAACTCAGTTCGTGTACAACAGTTGTTTTACATTGGAGAGGTCTAAATGTTTAACTTCAGCTGCTAAACTCAATATCACTTCAAACAATGTTATATAATCTCTTTTAACCTATTTTATGCAATTGTCTTTTCTTTATGTAACCATGTTTTATTTAATTTTCTGTCTGGTGCTATTTCTTATTTTATTGCTTTCTGTAATAATGTTACATTATTGTTTAGTATTGCCTAAAAATTGACCAGAAGTTGCTGGTGTTGCGATGTGATGACCTTTAGTGCCTTTTTCTGCACTTGATAAACACTGTCTGGGTTATAGAAGGCTCATTTGACAAGATGTTTGCATGTAGTTTTATAACCATGTGCAGTGACAGAAATATTTCCAGTTCTTCACAAATGTGATTGCTAAACAATATTCGTTTTGGTTATCAAGAAGAATGAGTTTATTAGGTCAGTCAGTGGCTATTTCGGTAAATCGGCAGGACCCATCCTGCAGCACTGCAGTATGGGTGGGGCAGAGGCAAAAAGGTGGGATTCTCAGAGAGAGCGAGAGGGAGGGAGGGAAAGGAGGATGAAAACAAGGAGTTAGCTGGTAGTTAGTAGGACCATGCTGTCTTGTTTTCACTCTCGATGGCTCCTCACTGCTTAGCAACAACGAATCAGATCCACGAATCAGAGCTGCAGCCCGGCCAATCAGTCGGCAGGAGCATGGCGCCATAGAGTTTGGATTTTACCACGTGTGAGATGATACGGGTTGGAGAGGGGAGTGCACTTATGCAGGAGAGGCAGAGAGAGAGAGAGAGGGTGATAGCAACGCTTTTAAATGGTGTGTGTTTTTTATGCTTGTAGAAGTTTTTCTAAAACCACACCCTTTGCTCTCTGCTGCGGTGGTCTGCTGCAGTGACCCTGATGGATGTAAAGGTCGATTTTTAAAGCAGACTGCACATTACAGGTCTGTCACTCAAGTCCTCATTAGTCAAGCTCCAGCTGCTGTGACAAAGACCTAAAACAATTATCTCTTAACAGGTTTAGAGGACAGTTATATAAACCTTCAAGTCACATTAAGCTATTTTTAAGTGCAGGCGTTATATCATCTTTGGTTATTAGGTAGAGTTTTCTTTTTTTAACTTGACATTTAATACTACTATAAGTGTTTATTTATATTAGGCATTGTTATGCCCTGATGGGAGCATATTCATGTTTGCCAAAGATCTGGTTCTGGTTTCATGCTGTGTTGTGCAAACTGCCCGCAGGTCCTTAAGAGTTGTATCTTGAATTGAGTTATGGGATTACCACAATTGAAACATTTATCTAAAAGATTTTAAAACGTATTTGCTGTAAGGCTTCATTTGTTATCACTGTATCCAGTTTACGGTTACTGGTATTGTGTTTGCATATGGACTTATTCCAGTTGTATTTATTCTGATTCTGAATAATAGATGATATCTGTAAGAATGTGCTCAGTTTATAGGAATGCACTTGACTCTTTTTCACCAGCTGCTGGTGCAGCTGGTACTGCTGGGTGCGGCCGGCTCAGAGCTGTATCCATAACTTTCTCCCCACGTGTTCCCCATGCTCTTGTATTTTTGTTCTTCCTCTCGGTGGCTGCACGGCAGGCTGAGTGGCAGCTGCGCGGCAGCAGAACTCCACACTCCAGCCTGCATCCAGGCTGCTTGCTGTTGCATGGTTACAGTCAGTTCTGCCCTGCCATTGGCTCAGAGTCTGCGGAGCTGCGCACCCATTGGCTAAGCAAGGAGAAAAACAGTGCTTCCATTGGCTCCTGGGAAGTCTAAGGCTGTTGCGATTGGTCCAGCTCAACGGCTCCCGCTCCTTGGAGACTTGGCCTGTGTAAACATCCTGGTTGCTTCTTTCAATGGATTGTGTTTACCAGCAGCTCGGTTTTGCCGGTGTGTGCAGACTGAGGCTGAGTGTCTCTGAGGAGCAGAGAGTCTGGTGAGAGCGAGGCTAATTGGCTCCCTGCTCCCCCATACGCTTTGTGATTGAAGAAGCACTCTGTACTATTATGACGCTTTGACAGAATTACTGACAAGGACGCGAACAACCCTCAGTCTGTTGGCAGCCTCACTACTTTCCATCTTTCTCCCCATTCCTACGTCTTCCTTAGTGTCTCCGTTGCCTGCATATGTCCCAGTCAGCAGCAGCAGCCCCACAGGCTACATGTTATCCCTTTGGTGACGGGGAGAGCAGCGGTGTCTCGGGGCTCAGACATGGAAAATAAATTGCCTCAAGTTCTAAATGATACAGTAGGGCTGTTTGTTTTGTTTGAGTTGTTTTTATTGTTCGGTTTAGTGCTATTTGAATAGCTACTCCTCCTTCCCCTCCTCCACTGCTCCTTCTCCCCATTACCATCATGATACCTAAGTTGTAGAGTTAAGTGCCCCCCCCCCATCCCGACCCTCTTCTCTCTTATCCTTTATCTGGAGTACAAAGAGTCCACAAAAGCCTTTGATCTCCCTCTCAGAATGAAATTCTTCTATCTCTTGCTCACCCTCTTTCAATCTCTGAAGTTGAACTCGATGCTCTCAGTGACTTCTTCCTCATTTCTACATTCACAGCATGACTTGGAGGGGGCGGGGCCGGCCGAGCGAAGGCCGCCAAAGCTTCCACCCTCTCAGAGAGCTGACTGCTTAGCAACAACCAATCAGCCTAATATTTTTGGCAGGGTCTCGCAGCCAATCGAGAGGGTGAGAGCGGGCTTTAGTGCTCTGTTTTTATTGGTAGCTGAGAGGAAAAACAATGTTTTTTCTTAGTGCTCTACACTTCAGTGCTATTGGTGAGGCTGATAATGCTAAAAGCAGATTTGGGGAGATAATCTTGGCTTTGATGGGGCTGAAAGACACATGGCTCATTACTGTTAAGAGATTCTATTTGCATTTTTATGTAAACTTCCAGATCCAGTTGAGGTGAAACAACCAGCTGGTCCAGAGCAGCAAGTGTAAAAACTCCCTGTAACATAAGAAAGATCTTCCTAAAATTGATTTGCCCTCTTTGAAACAATCAATTTCTGAGTTGTCTTAAGTCTTTAACATCCTTGAACATGCTCCTTCCCCTTCATGACTGAAGAGTGTTCGATAGGTGAGATCAATAAGGGATTATAGCTAGTCGGTAGCAATTCACCTGCTCAGTCTAAATGATGGATAGTACAGGTGATGCAAATACAGTCAGCTGAGTTGAAGACTCTCACAGTGCCCATAAAAAAGATGATTGATGATGTCCATGTTTTCGTTTTTCTTTTTTTCCTGTGAAAATGAACAAGTGTAACATTGTCTCTTCCCTCAGCAACTGCTGTCTAGTTGCCCTCGAGGGAGGCAGTTAAAACCCCATATGCCCCGGTGGCCAACAGAGGGAAGCTGGTTGGGCCCCAGCTGTGCGGATGTGAAGCAGTGGGTGCTCAGAGACGGCATGTGTGTGAAATAAAGCTAAAAGCCCCATTGACAGCATCTCATCTAGACAGATACAAATCAATAGTCAGGAGGTGGCCCCTGCCAGAGCTCAGGACATGATTGACAAGCAATGCGGCAGAACCCTCAAGAGTTGGGCGAAGGGTGGGGCTGGATGTCTCGATTTATTCAACTCCGTTAGACTGTTTTTAGCCTGGAGTTACTAGACGAAAGGAAGAAGAACTGTTAACAAATCTTGCTGTGTGGGCACATAAAGAGGAATAAAAAAAACTCATTTAGCGAATTTGTACTTTACTACTGATGGAGAAAAACCATTCACCAAGTAAATGTTTTGGTAGAACTAAATAATTAATGGGGGGGCTAAAATGTAAAAAATCCATCACTACAATAATTTAAACAATCTTTTCTCAGAGGTAAAGCGCATTGGTGCTGTGAGAAATCTGTAGCCCATACATCATTTAAGAGAAAAGGAATATCTGTATTCAATATGAAAATATCTTTTGAGGAATCAATGTGATTTTTGCCAGTAATGGCCAAACAGTTTTCAAACAGGGTTTCATTCGTATTGTGCCTAAACTCACAAAGATCTGTGAAAGTGAAATTATTCAAGGTTTTCTTAATAGCACTGATATGGTATTTCTCTGAGCTGTCCTCATGGGCAATCAAGCCAATATTTGTCAACACTTTTTTTTTCTGCCAATGTTGGAGAGCCCAGAAGAAAGCCAAGACTAATTAGATACGTCACTGAACGAATCCATCGACTCTGAATAGAAAGACGCTCTTTGTCTACACATAAAACATTTATTTGAGGTTTTTCATGTAAATTAGCCTAATTTTAAGGCAGTAATAACATTTTCGAGAGTGAGGAAAAAGTATCCATGTCAAATCCCCCTGTGTACTCTTAACAGTCGCTGTTGCCATCTGTTTCAGAGCATCATCAGTGTGCTCTTCCCATACCTGAGGTGCAACAAAGGAGTCTGCCTTTCCTAAAAAAAAAAAAAAGTGGATAACAATGAAGTCTACTTAAAAATGAAGACATAAGAAAAGCAGATCATTTTCATTACTTGTAGAAATTGAATTAACCTCGTCTGTCTTCCAGCTTTTTTCTTTCTTTCTTTTGATTTTGAGACTGATCTTAAATCTAGTCTCAGAGGGTTTAGGTGTAGTTTCTCTTTGGGACTACATCCGTTTTAGACTCTAACAGTTAACATTAGAACATTTCTAGCTAATAAAAGAAAATGGTATATTGTGTGGTTTGTGATTTAGTGTAGTTTCTGAATCTAGTTCTTCCATTTTTTTTTTTTTTGTGCAAAGTTCTCTTGAAAACCCATGTGTCTTGATCCAGCAGTTCAGCCATATTTGAGGTTTTCATATGGTTTGCTGTGCAAATTGCACCATAAATAAACATGGCGTATGTTTGGATTTCAGCTTTGGTTCACTAACTACAGAGAATTTCACACATTCACTGTATGATTTTTTTGGAACTAAGTTGCTATGTGTGGGATGTCTGGTCAGGTTTGATAAACTTCAGGTCCCCTCTTTAATCAACATGCCACCCACACTAGCTGACAGGATGGGGTTTGTCACGGCACAGGTGTGCTGTTGGCTGCAGTTGAAGGTCACTCTCGTTGCTAAACAAGGTTGAAGACTAGAGAGGGAAAGGCAACATCTGCACCGCCACCTAACAATTCTTCGCCCTTTAATGTTATGCTTTGATCACATTAAACGTAAACCACACTGGGAAGATAGGACAACACTGGTGTCATTTTTAAAGTCTTGTCAACATTGATGCACAGGGCTGAAAAGAGTGTATTCATGCCAGTATATAAAACTGCAAGAAGTTTCTACAAATCCTTATTTGTAGAGTGTGCTGAAGTCTTTGTGTTCTGTCCACAGGTCTCTTGTGATCATCAGTACCTTGGATGGGCGGATCTCTGCTCTGGATCCTCACAACCAGGGCAGGAAGCAGTGGGACCTAGATGTCGCCTCAGGGTGCCTGGTGTCATCCAGCATCAGCAAACCTGAGGTAGACCAATCATTGCATTATGTTAATGAATGTTACTACAATAAAAAATATTAA
>CALSCE010000197.1:2092696-2110363 GCA_943593645.1 Bovichtus variegatus
CACACACACACACACACACACACAACTCCTCTGACCCTAAACACCCACAATTCGAAAGGGTAGAATACAATGGCATGATTACTAATATCAAATAATAATCAAGTGCTCCAGCTCATTTGGATGAATAAAAATGTTTTTATATCAGCACTAATATATACTCTAAGATATACTAATAAGATGAACTAATGATCATCATAGTACAGTGCACATATAGTATAAATGCTACGTAGTGACATTACACAGTGAAGACATACGCTGGATTCTCCCTGCAGCCAACAGATGGATACCTCAAAATAACCGAATGACTGTGGTCTTGTAGTGATAGTGGATTAAAAAAGGTGCATACATCCACACATTCAAACAAGAAAAGAGGGTAAGACTTGAATGAGTCTGAGTTAAGCTCCTAAAAAATGAATAGGCATTGGAAATTCAAGGAGAAGGAAAACGTTTGTGCCGAGCAGTCAGTATTTTTTAATAATTTAGAGTATTTTTTTGTGATAGGCTCTTTTGAATCTTTTATTATTCTCCAAAATGAAAAACAATGCAAAAAAGCCCTTTTTTGTTTTGTTTTTGAAATTCTTTTTTTTTGTTTTCAAGACGTAACAAACGTATGAAACTTTACACAAGACCCTTTTAAAAACATAAAAACAAAAACAAAGACTATTTTATACAAACAAACGAGGCAAAGACATTAAAAAAACAGAGTAGGGGTGGGTCATTGATCATAATTTCATACATAGCTCATTAAAGGATACCTTTAATTTGCTTTGATGGGGTTGTTTTCAAATAATCAAGAAAGGGTTTTAAAAAAAAAAAAATACATCCTTTTCCTCAAACGTAGTTTCTGTAATGCTATGCAGCTTCAAATTTTGAATAACTTAATTCCAGATTTACATTTTAATGAAATACATTCAAAGGCTAGCGGGATTTCTCTACGCTTCATGGCATGGGTACTCTAAGATTTGAATGAGTACATTTACCCAACAGACATATCGGGGTCCAGTGGGGAAGTAATAACATGTTAGACAATATTCTGCAGGTCTGATGCCAAAAGTCATAAAATTTGTAATACTACGAGGTGGATTGTAGGAATTTTCCCTCATGCAAATCACTTTTCCACAAAGGGGTTAGCATTTGATCTATATTTATGCAGTGTGGATTGGGAACATAAAATTGATGCAAATACATTGAAAAGAAGTAACCAGAAGTCCAGATTTCTCCATGTCGAATAATATTACAGAAGGCATTGCAAATTCGTATTTTTAAAAAGAGGTGTAATTTTCGGAAACTTCCTCTGGCCTTAAAACTCAACTTTTATCAAAGCCTGTAAGCTGTAAACAACTTTAAAAGTCATCTCAATCTCTTGTTGTCTTGGTCCTTTTGTTTAATCACTGAACTTTGGTGCCTTCTTTGATGACGTCCATATAGACTTTATGATTCAAGAGCTGTCAAAGTGAAGTCATGATGAGTGTAATGCACTGAACAAAATTGGGAGAGGGGGAGTGACTAGGTCGGCCTGCTGGGCACCACTCAGATTTCATTACTACTGTATCTTACATCTGCGTAACGTTTGACAACTTCTGTTTGTTTTTCCTCAGTTGTGTAGGGCAGCATGACAGTCAATCAGTGCAGAAATCAGTGGAATGAACCATAAGTGTATGTATGTCTGTGGATGTGGAGGTGATGGTCAGACGGGCAGCTGAGAGAAGTGATCCTGGGTTACTGGTGCCGGGTCAGTCATGGATTAAGGCATCAGGAGCAGGATGACTCATCCACAGCTCTCAGAAGTTCCCCTCTGCTGTAAACCTCTTTGCACCCCCGCAGCCATGCCAGCATGGTGTGATGTGACGGTCAGATTAATAGCCCCTCCCCCTTTCACTTGCTAAATTTATCCTCATCTTGTCTCCAAACCACCAACCCCCTCCCTCTAAAAAGATGACCTCACCTCTGCTCTCGGCTCTGCTCTCCTACTAAATCATTCTGCCACACATTTCTCCCTCCAGGCATTTTTTTTTGTCCGCCACAAAGCAACTCCACTTACTTCACTCATAAGATATCCAGAACAAGGTGGTTGACAGGTCACAGGTTCGACACCAGCAACACCTGATGTCTCCATCCCTGTGTTGATTAGAAAGACAAGGAATTAGGCCTGTCACGATAACTACTTTTATTGGACGATATATTGTCCCAGAATTAATGGCGATAAACTAAAATTATTAAAATTTTATGCCACTTATGTAATGATAATCTAATGGCGGAATAATGCAAGTAAACCCTTTTTTTTAAAAGAGCAATTAACATTTAATTCCTAAGAATATTCCGAAATTGGAATTAAAAAAATATACATTACCACACAACCAGAAACGATCGTGGTCGTGTCCATATATCTTACGATACATAATTATCATGACAAGCAATAATTGGTCCATACGCTGCTGTTATGTCACTGAACAGTTTGTGAGTCACAACTTGGACATCCAAATAAACTGATTTTTGATAACAGTCCTTGTATAATAATAATAATCACTGAAAAGCTTGAAGAAAACAATTGTTTTTACAGCCTCAAACAAGCTAAAGCTGTGAAGGTTAAATCAGGATTAGGCTCAGGTTTTTGCAATGATGTCATCCTTGCTGCTCTCCTGCAGTGAGCACCTAATATCACACACCCGCATGCACATTTTCCACGGTTGCCCACTTTTCTAAAGATCCAGGTTAATTACTTAGGCTCTTAGTTGTGTAATGGTCTCGCGCTTGTGTATTGAGTCCAAGTGTGTGTGGGCTAAAGCTGCTGCTGTATGGGCGGATGTGTGTCGGCCACTGTTGTCTGTGTGGGCAGGTGTTTTTTGTTTTAAACAATTGTCTGTCTGAGCTGAAATATATCTTTTCAGACTGGAAAAGATTTTCCAGGAGGTTTGATGTGTGATAAAGGCCATTGCATCAGAAAGATGTGTTTTATCGTCATCGTGACGTCGACTTGTGCGATAAACACAACATGAAAGTCTGCATTATTGTGTACTTTTTTGAGTTAGTTAAAAGAGAGTTGAAGCAGAAAGCTGCACTTAAATATAATTTGTTCAATGTGTTGAATAAAAGAATGTTAGAAATAATTTTCTTTAATTTTTTTCAACAACGAATGTGTTGTATTTTAACAGTATCCTGAATATAAGATAGAATCTTGAATGAGAATTGACCTAATCCCTCAACTATTCTTCTGTCGGGATATGTGCTTTACCAGCTCAATATCATCAACTTATTATTGACACGTAAGCAATCACCACTAACACTTTGAAACCAACCTGTTTGTTCCTGCAGGTGTTTGGCAATAAGATGGTCATCCCTTCACTAGACGGTGCCTTGTTCCAGTGGAACCGGGACAGGGAGAGTATGGAGGCAGTGCCTTTCAGTGTGGAGTCCCTGCTAGATTCGTCTTACCGAATTGGGGAGGACACCGTCCTGGTTGGGGGCAAATCTCTTACTACCTATGGCCTGGGGGCCTACAGTGGCAAGGTCAGTGAAATCACTTCAGTTGGAGCTTGTAGCATGTTGATGTATTTTAAAGAATCCAATTAAATTTTTCCTCTCTTTTACCAAGAGAGTGAGTTAAAGTAATCGTTGTGATGCTTCTGAAAGAGGTAAACACGACACCAACTTGTTCTCACCACAGTATAGTAACCCTCATTATAATTCCCCCTTGTGTTGTTTGCCTCAGCTTCGGTACATCTGCTCTGCGGTGGGCTGCAGCCGCTGGGGGGAGGAGGAGATGGTGACTGAAGATGTGCTGCTGCTGCAGAGGACTCAGAAGACTGTACGAGCCATCAGGCCCCGATCAGGGATGGAGAAGTGAGTTTTATTTAATCAGTCAATCAACCCGTCATAGTCAGTCAATTTGACAGCAGCTACTGTACCTTGTGTGGTATTCCAGAAAGGGTCACAGGCACTCGATTACTTTTCAGTCAATGTTTTTAAATAAAGTCTGTTAACCTTTCAGCCACTACGAGTTATCATTAGTACATCTTCTTTTTGAGCTGCTGGCTTTACCACACTGACCAGCTCATTCTATTTGAATAAATTTTTTATCTACTTTCTTGTGTTTCATACTAGAAGTATGATAATCTGTCTATTCTTTTTATTATTGTTCTACCATCTGCCTCTCAGCAGGCCCATGTTAAATACATGTTATTACTGAGCATATTTGAAATGCAGTGCAGTAATTATTAATTCATTCATCAACAATTATAATTTATAAATCTTTAGTTTGACCCCTGATTGTGCTAATCCGTTATAAAATTACAATTTGAAGTAGTTTTTTCAGTCGAGTATTATCACTCTTTATATTAGGTGGAACTTCAGTGTTGGGAACTTTGAGCTGAAGCTCCTTCCTGAGACGCCTTCTGGAATGAACTTCCTGGAGGGAGAAGTTGCGAATGGCGACTGGAGGGAGAGTCAGCGGGTCATCACGGATGAACCAAAAGAGAGAGAGCCGACGAAGAACCAAGAGAACCAAAACCTGGACCTCGTCATCAAAGTGTCTGTTCCTGATTGGAAGGTCATGGCCTTCAGTACCGAGCCTGACGGACAGCTGGTCTGGGAACGTCAGGTGAGATCCTATACACTGCCAAAAAAAAAACATCTTACATATGTCATTTAGTTGCATTGCACTGAGCATGTTGGTTTATTTACTGAAATGAAGTTTAGTTCAGTGCTACATGACTCTTGAGATCAATGAAGTATATTAACTCTGTATCACCTGTGTTGTGTAGTTCTGCACACCCATCGCTTCGGCTTGGCTGGTGGGCGGGGGTAAAGTCACACCGATCGCCCTGTTTGACGACAATGCCTACAGCAGCCAGTCGGAAACTGACGAGGAGGAGGATGAGAATTCAAAGAAGGCCAGAGGAGCTGAAGAGTCTAGTGTTTACCTTGGTAAACCATACACTGCATGCTTGGGCTCATTCCTAATGTTTAGTCGCATTAATTGCAATTTCTGTGATCATTTTTCAGCACAAACCCTCTACGTTTGTATGTGAGGTGCCAGTGAATCAAGAGCATGTATAACTCTTTTGCACTTGGTTTATCAGGGATGTTCCAGGGACAGCTCTACCTCCAGTCCTCAGTGAGGATCAGTGAAAAGTTCCCTTCCAAAGCTATCGGATCGGACATAATTCCATTACCCACAGTCAAGTGGAAGCCTCTGATCCGTAAGTACACCTCCTTTGCAATAAGTGCTGTGTTTAAATTCAGTCATCTTTTGGGGTGAGCAGTGACCACAGACTGGCTTCATTAGTATTAGTTTAAACACAAAGTGATGTTGTATCATGTTTTCAAGAAATATTTGAATAAATGAGTAGCCTTTTGGGCTATTTCCCTGTTGCACAGAGCTTTGTCTTCATTCTTCTTCATGTATGACTGTCCTGCGATTGTTATTCTGACTTTTTGATCCCACTTTCCTCCAAGATCAATGACCTTATTCATCTTGTCCTTGACACAGATTCACCATCTCGGACACCAGCCCTGGTTGGCTCTGATGAATTTGACAAGTGTCTGAATAATGACAAGTTCTCCCATGAAGAATACAGCAACGGAGCCCTGTCCATCCTTCAGTATCCATACGGTAAGAACCTGATACTGGGAAAACTACAGTAAAGTCTTGTATACATAGACATGCTGCATAGGCACCGAGAGTCTACAGCGGAGAAAAGTGAATTGGCAGAGAGGGACAAAATGAACAAAATCCCACTGACTGATTTCTGCTTTTCCTCTTCATAGACAACGGCTACTACTTCCCCTACAGCAAGCGTTACCGGGAGAAACGTCACAGTGCCGTCAGCCTGATAAAGGGAAATGGGGCAGGAGCTGAGAGTCGCAGGAGGAAGGACCCCGTGCTGTTGCTGCCATGGTGGAAGGAGATCCTCGGCACCATCGTATTCTGCATCGCCGCCACCACCTACATCGTCCGCAAATTCTTCCACCCTCCCGCCCCGGTGGCTTATGTGAGGGTAAGACCACAGACACAGCCTGCAGCAAAAACACCATAATAATATTCAGAGAAATATAGTTTCTGAGATTAAAGTTGCAAAACTTGCATTAAAAAAACGTCTTCTAAACTTTATTGTCACATGGCAGTCCATGTTTTAATTTGGGTTATAAAAGTTCAAACTAGGGATTGATACTGTAATGTTACACTTAATTCTGTTTTTCTTTAGCAGGATATAAATAGGTGATTCTTCTGCTTTGTATTTAGAAGTTTAATACATTTTCTTCCCTTCTGTTAAAGACCTTGTCTTAGAGAAAATACCCAGCATGCCACAGAAGTTAACCTTGTTTTTTTACAGCCACAATTAGGTAACATTATTGTGTCTTTGCTGTCCTCCTTCTGTCCCTCTAAGCAACGGAAAGAGTCAGAGACCCAGTGCCAGACAGACTGCAAGTTTGACCTTGAGGTTGTGGAATCCAAAGAGCCGGTTGCTATGGGGATCCGTTCTAGCAAATATGTATCCAGGTAAATTATTCACACTGTGACGCTGAGGCAATATGCTTGTGAAATTATTTTTTTGTCATGACTCAGGAGAACTTGACAAAACGCTACGACTGTGCTGGGAATTGATATCCTCACACTTGAAAGTTACTGTGCGGATCTCACTCTTTCAAGGTGTAGCTACAGATTCAGCACTGTTACCATGGTGACCACTGGTCTTCCAGCCCTGCCTTGATAGGACAAGGCAGAGATGGGAGATACGAGTCGTAGTAGTGCATGATTGGATAACTCAGCTGTTTGCCATCAAATGAAAATGACCTTGGCCCCCGCAGACCCCACCCTACCCAGCAGCATCTGCCATAGGGTCGGGTGTCACTTTACATCACTGTCAGCACATTGTCAGAAGTTTTTTTTTGTTATTTTGGTCATCCCGAATATGATCAGTAGCCATAATTTATGGGCTGTCACTGACCTCCTGTCGTTTGATCGATAGTGTTTGCATGTTTACATTCTTTAGCTGAATAATATGGACCCTGCCCCCCGCCCCCCCACACACACACACACAATTGCAAGCAAAAATCTAATCAAACTCTTTTCTCCTGTTGTCAAAACCTGCATATCCTCTTCTTTTGATCCACCTCCAAATGACAAACACTCCCCCTCCCCTTCTCTTTAAAGCTGCTCCTGCAATCAATGCAAATTTCTCTCGCCAAAGAAGTTTCCCAAAATAAGACTGGTGGCTGTTGCAGCAGCTGAGGCAGGCATGAGTCAGGTTCATTAGGCGGGAGATAGAGATCAGGAATCAAGGCCTGATTCACATGTGCCCACACATTTCCAAATAGGACAGCCTTCAATCCCCAGAGCCTGATTAGGGATATTTTGACGGTGTGTAGAGCAGCGGTTCCCAAACCTTTTTTAGACCACTGCACCCCGAGCCAACCAAACCCCAATATAACATGCACACAGATGCTTATTCTTTTTTTATATAATGAAAATGTTATTGATCACTTCACCTAACAGGAGATCTGGGAAATAAAATCCCATATACACATGTACAACATAAGAGGAAAAGGGATAAATAAAACAAAACACACTGCCATCTTCTCCAGGGTTAAGCACAGCAGTGCATTAGTAGCACTGAAGCAGCCAATTGAGCAACTGTTGTAGTCCATTCTTCATAAGTGGGTGGGTGCTTTTTTTTCCAGTGTCTCAGCAGTGTCCGTTGTGCTGTTGTTAAAGCCAAAACAATCCATCTCTTCAAAGGAGGACAAGAGTACTGAAGTTCAGCCTGTGGAGCACTAAATGGACAGTTTTGAGACTTGGAATGTCTTGTTAAGTACTTAAAATAATCTATGTATTAGTTTTTAACATTTTTAGATATATTATAGTATATTATATTTGTTTGGGTTTTTCTTCTGTTTTGAAAATGCAACAAAACTTTGTGTAGATGTCGCTGACTTCTTTTATTTTTATGTGGTGAGACATTATTAAAAACTCACAATAACTTGACGATGATTTGACCCACGCTCAAGGCACCCTACTAGTGTTGAACCACAGTGTGACAGGTGTTGTGTGATTACGACTTTCAGTAGAGCCATGTTTACTAAAAATATTGTCAAAACACATGGGCCATGTTAATTCTAAATCTTTCCCTCTACGCTTTTGAAAACGTTGTACATTTAAACATTTGTATTTGCTGTTATTCAGCATGGGATGTCTAAGTAGAGTGTGTTACAGTGACAGCCAAGTGTTTTTCTGTCAGCACAACATTAGTCTGGTTTCTTGATACTGTACTAGCTGTTAGTTGGTTACCTGCCAGCTCAGCAGCCAGCTTTCACAGGGATCTAGCTGGTAGTAATTTCTTCCCTGGTAATCACCTTTTACCACTTAATAAGCCTCGTCTTTGTAATTGTCAGGGATGTAGGTTATATCATAGCTCCTTTCTACCGCTGAGAGCAGGAGGATTCTTCAGTGCAAATTGACGACCATAGTGTTTTCTCCCCAGGTACCTGACTGATTTTGAGCCAGTGCAGTGCCTTGGCCGCGGGGGGTTCGGTGTTGTGTTTGAAGCCCGCAACAAAGTGGACGACTGCAACTACGCTATCAAAAGAATCCGTCTGCCCAACAGGTAGCGCCGCTCGCTGGTCGCACCACAGACTTCGTTGCTGCAGGCTATTAGCTCTTCCTTTATCTCTGTTTTCTTTAAAGCTGGTAGACTCAGTTATGTAAGCGGCAACCTACTTATCTAAACACAGAGGCACTCACATTTTGACATTTATTTTCATTTCAGCCCTGTTATGGACTGGAACATCACGCAGGGCATTACAAACTAAATAATTGTTATGGTCTGTGTTTTTGTTGAAACGCTTCTTGAGCTCTTGGTGTATCAAGACTGTGCTGATGTACAGCTCATTACAGTCAGTTAGTGTAATAGAACAATTCCACATATTTTTGTCGTGGAACAGCTATACATGCATTTGGTCAACAATGAATTAAGTGCGTGCCGTTTATTAGACATTTTTGTGTTTTGTGTTCTTCGTCAAAGTCTTAAATGGAATTTAAAGAATTTGTGTCTTGACATCCTGAAAATTTAGGACCCAACTACTAAAGAAAAATAAAAATAAATATCCTGAATGTAAATGAAACCCTAAATCTCAGTTTTACGTCAAACAGAGAGCTGGCCCGTGAGAAGGTGATGCGAGAGGTGAAGGCCCTGGCCAAACTGGAGCACCCGGGGATTATCCGATACTTCAACGCCTGGCAGGAGAGCCCCCCCGAGGGCTGGCAAGAGGAGATGGATCAGAGGTGGCTGAAGGATGCCAGGTAAGCCCGTGCTCTTAAACCTGTTATCCTGTTATAAACGCAGGCACATGGTTAGTCCGCAGATCTGTTGGGCCGGGTCATAAAAAACAACATTTCTGATTAATAGCATAGGGGATGTGGGTAGGTGAAATAATGCATCATTAATAAGGAAAATATTTATTGCATTGTCTAAAATCGATTTATTTTAAGGTTACGTTTTTTGTAATGAAGAGCATTAAAAAAGGAGAATTATACTTTATACTTTGAATAAAGTTTATTTATTTAAAATCAGTGTACTGTGTCATCACACTTACATATATTTTTAGTTTACTTGGGCAGATTAGAGCCTAAAGAAGCACCAGATAATCATGCATAGACATAGAAATCCTCTTCCTCTTTCGTGCCTCCCATTCAGTAAGTTGGTATCCATTAAATGTTGCGCTTTAATGTGTTTTTAATGGACTTGAACCCTGAATTGGACTTCTTGTTAATTATTTTGCTTACTAAGTATTTTGTAAACTGTTTTGTCCCAACTGTTTTATAGCACATTTGCACAGTTATCTGAATAATTACTTGTAATATTGATGTAGTAGTTACTGAAGTTGACATGATTGCAGTAAGCATGGCAGCAACAACCCTCCTTCCTCTTTCAGTACTACAGACTGGCCAATGAGCTTCCTTGACCACATGGAGGCGCTGTCCGTCAAAGTTCCAGTGTCCAGCTCAGTGTCACCTGTCTCTGGACCTGGTGGAGAGGCTCTGGAGGTCTCTGTGGATACACAGGCCCTGCTCTCCAGTAGTGCCGGTGGTTCTGTAGGTTTTGGTGTTGATGATGGAGACCTGTCCTTCCACCCGCTGCTGGGCCATGACAGCCTGATGTCTGAGAGGGACAGCCAGGCCGACCCCGATGCCTCAGACACCCCTAACTCCTTCGAGCTCTGTCCTCCGCGTGGCCCCAGCGACTGCACCTCTTCTTCCTTTGACATTGTGTTCGAGGACTCGGGCTGCGACCGAGATGCCGACGCAGACACGGACTCGGCTTCTGATGCAGCCAGTCCGACCAGTACGACGGAGAAGAACAGCTCGTCTTCCTCGCACACCAGACAACAGGAATCTGTCCCACTCTCCTCCTCCTCTCCCCCCCGGCCAACCTCACTTACCCTGGCTCTCCCCACATCTCCTCCAACCACGCGAGTCCAGCCTTCTCCCAAGGTCAGTCAATCATTCACTCAGACAGCTGTGATTCACTGGAGTCTTATTTTGAGGTTATTATTGACATTTTATTATTAATATTAATCCTTGCTGTTGTACTCACCGGTTTACAAGTCACAGGTTCCTGTTTTTTTATCCAATTTCAAAGATTAATTTTATTACCTGCTGGTGTAAACATTTGTTGTATAATTTAGCAACACTGAATTAATGAGAATATTCATTATTAAACTAAGAATTTGTATTTTTAATATTAGCCTTTTGTCGAACAATGACACCAAACTATATCTATATACACAGTACTTTAATAAGAACAAAAGCTGCAGATGTTGGTTATTGACTACAGACACCTAAGAGTTCCCTTTTTTGTAATATTATTTTCCAGTGTTAGAGGTAAATGGTATTGAAACCTTCTTGTCCCGTCTCCAGGTGTACCTGTACATCCAGATGCAGCTCTGTCGGAAGGAGAACCTGAAGGACTGGATGGCTCAGCGCTGCCTCCCGGAGCAGAGGGAGCACAACCAGTGTCTGGATATCTTCCTCCAGATTGCAGAGGCTGTTGACTTCCTGCACAGCAAGGGGCTCATGCACAGAGACCTCAAGGTGAACACACACACACTACACACTGTCCACTATACAGGCAAAAGTGTATGTGTCTGAGCGGAAAGATAAAGTTATCCCCTGCTTGGGTCACTGTATATGATGTACTGTCATCATGTACTGTATATGATTATAACATGATTTTTATTATTAATATGTCATGCATAAATAATCCAAACATGCTAACAAGACACCATTATTTAGAAAAATCAGACTAGAAACATTACTTATAGATATTACTAAACTATAAACCATCCTGATGTTTTTTTGTTTGTTTTGTTTTCATGTTAGAAACAATGGTAGCCAACTTTAAAAGTATTAAAATAACCATTTCATTCTGTCATTGTCAGTGCACTTAAACATTTCTGGATTGTGAACAGACATTTCAATTAATATAGATATTCTTAACTCGTCATAAAAAGGACTTTACAGAAGAAAATGTGATTAGGGATGGTAATTACGAAGCCGGTTCTTAGTTCTCCAATTCCTCGCAATCGCATGCCTTTTTTGCTTATTTGCTATAACATAGGATTTGGTGCCATAATTGTGCTTGATTTGAATACATGTTCCCAATTTTAGCTTTAACAAGATTTCTTTTAACCATTATTCTCAAATCTAGCTAAGAACTTTCTTCTCATTGCATTGATGCTTCATAATAAATGACATCTGTACACATATTGTAATTCTGTTTCCTCAAAAACAGCATGAAGCTCTGTAGCCCATGGAGAATTGTGTGATTTACTCCAAAGAAAAGCCTTCTTGAATATACGCATTCATGCATTAGTAATGCTCTCTGCTTTCATGTGTATATGTTTGGTACATGTTCCATAACCTGTCACCATCGGTCCTCCAGCCCTCCAACATCTTCTTCACGATGGATGACGTGGTGAAGGTGGGAGACTTCGGCCTGGTGACGGCCATGGACCAGGAGGAGGATGAGGACGAGCCGAGTGCCCTGACGCCCGCTCCGCTCCTGACCCGACACACGGGCCAGGTCGGCACCAAGCTGTACATGAGCCCAGAGCAGGTGAGCAGACACATGGACCAGTGATGTTAGATAAACATTAAAGAGATGTTTTTATTTTCACCAGAAGTAAACTGAAACTATGATTACTTGTATAGTAAGTATGTTAGGTTGGTCTCTTACCTCTGAAACAGGGACTTTATATCTTTTTTCCTTTTTGTCCTGGCAGCTCTCTGGAAACTCGTACTCTCACAAAGTGGACATTTACTCTCTGGGTCTGATCCTGTTTGAGCTGCTGTTTCCCTTCAGGACCCAGATGGAGAGAGTGAGGGTGAGTTGGCAGGCACACAATCATGTATTCATTTTACTTCATTTTCCCTCCCCTTTTAATTCCTTAAATGTAAAAGGCTTGTAATACAGCAATGAATTACCCTTCACCTCTGCTTTATAACTGCCAAGCACATGATTATTATAGTCCATTTAGACGTATTTGTCTGTGTTTGTATTTTCCTATATAATACACAGTTACAAATTGGTTTGTGGAGCATTAAATTAAAAAAGAAAATAACAAAAGGCTATGTAAGCAAAACACAAAAACATCAGAGGGAGGTTTGGAGTGACTCATTAAACAAGTAGGTTTTTAGAATAAATTCATGTTGTAAGCAATATTAAACCAAAAAATGGAGAAGCAATTAAAATCTGACATGTTACCGCCAATGTAAAGATATCATCTCATGTTTGGCTTCAGTAAGAATCCCCACTGCTGCAATGTGTTTAAGCTGGAGGAGAGCAAGGCCTCCTAATGAGGCAGTTTATCTTTCTGTCTGTTTTCATCCAGTTAATTATTCTGTTTCGTCTGAAAAGTCTGTTGTGGAAACTGTAAGACATAATCAGTATTGTCATTTGAATGATCGTTATTGTCTGTTTAAATGGTAGATTTCCTTTGCCCTTGTGTGTGCGATCGACCGGGGCGTCTTTGTCTCAGTAACAAAGGGCCTGATTAGCTGCTAGCACAGCTCCACTCACAGGTGTTTACATCCTTTCTTCCAGACACTGACAGAGGTGCGAGCGCTGAGCTTCCCAGAGGTTTTCTCCAAAAACAACGTTCAGGAGGTGAGTGGCCGCCTGCTGCCACCTAGTGGCTGTAAACGCAAGCTGCGTCTGAACCAAGAAAATAAACTTTGTTTTTTTCTGAGAATAAGATAGAGTAAATGATAAACGTGGGGCATGTCCAAGGCTGTAAGAGTTCATTCTCATTGTATGGTCTGTTTAAATGTCCCAACCACACCAACATTATCCACTTGTTGACACAAATCTGCTGAACTAATCCAATTAGGAGGTGTAGTTGGATTATTTTGCTCCCTAATCAACACAATATAAAGTTAAATATGCAAATATCCGATTATTATCAAGTTGTTTCAACATGATTTGTAAATATAATCTATATCCATTAACCCATTATCCATAACTATGTTCAAATAATATTAAAATATGTTCCACACCAGGCACCAGCCTGCTGCTGGGTGTGGGGTTGTTCACTTAATCTTGTTTACCGGTTTACTTTTGTAAAGAGATTAACATAATCCCATAGTATAATCTGTGATTCTCCAACACTGGAAATACCCTCGCCCGTTATCCCAGTATCCCACTTTACTTGTTGTGTACTGTTCTATTTTAAGATGTCCTGTACTGTGCGTGTGTGTGTGTTACATGAGGTTTAAGTGAAGCAAATCATTGGCACTAATGTAAGATAACATTTGCAGTAGCATGACACGTGTTTTCTCTGTTTGTGTAGCTGAGTATGGTGCGCAGCATGCTGTCGTGGAGCCCCGGCGAGCGTCCTGAGGCGGCCGAGATCACAGGGACTCCCCTCTTCCAGGAGCTGGAGCTGCCTTGGCGAGTGGTCGTGAGGCAGCGTTCCCGCACCTACAGCGCTTCGTCAATGGGCCGCCCCTCACGCCAGTCATCGTCTACCTGAAAGTCCCATGACGCAATATGTAACCCCCATCCCACAATCCCCCTTTTTCCCTTTCAACCCCCTGCTGGTCTGCAGCCCAAGAGAAACACCTCAGCCCCCTGCCATCACACACTGCCTCAGACTTTAAAGGCCAAGTACGACAAATGTGCAGGAATTTATCTTTGTGGCTTTAGAGCAGCGAGACAAAGTCCTGCACAGTTACTCTCCTTGGCAAATACACGTTGTCATATATTCGCACACCATTATGCTGCCCACGTTCCCAATTTTAATCACACTTACAAGTGAAAGAATATTTTAAAAGCAGCAGCCCTTCTGTAATGTGCACGACCAGACTTGGCTCAAGTGGTACAAGCAAATAATTATTAGTGGTTATTTAAAATGGCTCTAAGTACCAGATGGGCCAGTAAGCTCAGTGTAGACGCAGCTATTACCCACAGAACATTATAACTAATTGATTTTGAAATGTTTACCTGTGATTGTCTTAAACAAGTGGCATTCTCCTCACGCTGACGTGGCAAACTCAATCATCTGGTACTCTGGGATAATTATTTTACTTATGATTTGGTGCCGGTCTGGTCACAACATACTGCTTGCTCCCAACATTCAGCCAGTGTTCACTCACCCACGCTACACCTCAGGTATCAAAACCAAGAGGACACTCCAAAGGGGCCTTTGATGCTTGATCATCCTATCTACTAGTGACCAGTCCTGATCACTGGTACGAGCACTATGGTGTTCTGACACCCAATATGCCTGATTTGGGAGACCAAAAAAGACCATCTTTTTTCCTATGTGTTTTTTTTAATGAGAGAAGGTGATGTATTGCGTAGAGAAGAGTATATGAATCCGGATCATCAGATATGATTTGCCTTTAGAAAGGGGCCTACGGCCTCCTCTGAATGAATGCTGAGCCTCTGACTCCTGTCTTTTTTGCATGTACCTGATAGGACAGTGAAGGGGTGAGTGTACGTTTGTTATCTTAAATCCAGTACTTGGAAGCAGTTTTTCTGTGTGTAAAAGTACACAATGACATTGAGGTGCTCAATCATTTTCCAACACCTCCTCTTTGCTCTATGTATATATATATGAAGGGAAAAATCTGTTTATATCTTTTTCTTTGTTAATTCAGACGTTATGTTTGATTAATCCTGTACATATTGTAAGGCGCAATTGCTTGTAAATGGCTTCATAAGGCTACTGTAAGATAGTGTGATATACTGTGGGAGAGGGAACAAAGAGGAGACGATCTCTGCCATTAATGGATAGCTGAATGTTACAGTGTGACCTCCAGAGACAGATTATGATGGTGGTCACCTCTACTAGCTGTTTGAAATTATTCTCAGTGTTTGTCTTCACGTGTGCTGGGTACCAAGTGGAAGGGGTTTGCCCTGCTTTGAGCACCAGAGTAGAACCTCCAGGACCAGAGTGCCATTTGAAAGTCAGTTAAGTCTACTTTTCCGTAACTGATAACTCACCTCACATTTTTTGGGGATTTGTGCTACTGTGCTACAACCCAGCCGGTGAAGCACGACAAATACTGAGGTGTGCAGCTCTCCCATGATGAGGAAAAATATCATTTAGTCAAGATGATACTGTTTTATCCCCTCTACATTGTCTACTGGGGACCTGGACCTGATGTTGGTCATGTGATCCACATAAGCATTGTTTTATGTACATAAGAAGTGCTAGGAGAGTCACATGACCCATTTGTAACTTCACACACACAAACTGCTAATTGTAATGTGTTTTCAATGATTGTACTTTTCTAAGGATGTCCACTCCTTCCTTTCTTTTGTTTTAATAAGCGCAGTTTTTTTTTTTTTTATTCTGCAGGGTTTTTTGATTACTGTAAAGTCTTGACTGTGTTTGATACAGGAAGTCAAACTGATGTTCGTTCATCCATCCGCTCAGCCCACCTAAGAGCACTCATTCTTGTTGTAATATGATCAGTTCTCTCCTCGAGGTTTAAATACAGACTGTACTCCCTCCATGATAAGGCTGCAACCTGAAAAGTTTAGTCCCATAATGGCATATCTCCAAATTCGGGGGTGAAATGTGAAAACTCATGCCTGCAAATTCAGACAAAAAGTTGCTTTGTGAAGACAGTATGTGGGTACTGTTACTCAAGTGTTGACAATGTAACACATTTTGTAGAATTTAATGTTTGATATTTTAATAATGGATCCAGGATATATCATCCTCTGACACAAAATTAGTTGAAAGGATTTTGCAACTTTTTTACCGTCTCATTTTATAGAAGTCAATTCCTGAGAGAATTGTGACGGGAAGAAGGAAACTCTCACAACTTAAATCACCTACAGCAGTAAATAGCTTGTCAGCTTTACATCATTAAGACTTTAAAACCACATAATTGACAATAGTGTATTATCTGAGGTTCTAGAGATTTTCTTCTTTTCATTCAAACCAAGGAAATGTCATTATACTGAAGGTTTTTCATGCTTTTTTGAATTGTGTTTTTCCTCCTTCCACTCCTCCGTCCAGGTAGCTTTTCCTGAGGACAGATTAATTCAAAAATAAGACTCCCCTGATGCCTCTGTCTGGATATGTAGTTTTTGTGCACAAACCCCATTCTCCGTCCATGTTGAATTGTAAATATGTTTATTTGCTTTATTTATGTTTTGACCGTGATCAATCCTTTTTGGGTTGGTGTTATTATGAATGCGTTTCATGAGATGGAGTGCGTTGAAATATGATGACTTCTTACAAGTCTAAATTTAATAAACTGTTCTATACCGTTTGTACAGTTTTGTGTCCTTGGTGTGCAGTCTGTGGGTTAGGGTTGGGCAGCTGGACTATCATTAGGCAAACAACCGCCACATCACATGCTTTGTTAATCTTATATCAAACATTAACACTGAATCAAGAAATAAACAACACATTTCCAATGATGAAATAATGAAAAGAACAGAAATACTTTAATAAACCTGGGAAGGATTAGTTTATAATATTACTATGAAGACCCTATAAATAAAATAAATTATATTTTGTGACACTGAACTACTACTTACTACTTACTAGTAGTAAACCCTGCAGTCACACAGGTGCTTCAAGTTATTCTGCATATTAGGAAACAAAATATTCTGAACAAAAGGTCTACTTACCACCTTTTATTTTGTATTCTTTTCAAGCGCATCTCATGGTCTTCATCAGCAGATGGAATTTGCTCAGTTGTCATTAATTTGAGAATTTCTCCATAAAGTTGCTTGCTGTTGCTCACTTTCACTGGTGAAGATCCTGAGCGGATGTGGTTGAAAGCTCTGAGAACAAAGCTAGTAAGTGGACCTTGAGTTATGACTATTTAGTCAAGAATTTATTTTTTATTATTTTGTTTCCATTCAACAACTGCTGCCCCCATGAGGATTATTTTCCATCTCTTTATAGAACATTGTAAACATACAGACATTCAGTTACAGAATAACAGGTGAAATAAACCATTTATGTGAAAATATTATATAAAATAAGATAACAAGCTAGCTCTCTGTTTTCAAAATAAAAGTTTAAAGTCCGTTTAAAAAATATATGTTTATTGAACAAACCAATTTACAAACAATATGGCAAGTTGAGCACAGTAATACAATCCGTGTGTCTGAGTTATACAAAATAAAATGTAAATAGAAT
>CALSCE010000197.1:2119661-2134825 GCA_943593645.1 Bovichtus variegatus
ATTTTCATGGAAAAAAATTATTAAAATAAAACCTTAATTTTCATGAATTTTTTTATTTAAAAAAATAGTTAATTTTCATGAAAAAAGCTTGGATGTGAATAAAACCTTAATTTTCATGAAAAAAGCTTGGATGTCAAAATACTTAATTTTCACAGAAAAATCTTTGATGTGAAAAAAATGTAGATTTTCATGGTAAAAAAAATTATTTAAAAAAACCCTTTTTAATTTTCCTGAAAAAAGCTTGGATGTGAACAAAATACAAAATGTTTTAATGAAAAAAGCTTTGATATGAAAAAAACCTTAATTTTCATGAAACAAGCTTGGATGTGAAAAAACTTAATTTTCTTGAAAAAACCTTTGATGTCAAAAAAATCCTGCGTTTTAATGTGACAGGCCCTTGCTGTTCTCAGTCAAACTTGTCAGTACACATGTTTTAGAATAAAAGCTATAACTCTCTCGTTGTGAGGGCTTCAGCCGCATCACATCAAACCTAGGAATACAGGACACAGCTTGTTAGGAATACAACACACTACATCCTCATTTGTAACCTTGAGTTTGTTTTCTATCCTCCTCCTTTCCTTCAGGTTGACGGGGCCCTCTGGTCATCTGACTGACGGTCCAGGAAACTACAAGTACAAGACCAAGTGCACCTGGCTGATCGAGGGACAGTAAGTGGAAAGCAGGTCCAACTCGGGGGAGAAATACCAGAACGTGGCTTTGCAACAATTTGAAAGATATTTTTAATGAGTTGAACATGTAACTGAATTAATTAATTGGTTCAGAAAACCTTTTGAGTTTGTGTGTGATCTCTAGAAATGTTACAAATACATCAGTGATCTCTGATAAGGTTAGTGTTTGTATTGAAATACTTTTTTTTTAATATTCAAAGCTTGTATTGCAGTTTTCAAATGAAACTTTGAATGTCTGTCGTCATATTTTATGACATCATTACCCTAAAACAAATTGTTATTGTGGTTATATAAATGTTATTTATGGACTGCTGCTGGACCGCCCGGTTAATACAAGTGCCCGCTTCCCTTTGTGTGCCGCGAGCGGTTGTTTTTGAAAGGCTCAACGCCAACAAATTGAAGCATAATATTTCCTTAGATAAAAACATGTGAATTTCATTAATTATTACATCTATTTATTTTTTTAATACATTTTGACTTTTGGGCTTTACAACACTCTGGAGTTATTGGAAATGTTTGGATGCTGCGAGTTGGAAACAATAATACTAATAATATTAATGTACTTGTAGCCTAATATTTAACTTCAACTGTGCAGAAAAAAACACTTTAAACATACTAGACATGCAAAAAAAAAAAAAAAAAAAAAAAAAAAAAAAGAAGAAGCTACGCAACATATAAATGTTGATTTTACAAATTGAATGTCAGTGTTATAAATGTAGCTTCAACCTCTTCAGCCCTACCAGACAATGTACATATGTTGTGACCCAAAAGTAATAGTTTTTTTTTAATTATGTTCTAAGCTGGGCAAAAAAAACAAAACCCATCTGGTCTCTTAAGTAGCCAGAGCGAAGCCTGTAGACACGCTGGAGGTTAAATCCAATATATCAGCTTCTGCCTTTTTAAGAAAAACATGCTAAAGAATTGATACCTAAAAGCTTGAGCGATGGATTGTGTGCACACAGTCTGCACTGCAGATACCATCCAGCATGAGGAATGTACAGTATGCTGAATGTGATGGATGAAAATAAATGGCAAAGTAACTGAGGAATTCAATACTCCTCCTCTATTGTTTTAGTCAGCATAGCCAAGCCACAGTGTATGGATTTAGAGCGACGATTCTTATTTTTCTTTGGCCGCCAGCTCATCCGAACAATAAACTCTTTGATTGCATTTGCATTTTAGGCATTTAGCCAACGTTATCGTTTGCAGGGGATTAACCATGAGTGACTTTGTCGGAGCGCAGGAGGTCACACTCATGTTTCCTTGGACCGGACGTGTGGATGTTACAGGGTTTTGAACTTCTGACCTTCCTGGTCCTGAATGGCTTCTGTAATCGCCCTGTCGTGCAGCGTGTTCATTTCAGCCCCACATGCATCAGAATGACCAGAGTATTTTATATCCTCGTACATGCATTCACTCAAAGCTTCCTCTGCAGTTAAGTGAGTCTGCAGTGGCCTGAAGTGACTTTACACAAAGGCGGTGAAATTATGAGTGAAATAAGGCTGTGCTCTGTTGCTGCCATGCTCACAGGGACCACAGTGGTCATTTTAGAAACAGGAGTTTCTTTGTCAGATCCCTTCGGTAAATAATGAATCAAAAGTTTTAAAAAAAAAAAAGTGACTGGTCACAAGCCTTCTTCTTCTAATCCAACCTCGGGGCTGGTTCATTTGTCCGCACCATAACGAATAAAATTGTAATAAAGAGAAAACTGTGACCGTTCATAACACTTTCTGTACATCTTGTGCCGTCATCGTAGATTTGCTCAATGGACCTTTGTGTTCTTCCTTCCTGTTTTGAATGATTTCACTTTGCGATGTTAACCGAATTTAGTGCAGTGACTTTGTCAAGAATGTCAAGAATGTCTTCGGTCAGAAACTGATTAAACATGCTTGTTTTTTTTCCCCGTCTGCCGTCTTGTACAGTAAAATACACGGATGCTTAGTTATTTCATATTGCACAGTGTAAAATGTACAAAGTCAAACTTGATGCAGTGCAACTTTATTGTCAGATTTAACAGCTGCGATTTACTTTGCAACAAAGCTGTTACAGTTGCCACAGACAACACATAATAAAATACAATAATATTAAGTTGAATTTAAGATCTCTGTTCACTTTCTTCGATAATTTAATGCAAATATAAAACTAATGTGGGCGGAAATCGCCACCGGACAAATGCAGGTGAAGTTTTGTTGTAGGTGGTGAAGGTTTCTACCACATCACCTGTTCATTATCAAGCTTTAATGCTCTTAAAATACCATTTAATCTGCTCGTATAGTGAAAGTGAAACTAGTGAAACGATCCGTTTCAAAACCTGCGTGCAGCTCTGGTGTGAGTGATTCTGAAGGAGTGAACGTGTTAGAAATATCAATACTTCTTACAAGTGATAAGTTAATTAATTAGTTTATTAAAGTGATCTTTAGGTAGGAATTCTAAGCAGACATGTTGACAAGCCTTCTCATTGCTGAAGTTTCCCTGTAGCTGGTATCAAATCAGCATTGTGGCTGAACATACAGTGCATAATCTTCAACATACAGGGTACTGGGTGTTTCAGGCTGCCAAATATTCCCATATAATTAGCTGTTGCATGGGGAGCAGCATTTTGAGTTGAGCATAAAAAAAGGTGTTTTATTCTGTCTGGTTTCTCAGAGTTGGACTAGTTGGAAATATACAGAACTGCAAAAGTTCAAAACACTTTTGGATGGTAGAAGCTGCCAAAGCTACAAAAGTCTGCCTGTTGCACACATTTATAATCAAATGTGTCCGTGAAATATTTCATTACAATTATTTGGACTGATTTTGCTATTACGATATGATTTGTGATATTGGAGGAAATGATGATTATTCTCATTAAAATAAATATAAAAAATGTTTGTATTAAAGTTTTGACTAACGGTCTCCCTCTGTGTGTTTGTCTTCCAGGCCCAACACAATACTCCGATTACGCTTCAACCACTTTGCCACCGAATGCAGCTGGGACCACCTTTACGTGTACGACGGAGACTCCATCTACGCCCCCCTCCTCGCTGCCTTCAGGTACGTCTGCTGTGGGTTTCACTGTAGGTCGGTTCAGCATAGGTTGGAGTGCAGGTAGCCTCTGTGTGGACTGGATTTCCTGCAGGTAAATCTTCCTCCTGTTTCACGCTGGAAGAGAAACTGTGAAACTTGATGAAGGGAAGGATTTACAAAACATTTCTGAAGTTTTAAATGTTTACTTAAACCTTCAAAATCAGCCGTATCTTCATATACATGTCAGTTTAGGAGTCAAATATGTATAAATGAGGAGATAAAAATGTGTTAAATGTAACTTCTGTGTTATTATTGCAGCGGTCTGATTGTTCCTGAGCGTTACGGGAATGAGACAGTTCCTGAGGTGGTGTCTCAGTCCGGCTACGCCCTGCTGCACTTCTTCAGTGACGCTGCTTACAACCTGACTGGCTTCAACATTTCCTACAGGTGAGAGAAGTGCAACGTGCAAATTGTTTGTTTTTACCAGAAAGGTAAAGGAGGTAATGTTCTGTTTCAAATTGCCTGTTGCAATCAATTTCTAGAGTATAATCAAAACATCTGACCTCCAGGTCACTTCTTCAAATCAAATGTGAAAACTAAATGAAATGTTGTCATTTCTCTTGCATGTTCTTCTCAGGCCTTTCCTTGATTTTCAAATCTTAGCTGTGATGGCAGCTTCCACATATCAAATTGCTCATAATCCTCTGCAGCTGAGTGTGTGGTGCTGCCAGGCCTCAGGGTTTGCATCTCTCAGGGTCCACACATGCCTTCTGGATAGTGTCAGTCTGGATAAAAGTATCTGCTAAATGATACTGATTAAAAAAAAATACTGAGCCCTGAGATGAGAAACTCTGTACGAATAATTTCTGATTTACAGGCCGTTGAGATTTATTAAGGTGAAGAACCCACTTCACATCCTTCCTGTGGACATGATGACGCATGCAAAGCTAATACTTTCTGCGCTGGTTGACGGCGTATTAGCGAAGGAATCATGTCAGACTGCTGCCGTCCATTTGCCGCAGTACGTTTCTGTTGCATCCCTCCGCCATCACCTACCAGTCGGGCCCACTGTCACTGTTTGGTACTTTTCAGGGATGCTGACATGAATACTATATGGAAGCAAAGAAAGGCCACAATAATTTAATATTATTTTATTAAATAAGCAACTAAACATCAGAAATGTAACCACTACTTTTTGGTTTTTTTTGTATTATTTATTTCACAGTTTATTTAAAATGCATTAGCGGCATGTAAAAAAACGCAAAAAAAAAAAAAAAATAATGTTGAAAATGAACTTCATTTATATGATTGGAATATTATTATAAAATATTGATATCACTTTGAAAAGCCTCAAACATAATTTATATTGTATAAAAAAAAACTACCACTAGTATTTCCAATTTATTTTAAGGTGCTCAAATTGACAATTAAATGTTCCATATTCAAAGAACCGTGTTCAAGTTCCCGAATTTATAAATTGAGCTTTCTTCCATACACCATCATTACTTAATGTATAAGCCAGCAGTCCTCTACAGTAGCCACTACAGACGGGCATATTTATATATCCCTCAGGCCCATTTGATGTCCAGATTGAATTATTATCTCCTCCTGGATTACACCACGTCTTCCCTCTTTGCAGATTTCTTTTCTGTTTTTTTTTTTTAATTTTTTACCCAGGATTAATGACCAAAACTCCAGCAAAAAATGCAGCTTCACTCCACCATGTGTTGTGCATTTTCTGCATGATGTATTTTCTTGTGAGCTGTCAATTCCCATTAGTCTGTATCTGACATTTAACTTTACAGAGACTATTTGGGACTTCTTTACAGCAAGAAAAGCCTTTTTATACCTCTGTGAGCAAGAACAAATCAATGGGATAAACACAGAACATGTATTAATTCCCATGTTTGTGCAACAAAAACCTAGCCACTAGATCCAAAGATCCATATACCCGTGCACGGCAGCATATGTGCAGATCACACAAATTCAGAAAGAGCCAAAAATGTCATTCATTTTGGTTGCTTCGACCGGCATAAAGGCAAAGTATTCTAACATTCAGAGTGAAGCTTGTCCGTTCCGAACATCTGCAAAGGACACAATGGGCCCCTGCGTTGTCTCCCTCGCTCATTGGTACCGTCGCCATAGCGATGGGATTGAAGTCGGGCTGAGAAACGCGCCGTCGGATGAAAGCGAGGTGCCCCTGGGCCCCCGGTCTTTGGTGTCTCTGCGAGGTGGAGGAACCGAAACATCAAACCACGAGGCTGCCGAAGGAACATGAAAGAATGACGAGGGCCCTTTGTGTCGTCTGTCTCGCGCCCAAAACATAATGCTTTTTCCCTCCTGAAGACAAACATCTCACTTTAATGGATAATAATATGAGTTTACGGTTAAACTTTTGACATTGACTTGTTTACTCTTGTTATAAAACGCATTGTTGGGAACACAGTTTGCAGTGGTTTCCATAGTTAAAGGTAAGTCATAAGTAAGTTCATATGGTCAACAGATTCCATTAAAAAGCCCAAAACCAACAATGAATTATTGTCCAAGTATCGAGTGCTGATGCAGCGTCTTCCTTTGTGCTACAAATATTAAAAACACAATGTTCCTTCATTACCATTTACATGGATCTTACACACGCTGGTGATGTAATGAGGGTTAATCCTGTTTAAGTAGTATTTGCTAAACATCTACAGTGCCCAGCCAGGTTTGTGACCCTAAAGATTTACTGCTTGGGAGAGAGAGGGGGAGAGACAAAGAGAGAGACGGAGAGAGAGAGAGAGACAGAGAGAGAGAGATATAGAGAGAGACGGAGAGAGAGAGAGAGAGAGAGAGACAGAGAGACACACACAGAGACACACACACACACAGGGAAGTCAGCATGCATAAGTACAGACAGACTAACATGTTGTTGGTTTTGGTCTTTTCATGGGATTTGTTGACCATAAGAAAAATATAGAGTAACTCCACCTTATCCTTTAACATGCAAACGTTTAATGAATCCATTGTACATGTTAGTTTTCAAAAGTGTTGAAAAGATGGTTCCATCCTACTCATATATCCTCATACATTTTTAAATATGTCTTTGTTGTGGCTTGATTTTAAAATGCTGTCTTAGCATATTTTGTTACTCCCTTTATGTGCAGGCTCACGACATAGTCACTACATGTCTTAGCGAAGCAGTAATATATAGTTATTCTCAGGATAAGGCGACTCATAAATGCCTTCATTGGCAGGTGAATGGTCCTGTAAATGTGGTAGGACAGTTTTTATGAGGAAAGAATGATGCAATATGAAATTGTTTTAGTTGTTTGCGTGTTTGTCCTCGTGATTTCAACCCACTGTAAGTGTCAGTGATGGATATGAGACTCACTTTGACCTTGTACATTTCTCTTTTGTGAAGTTTAAGTAGACTTATTACTTTGTTTTTTATTTCCCAAGATCTCAAAAAGAAAGTTCCACTTGTGGCTTCCTCAATATTCTTTGCTTAACATTTGTGTCATGAGATTTGGACATACTATAGGTTTAGTTGACTGTGGGCTGATTTTTATTTTAATTATTTTTTTTATCACAAGTCAAAGAGGAAGAGAGACCCCTCTCTCTTCCTCTTTGCACTCACACCGGAAATATTGTTGATACTAATGTGGTGATTGTGCGATAAACCTCGGTTCTTTTTTTAATGACATGTGACTCACTAATCTTTGAACTTCTGAGAATTTAAGGGGGAAAAACATTTATTTTTTATTTTTTTAAATCGTCATGGGTCATTGAAAGTGCTTGAATCTATATGTTTTGTGCAAGAATAGAAGGCAAGAGACCGTGAAGTCTGCCTTCACAGTAACACATTCACGCCCGTCTCTTTAATTGTTGTCTCCCGGCTTCTGCTAGTTCTCTTTATACAACTTCTCAGTGTTGACAGTAAGTAACCTTGACCCGTGTGTCAAACTATGCCGTGTTGGGTCCTTGAATTTGAGGGAATTGGGCCTGGACAGTCCTTTAAAAAGTCCTTGAATTTGATGTTTGAGAAGGTGTTGGAGCACCGTAATGATTCATTAACAGATTTACAGACGTGCATCTGCAACAGACATGAGATTTACTGTCACTGGAAAGAGCATGTTGCTCTGATTCCAGCAGTATGTTTATGATGTTTGCATGTTCTGATTTGTGCGATTCGATGGGCACAAAACGTGGGTGCCAACAGAAAAGCCCAGCGTACAACATAGAGGCCGTGTAGAGAGACATGGAGAGCGTCAGCAGTGCTGTTTTACTGCAGTTCGGGTGAGTTTACCATCTGCTCTTCTGTGCCTGCGGTGACTTTATGTCTGCTAGTTACCTCAGCCTCTAGCTCGACGCTGTTTTAGTGCAGACGGATGACAAGTGTTGAGGCAGGCGCTTGACCAACTGATGAGGGAGGACGATGCCAGTAACAATACCTTCTGCTGTCTGGAGGGGGAATGTTCCATGTTTTAGCTTTAAGCCTGGAGACAGCTGAGGAGCGGCTTGCACAAAATCAGATGTAACTCAGTCGTTGAAATATGTCCCTGATGTTTTATTCAGAGTGTATATTTCACACGGGAATTCTCACCCTCTGTTTCTTCCTCCTCCCTCCCTCCCAGGGTGAATACATGTCCCAACAACTGCTCCGGCCGCGGGGACTGTCGTGTGAACAATTCCACCGGTTCGGTGTACTGTGACTGTGAAGACAACTGGAAGGGGGGAGCCTGTGACGTCCCCTACTGCATGGCTGACTGTGGCTACCCCGAAAGAGGTCGCTGCCTGGGCAAGACGTGCGTCTGCAAGACCGGATGGCAAGGTGGGCTGGCACTGCAGCAGCATCACTTCGGCTGCCAGTGATGTGACCTCATTGTCTCGCACACTGTGCTGGTTTGAATAACCACAATGTCATCAGGTTTGCTTCAGCAGGCCCACTCATGCCAAACCCTCCTCCGTGACTTAAATAAGCTTCTCACTGGGTCTATGTTCTCCGTACAGAATGCACAGTGGCTCTGCTCTCAGGGCTGGGAACACCATACGTTTAGCTGCCAAGATTCACTTTTAACAGCCTAAATGATTAATACAGGATATATTAATGGCAATGCAATGTGCCTTCTTCCTTTTCAGTATTTTATTGATATCGTGATATTAGATTTTTGATATTGTAATGGCTAACTGTTGTCTTTTCCTGGTTTTAACTTTACAGTAAAGTGATGTAATGTTTCTCAACTTACCAGACATTTTCAGCTGTTCTATTAACTACTGTTAGTCATTATATCCACATCTCAAAAATCTCATATTTTATGACAACACCAATGGTCAACTCTGCAATATCGATATCAAGGTATTTGATAAACAATGATTTTGTCCATATCGCCCAGCTCTAAAGACAATAAGGACTCGATGCAACCTGCTCAGGTCTTTCTGGTCTGTGTGCAGAGCTGTTGCATCTCAGAGTATAACGTGACGAGATCTTAGATCAGTGACACGCATAACTAGCCTGGTTCCAAATTGCCACTTGATTCATATAGAATGAATGAACTCAATTCAGTATGCTTATCTGGCTAATATACAACCGAGGTAGTCAACTAATCTGCTTAAGTGCCCAGTGTACAACCCGCTGAGAATGACTGAAAGTGTCGTGTAAGAAACGTATAAATGAGAGAAAGAGAGCGGTTTATATGAAGGAGTTCGATTGTTTGACTTAATGACCATTCAGTAGTGAGGGATGGTGTTAAGAACACATTATTATGAAGTCAGGACTAAGTTTAACACTTCTATGTGAAACCCTCCCTTATTGTGCAAACACTAAGAAAACCTGCAGACTCTATTAAACGTTTTTATGCAATAAAAAAGAGATAAGAAGCCATTTCAGTCACGGGGTTAATATGAGTTCCATATTCTGACCCAATTATTTCGTTATAATTTCATACATTTTGTATCGGTCTCCAACTATATTATAATGTTATGCAGTTTGCAGCTTCCCGGCTATTTTCTTTTTAAATGACACCCAGGAATAAATGAAACAAACCTCCCAGTGAATATCTGGTGCAATTGAGCAGTTGGAGGTTTAATAAAGAGAAGTGTTTCTCTGGTGATTCAACCCAGTGCCTCTTCAGCTTTAAGCCTCCACCACTATTACTGAGGCACCCGCTGCCCCCACAACAGCGGACTTCAGATGAACTTTCTGCAGGAGCAGCTTCCTGTTCTTTTTTTCATTCGGTGATGACATGACACTCCTGTATCCTTTTTGAATCCGACCATATGGGCGTTCTAACGGCTCTATTAGTTCTTAAACGGCTCCTCTGTGCCACTCTGCATAAGCAGAGACAACAGCTTAATTTAACTGCAGTTATATCAGCGGCACAGTGTGCTCACAATCTAATTACCAAAGCTGAGGGAGTTGAGAAACAGACCGGCGTTTTCTTTAGCCTTTATTACCCTGTCATGGTGTGTTAGCCGAGGAATAGCACACTTAGTGTACACTGTGCTGCCAGCTCCCAAATGAACTCATTTTCTACACCAACCAGTGCAGAAGCAGACAGATGCCTGTTTAGTCAAGCCAGCCGTGCATTTAATCTCTTTCATAGATGCGTAGTCTTCAACAAATTACGTCTTTAAGAGAAGCAAAGGCTGCATCTGTGTTATTTATAAAAATACCACCAAGTTGCAAAAGTAATTTGGTTTGCTTCGTGCTCCTGGAAGAATATTGGCCAGCAGGTTTGTTTTGTTCCAGCCAGTGAACAAAACAAAAAGCAGAATGGGATAAAGGACGTTGATTGTCTCTGTGAATCATAAAACTTCCTCTCCTGTCATGAGGCCACTTCTGCATTGTCTGGGTAATGATCAATGAGGAACTCTCCCAGTGGTTAACATCCTGTTGCTGCAGTAAGATGGAGTGATAGCAGTAATTGGTCGTTACATTGTTTTTATTGCATGCAGGTTTTTATCTGGGTCTTTCATCAGGTAGGATGGAAAGACTGTGGATGAACAAAACCAGCCATTTGCCAACAAACCTCATCGAAAAACCTGTGTGACTCCAAAGATCGTCAGGCCAGCTTTCTATTTCTGACTTGGCAGTTGTTTACCAAAAAAAACTTATCAGTCTTTTCCCTGCATTGAGAAGTGATTCCGGTTTATGCTGCCGTCATTGTTCTTGTCCAGGGCCAGGCCAAATCTCTCCAAACACAAAGGTTCTGTAATGCTTCCAGTTTTCTCCACTGAAGGGACAATCTCGCATTTCAAAAACTTTAGGAACTACTTTCTAATGCTAAATGAAGCTACTCGTACATAATACCTTTCCTTTCACCGCTCGCTTTCATAATTCAAGAGAAATCAATAATGTATCATGTTTCTTTCACCTATACAGTCAATTCAGGCAGAGCAGAATGTGACCGTTTACGCCTCCTTTAATGCAGGAACTTTCCCACAATATATAGAACGTTTTTTTTTCTTCTTGTTTTTATGCTGATGTGTTTTGGTGGTATTTAGTCTGTTTTTATGTTCCGCTAAAAGGCCGGGGCTTGTTTATCGCGCTTATCATATATAGACGTGCAAAAACAATGAATTCACTGAGCTTCCTGCATCATTTAATCCCCCATAGAGCGCTGACTGCGTGGTTTCCTTCCCTCCTTAGGTCCAGACTGTTTGGTCTCGGTGCCTGCCAACTCCTCCTTCTGGAGCCGGGAGGAGTACACCGAGGCCGGGCTGACGAGGGCCGCCCACAAGGCCGTGGTGGACCAGGGCATCATGTGGGTCATTGGAGGCTACGTCTTCAACGCCTCCGACTATCACATGGTCAAAGCGTAAGTACTCTCCCCTGTGACCATCTACGCTTGGATTTCATGCGTTTGGCTGCCGCTCCTATCAGAGAGAGCTGCGAGACGCGAGTCCTGCTGTTGCTATGCGACTGCAGGGAATGTGCTGTTGAAACACAGCGTCTCCGTTGCAAAGATTTCAACATGTTTTATTTTTTTTTACTTCCATGCCTGATATAGCGAGGGCTTAAGTAATACTTGTCTGTCAGGAAGACCCGTGGCTTCTTCTGGAGAAGTGAGAAGAAGGAGAAGGAGAAGAAGAGCTCTGCACAGACAGCTCAGTGTCGTGCAAAGAGTGAAGGATGTTATTAAAACTATAAAATTACAGGATAGGCCAATGCTCCTCACCCTGAACTCCACCCAGGGTGATCACACATATTCCCTTGGCTCATATTTTGGTTTTATGGATTGCAGGCAGGCCAAAGCCCTTTTTATTTCTGCTCAGGGCCTATCATACTATATATAGACTATATATTCTGCCAATTTCTTGTGTTTGTTGCCTTGATATAGTTGGATTGGACTAAAGCAAACCTTCTCCTCCTCAGTGTAAATGCTTAGCTTGTACCTGATGCAGCAAGTATTTCAAGAGCAATGTTTTCTTACAGTCCGTGAACCCAAACCATGCTTCTGACCTGAAGGTAACAACCACCACTGCGGCACGTGATGAGTCGCATTTGCCTTTTCTTTTTGATTAGTAGTTAGTTTGGTAGGTTTAGCAGGGTTCACATGTTGGAGGTCATTGTACTTTGGAGTCTTACAGGTGCAGCTCCAACTGGTTTGATACCACACTCATGTCCGCCTGTTAAATATTGTTAATATCTGTTAATACGTTATTTAGCTTAGCATAAAGACTGAAAACAGGGAAACGGCTAGCTAGGGTGGATATAAGGACGGTCTTGTTTGATTTTCCAAATTGTTGTTTTTATTGGCTGGAGTGCTTGCACTGCTGTTTTTAAGAGCCTTTTTTGGATTTTCCATTTTAAGAGTTTTATTTAAAGTCCTACCTGTGGTTTGAGTGCCGATATGTAGCCATGTGTAGACTCAGAGCACTGTAATGTGTATTACAAGCCATACTTTATAAACCTGACGTCAGACGGTTAGTTACACAGCTCTAATTGAGAAGCCGTCATTGGAAACTGTTTGGAAAAGGGCCGGCACTTGGCAGGTGATTGGATGAACCATCTGTCAATCAAACTCTTACTGAAGCCAGTGGGGAGAAGAGCGAAAACTCCTTCTTTTCCTTCGAGAAAAGCCTTCAGTTTGCTCTTCTTTCGATGAATAAAATCTCCCGTTCTGATATAAATCGTGCTATTGCAGCATCTTTTGAAACCACCGTTGTTGTTTTGAACGTCACCTCTCTGAGCTGCTCGTTGGTCACGTCCCTGGCTGGCCGGACTCAAACCCTTATTCTTTTTATACTTTTGCATATTCCTTTGACAATTTTTCACATTTCATTACGAAACGACCACTTCTAAAAACTACACAGCTTCTTTCATTTTAATTCAGATATATTGTACACAATTTTAGCGTTTTTTTTCTAAATCTTTTCCATATTTTCATTGTAATTTGCAATTGCAATTGTTATGTTTCATGATTTTTTACAACAGTTGCTTTTATTATTAATTGTATTTCCTCTTACTATGTTTATGTTATGCACACGACCTGATTCTGATTCGTACACATTTTGTAAGTGATCAAAAATCCTCTTTGAGGAGCTTCTGAAAGTTTCTCCGTCATGGTCATATCACCTTGCTGTTTCCTTTCTGTAGGTATAACCTCAGTAGCAAGAGCTGGCTGACCCTTGACCCCTCCGTCCACACCGTCACGCCGCGATATGGCCACTCACTGGCTCTTCATGAGGTATGTGGAGCGAGAAATGGCTACATCACACTATTATTACAGTACATTTTGCATGCATCTGAAGCCCGTCTCTGTGTAATATGAAAAGGGCTTCAAAAGAGGATGAGAAAAGAACAGGTGACAACTGAATTACATGCAGGCGCTAGCAGAAATATTATAAACTCCCCATCCTTTTATTTATGCTCTCAGTAGTCTGTTTGCTGTCTGGAACTAATGTATAACTCTCTGGGTTTTGATTTGCTGCAGTGAAGTGGTGAAGCAGTTTCTTCTCAGCCAGAAAGACTGTTAGGAGCCGCTGATGGAATAATAAATTAGAGAGAGGAGGATTGAGAGGAAGACGCAGTCTGTCTGCTCTGTGGGTTGAGAGAACTGAGTTTGAGCTGCAGAAGGTTTTGTGATGCACACATTGCATCACAAATTCTGAATGTGTCGAGTCAGTGCGGGCTTGCAGGACGAATCTGATCTCAAATCAGTGTTAGTACAAAACAGATGGAAGTCTCGCAGCCACAGATTCAGGCTCTCAAGCACACACACCCTGACTGGTTTATAAAAAGCTGAAGATGCTACGACTTCTCTGTCGCTCCTGGAAATGAACAATCCGAGACAACATAAAAGCTCTACTTGTCGTGAAATCAAATGTATAAAAAAAATCTATTTCAAGACTGAATAAATCATTTGTGAAGCTGTGAAACTGAATTAAACGTACTGATTTAATAACAACCTCAAGGACCACGTCTCAAGGGCTACCTCTAATCAATACTATCTTACACATATATGATCAAGTGCATGAGTACATTTTACACACGTGCACTCTTAACAAGCTTCAATTCAATTGTATTTATATAGCGGCAAATAATAACAGAAGGTCTAGAACGTGCTCTTTATAAACATTTTAGTATGAAATCAAGAAAATGTCAGGCTCTTAATATCAAGAGACATCATTGTGTCTGACCTCCAGACTGTCTTCAGCTCTTTCAGTGGGGAAAACTCTATGAAACGAGGTCCAGGGAGGGCCACACAAAACTGGTGTTATTCAAAACTCAAGGACAGATTGAAGGTTATTGAAGTTTCTTTCTTCTTGGAGAATCCCTAGTGGGGTTTTTTTGTTTAAGTTTAATTATTAGATGTCATTAGATTGATGGTTCATGATCATTAATAATAATTGTGCCAGGTTTTAGTTGAATCATAATGATTACAAAGTGCATCACAGTGCATCTTCCCCAGTTCAATATGTGGTTAATACATTAACCTTCCTATTGTGTTGCAATATTTGGTAAATATTATCAAACATTATTAAAAATGTGACGCTTTTTTAAAAATTATTGGAGCACAGCTTTAAAACATCACAACAAAAACAATCATTTTATATTAATTTGGAGGTCCCACGTTTTTTTGTTCTTCCAGCTGAGAATATTAAAGAGTCTTTGTGGTTCTGTGGATGTAATTTTGTTCAAACTTTTTGGTTTGGTTGGTTTTGATCCACTAAACTTCCCAGAATGTTTTATGTTTTACCACTGTACCAATGTTCTGTGTGGGGCAGATTTTACCCTGTTTTTGATGATTTAGTTTGAGGATGTTCAACAACAATGTTAATGTGACCACAACATAAAACAAGTAAACGTAGATGTTGTGCTTATACATGGATAACAAGTTGGTTATAAAGTAAAACACTATGTTGGGTCTTTTGAGTGATTTGTGATTATATCAAAGTTTACCTGCGAATGCATAAGGTACATGCTTCTTTCTCACACAATATGGGGGTTAAGTAAACTGATTCAGAGGTTTTATGCTGTCAGGAACA
>CALSCE010000197.1:2134835-2160196 GCA_943593645.1 Bovichtus variegatus
GGAACATGGGAACATGGGACCCTGGGAACATAGGAAGGACCCCGAGCCTCCCTTGTACTGATGCTTAGACCAGCATGTGGACAAACCATGTGTGTTTCACACAGTGGTTTTATTCAGTTTTGGAAGGAACCTCTGCATATATACTGTATGATCTAATTCTGCTGCACTCTTTGTTTCTTGCAGGGGAAGATCTACATGTACGGAGGAAAGATCGACTCCACAGGAAACGTGTCCAGCCAGCTGTGGGTTTTCCACATCCAGAACCAGACCTGGGTCCTCCTGAGCCCCCGGGTCAAGGATCAGTATGCCGTGGTGGGGCACTCGGCCCACATTGTGCCTCCCATCCAGGAGGGGGACAGTCCCATCATGCTGGTCATGTTCGGACACTGTCCTCTGTACGGTTACATCAGCCGGGTGCAGGAGTACAACATCGGTAAGTTGCTGTCCTGGATGAGCATAAAGCTGCAGGTCCCTGAAGTGTTTTAAAGAGACTTCACAGCTGTCTTTTAGCAATGCACCTAACCTTTAGCTGCTCCTAATTAATAACATGGGTGTTGGTGCCTGAATATGTGACAACAGGAAATGAACACCACCAGGATAGAGTTAACGGGCTTTGGACTCGGATGGTGTGCTCCTTTAATCCAGCACAGTCATTAGCAGGCAACCATGAAAGTGATTCTGTAAATATCATTACCTAAATGATGATCGATATCATTTGATGACAGTCTGATGATACCTTTGTACTTGTAATGCATTTTAATTACTTGCAGCACATCCTCCACAAAGACTTTACTTCCCTTCACTTTCCTATTTGTATTTCATTATATTACGTTTTCTGTTGCTCAGTAAAAGATTGCTTTTGTGACCCTCCAGTCAAGAACACATGGGGCATGGTGTCCACAGACGGTGCACTGGTCCAGGGCGGCTACGGCCACAGCAGTGTTTTTGACCCCAGCACCAGAGCCATCTACATCCACGGAGGCTACAAGGCCTTCAGTGCCAACAAGTACGGCCTGGCTGGAGACCTGTACAAGTTCGACGTGGACAAGATGAAATGGTGAGGATTTATATTGACAATACTGTCAATGACTTTTAAGCAGCCTGAAACTAACATCTAACTATAACGACCATCGTTGTGCGTTTTGCAGGACCATTCTGAGAGACAGCGGCTTCTTCCGTTACCTCCACACAGCGGTGATAGTGAGCGGGACGATGCTGGTGTTTGGAGGGAACACACACAACGACACGTCCATGAGCCACGGTGCCAAGTGCTTCTCCTCTGACTTCCTGGCCTACAGTCTGGGTCAGTAACACACACACACACACACACCATCAACAGCAGCTCCTGCAGTCTGTTTTCTCAGCCTCACTCAGGCTTTTTTTCTGCTAAGCATGCATCATCTTTCTTTTTTCGAGTCTGGGCTACTTTGCATTCATACGGTCGCACGGACGCACACCTGCGAGCTGATCAGTAAAACTGCAGCGTTTTGTTGTTGCACACTAAGCGGCTCCACTGAAGCATAAGAAGGTCAAAGGTCGCTGCTCGATGTACACGGGCAGAAAACCACACCCCCATTTCATAAGAAATATTAAGAATAACGTAGTCTTACATTTTCCAGCAGTGTAGTGTGGTTTTGCCTTTTTACTCATCTTCAGGCTGGATGCACTCGCATGTGACATGATTTTCCTGGATGGAGGAAGTGAAGTGTTGTGCCTGTTGGAAATGACTTGTTTTTCTTTTCATGGCTTATTTATGGGCATATCAATGCTGTTCTGTGCTGGCATGGCTGGCAGCCCTCGTTGTCTGGAGAAAGTTGAATCCATATCACTGGACTGGAGTTTTGAATGAAGATGTTTTTCTGTTTCATCCCTACCTGCAGTACCTTACAGCAGTAAACAAAGTGGATACGTCTCCTCGCACTCAGTACAGGTCAAGATCTAATGTAGACACAGTCCTGTGCATGACATGTAGGCTACCTGCGCGTACCCGCTATAAATACAAAGTGGTAGCTCACACCCGGACTCTTTTATCTTCCTCGCTGTTATCCTGGCGTGTAGCGCTGGTTAAAGATCCATGTTTCAGTTCTGCAGGTCTGTGTTGTATAGTGTTTGTAATCCTGCCTGGGATTTTATGGTCTCCTGACAGATAATCTTACCTCTCATTCTTCCCTGAATGATAACATGGTCCAAAGTATGTGGTCAACCATTTTCACATACTTTTGTGTACTTTTCATCTGGGGCTTTTTGGGGGTTAGGGTTAGCTCCATCAGTTCTTATTAAGGGAAATCTTAATTCTACAGGATACAATCCTATTTGTCTCAAATATATTTATAGAGCACATGTCATATGTTAGGCGTACACTCTGTGCAGTGGGTTTGTAAAAAGCAAAGATCATACACAAGATAAGAAGGTATGGTGATGGTAAATGGGCCGCATTTATAGAGCGCTTTTCTAGTCTTGGCACCCACTCCAAGAGCTTTACAACACAATCCAGCCTTGACGTGCTCACACACGTACTCAGGCCATATACCTGCTCACACGCACACTCACGCACCGATGGCACAGCCATGGGGAGCACTTTGTGGTCTAGTATCTTGCCCAAGGCCATTTCATTGGCCCTGTATTACATATATAAAAACACATGAAATAAAAATGTAAGACGGACGGTATTACAGTAAAAAGGGAATAAGGTAAGACGATGAGGGAATGATAATAATATGGATTCTAAAATAAAGTTTTACTCGTTTTTAGACGAAGACTAAAACTTTTGTGTTCCTGTTTCCACATGACAATGCCCCTGTGCACAAAGCCAGGTCCATAAGAAGTGGAAAACTCAGTATCCATATACTCTCCTTGTATACATCAGTAGCCTGTATATTTAGGCGTCTGTCTGATTTCCAGACATAACAAACTTTGAAGGCGTTTGATTGGCCCCCTAGAGGCTGTGCTCCTCCGTACACCCAACTGGACCAAATGGAAGAAAAGATCTTCAAAACTCGTAACTCTCCTGCTCAACAAATGCTGCTGTGAGCAAGTTATATAGTGTCTGAGTCGGGTCTTTCGGGGGACATTGAAACATCAGATTTTGAAGAACATTAACTCGAGCTGAGCTTCACACTTGACTCCTTGAGGATTTCTTGGTGAAGGTAAATACCAAGTGACCAAAGCTTAATGATGGAAACACTAACTAGTCTCAAACTGGTTGCTTTAGGGATTTCTCTAATGCTTATTCTTATGCTCACCTCTTTGTACTGCTAGATGAGAGGGAGAGTTCCCTGCAGGCTGCGAAATGGCCCCAGGGCTTCCTGTTTGTCTGTGTCATTACAAAAGTGATCAACAGGCAGCGAAATTACAATCTCAGGGGCCCGAGCACCCCCCTCCCCTTCTCGTGCAACCAGTGTTTGTTCATGAGAATTGCATGTTGGGACAGAAACACCCCTAACAATAGCTCATAGGAGTGGTGTGAAGAACCGATGTCAGTGAATGCAGCACACGTAGAGGCATCACATTAAGTTAATTCCTAGCGTAGTGTCCCATTTATACATTTACTACATGTCCTCATTTGATTGGCATAATGAGACTCACTCATCTAAAACTGGTCACCGCGGGAAACAAATTGTTTTCATGATTTCCCCGGAGAGTTGAGTCGAACTTCAGAAATTAAAAACTTTAAGTATTGTTGTTTTCCCCTCCCTCAGCTCTTACCTCTCTCGCTCTCCTCCTTGCTCCTCCTCTGTATGATTTTGTAATTGGACAGAAAAGACTAGTAGACTCTTTTCCTCACCCCGACGCCCCCACCAGCCAGCTGCGGGGTCGGTGTCAGCAGCAGCTGTAATTGTCTGATAATTACAGTCGAGATGGGCCGTGCGTCGAGGACTAATCGCCCCCTTCTTAACAAGCTGAACTCAATTAGAGCGTAGAATTTAAGGGCCGTCTACTGTCCTGACATTGGTAGATGGTGTCATAATAAATCCCCACCCGGAGAGGCACGTGCAGTGCCGGCGTGTGCCACCAGAGGGCAGTGTCTACCTGTGGATGTGGAGGTGATGACTTGCACTGCATTGTACTGACTGAAGGTGATTTACTGCAGTCATTGTTCTGGGTTTCAGCAGCTTTGACTTTCAGGCTCACATGCCAGGTGTTTTTGTAGTTGTTTCGTTTGTGCAGGCTCATGATGGGTGTACATTGTCGCAATCTGCTGCAGCTTAATTAAAAAAAAAAACAACCTTCAATAAATTCATCACCTGATTCATTCATTAACCAGTAAGTATAACTTGATGATTTAGAGGTCAAATTAAGTCTTCTGATGTCATAACATATCATTTCAGTGACTAAATGTCAGCATTTAAGTATAGTTATTGAAATAATGCGACAGTGGGAGCCCCTGGTATTGAACTCGCAATCTTCTGGTGTTCTTTTGAAAGCCTGACGACGAGACCACCACCGCACATCTAATCTAACACACATCACATCTAACCTAGACATCTAATCCAAGGTTCCCAGCCTGGGGGTCAGGAGCCCAAATGAAGGGTCAGAAGAAGATTAATGGGATCATTGAGAAAAACATTTCTACATCACAAAATGATGTTAACCTATTCCGACCTATTCTGGATACTTTCCCTTTTCTTTGTGGTGCGTTTACAGACAACCGAAGAAGAAAAATTCCCTCTTTTGGTTGAAGTGCCTGAAATGCATCATCATCCTCATTAAGGCCATAACATTTTAAAGGGGTCACAAGCAAAAACACTGGTCTAAACAACTTCAGCTTTCAAATCAATCGAGCCTGCTTGTAAACTGTATCTGTCACTTTCTGTTGGCTGAGAAAATAGAAACGCTACATGGCAGTCTAATCAATGTTCACAATAAGACGGAGCAGCCGAGGAGATTAACCTTATTTTCACAAGCTACTGGCTCTAAATACAGGAGGTCCTACTGCAGGATTAATAAATCCATAAGCTTGAAATATTGATACGATAGTGTACGAGTTTAACTGAGAAAAGACTTTTGATGAGTACACAGAAAGTACCATAACCAGACAACATGCTTTTAGCCATTTTGGAATTAAAATCAAATGGCAACGCATAATGTTCCACCAGGTGATTTGATTAAATAGCAAAAGTGGCATTATGTGACTATACATGCATTACGTACAGTACGTTACGTTTGTACATTGCTCTTTGCTAATAACAAAGAAGGAGGAGCAATAAGATATTTAGGGTTGCGATAATGATTGTAATGAATCCGGCTATTTTGCCAACCAGGGTTTTTCCTCCTCTGGGTTCCAGGACCTGGATCTGAACTGGATCCAGTTCCTGGAACTCAGAGGAGGACAAACCCTGATCAGTCCATCACAAGATCAAAACAACTGAGCAAAGCCTGTTTAGTAGGTATTCTTAAAGGTATTTTAGTTATTACTTCAAAAACTATCAAAATGTTGATGACTCCTGCTGCATTCGGGGGCGTATACTTATTACTTATTACTTATACTTATACATTGCGTCCAATCAAACACGTTTTAATATAGACGAAGCCACCATTGGGATGCATCATCCAGTCATCCAGTCAATATCTAAAATATTGATCCTTCCTGGCTTACTTTTTTTTTTTTTTTTTTTTTTTACAGGAAACACCAAAATGTGCTGAATCAAATAGCACTCTGCTTCATGGGAACTTAAAAAAAAAAAAAACTAATGCTGATGTACAAGGCTGGGAACCCACAGTCCTGGCTGTGAACAAGCAGTAATAACCACCTGAGCCGCTGTGTTGCATTCAGTCACGTGTGAAACCATATTTCATGATGTGTATTTATTTTCACACGCCAGCGATGCCTGGCTGCATTGTCTCTGTTGATTGTTGTTGCTGTGGCCGTCAGTGTCTCGGTCAAGGACGCTCTGCCGACTGACTCATTGATTGACACGAGGATATGAGCTGTTAAAGGTCTCGCTAACCACCCATGGCATGTCAGCTGAATTTCCAAGTGCTGAAGACGAGTATGATTTAATGTGCGTGAGCAGGTCAACGGTTTGACCTCTCTGTGTCGTCTTCTCTTCCAGCGTGTGATGAGTGGACAGTGCTGCCTCGACCGGACCTCTACCACGACGTCAATCGCTTCGGACACTCGGCGGTTTTCAGCGACAGGTAATCATTTATGCAGCACTTGCAGTCACTAAAAGCAGAGTTTGCACTGAAAGGTTGTATGGATAATGTGGAAAATGAGATTAAAAAAACAAAACAAAGAATCTTACCTACAATAACAATTTCGACATAAGCTCAAGTATTTTTTTTTTCGTCCTTTATGCCGTACGTTATGCTGCATCTTTCTTTTTGATTTGTCACTAATGCATCACAAATCTGCAAGTCTTTGATATAATATGTAGGAGGTAAGTAGGGGAGAAATCTGCAGTGCGCGCTCTCAGGTTTTCAGTCTTAACCTGATTTCTCTCGGTAACCTTGTTTCTCGAGTGCATGTAAACCAGAGTGAAAGGTTTTATTACCACCAAGGCCCGCTCATATTTAATTATGCACTCACGGCACTTAAAGACAAGTCCAAATGGAACATGTTGTACAAACATACATGTTCAGTGCGTATCTGCATCTGATCTAAATATGAGCTGGGATGTAGTTTTTCATATGCATTGCAATAAGTTTTAAATTATGGGACTTCCCACTTTTCTAGTGGGAAATTACAGTTTTCTTGGTTTCTTTCCTGTTTATTTTATTCATGATCACATCTCTGTGCACTTCCAGCGTGCAGATGCTCTCTGATTATTACGTGAATAATTTTTATAAAACTGAATATATGACCAGATAGAACATTTCACATTCTTGATAGTTATGTGCACACAAAAGAAATGTGGGACCAATTGCATGGTGCAATATTCTAATTCAGAAAAAAATCCACATGCTCGGTTGGCAAAGATTAAAAAAAAAGAAAAAGCCCGACATACTTGCAAACTCTGCGGCAGCATGGGGAGAAACAGCGTGAAAAAAAAAGTGTTACCTTGGAAAATAATCCCTTGTGCGTCCATACATGACATTTCATTATTAGCCTACGATATGAATAGATTGTGATGGGGATGGTGCTGCGACCAGAAGGGATGACTCATCGGTAAGTATTATCTGCACCGCCAGCAGTGCAAAACACAGCGATCCATATTAAATTATACATCCTGTTGTAGAGAACGCATGAAATATTAACATGAATCACCAGCCCTGTTTGAGTCAATCCTCACTGATGACTCCTGTTCCTCAGGAGCAATTAAGAGTTTGTTCATGCATTCGTTCATTGATCCAATTCAGATAAAACGCAATCTCAGGCACACTTTAGTTGAGCTTTATGTGAGCATTTTCGCTTTGCAGAGAAAACTTTTAACTTTACAGTAAGGCTTGAAAACCAAAGGATGAAATGCATAAAATGGAGAAAGATATTGGCTTCTTTGCATTGGCCTGCACTTGATTTGAGAATCGATTATTTATTTATTTTTTTTAAGGTTTTACTCTTGACTTTTAAAGCACCCCCCGTCTGGCTCCAACCTAGCTTTGTGAGTGCCCATATTGAGCGGCTACACTCAGATCCTGCTACAAAACTGAGCAATCCCCCCCAGTCTAAACTTAAAACTCAAGGAAAGAGAAGTGCTTTCGATGTCAGGGTCTCCCCAAACTCTAGAACAGTCTTCCTTTTGAAAGTTGCATTTCTGCATCCACTGGTCTTTCCGTGCCTTGTCTCTTTTAAGTTTTATAATTTAAATTTGTCCGCAATCACTCTCATCTTTTAAACGAGACAGAAAGGAAGCAGCTCACTTATGTGGTCGCCTGCAAGACTCCCACATTCTCCTCCTCCTGATCCCCGCACTCAGCAAGACGTCCAGAGTGAACAGTTTGAAGTGTGCCCTCCGTGATCCGAGGACACTTTGGATCAGGCTGGTGTAAATGACCCACCCTGCACAGCTGCTGCCTCCAACACACACACAGACTCAGTCACACACTAATCCATGCAGCTGAACAGAGGCCAGTGGAGAGAGATGTTCAGAAATGCCCTGTAACCGACACACACACACACACAGCAGGCGGTCTGCCAGGTCCATCAGCAGAGGAAGAGAGCGCTTGTTGGGGATTTAGCAGACTTGTGAGGCAGGTTGAAGGCCGGAGAAGAGGAAGAGAACTCGGACTAAGCTTCTCTGGCTCTCGCTGTCCGCAAAAGGTCAAAACCGGGGAAGATTGCAGCGTGGAAACCTGGCTGGTCTTACTTTCTGAATCCCTTACATCTTCTCACCACCTTCCTCTGTAGCCCTCTAATATCTTTCCTCTTTTATCTTTCAGCGCGATGTACGTGTTCGGAGGCTTCAACAGCCTGCTGCTCAGTGACGTCCTGATGTACACCTCGCCCAGCTGCGCGGCCTTCTCCAGCCTGCCGTCCTGCAGCCAGGCCTGGCCGGGGATCCACTGCGTGTGGAACAGCACCCAGGACACCTGCCTGCCGTGGGAGAGCAACACTATCGGAGGCGAACAGCAGCCACCAGCCTCCTGCACCACACGCTCATGTAGGTGACACTGCCATCGCTTTTAAATCCTGCATTGGTGCTCGTCTGCCGTGTGAAACTAATCCCAGATTATTTTAGATCCTTGCTGTCTTTTCTTGAGTGTTTGCGGAACTCATCTGCATTCACAGCACTGATGTCCGATGGCATGCAGAAACTGGCTGAAACGGCTTGTTTGTCACAGACTGCCAAAGCAGTCTTTCACATCAGAGAGTGAAAATGTGTCCCCAGGGTTTTTGTGTGTGTGTGTGAGAGCTTTTAAAATGTAGAAAACGTTTCCTGATGTCCTGCTGCCTTTGTCAATGAGGTCATTTCTGTATGTGCGACTATGTACTGAAACTGGATCAACTCAGTAGCTGATCGACAGGAAATGATCAACAACACTTTTAAATAATCGTTCAAGTCATTGATCGAGTCAAAATGCCAAATGTTCAACAGCTGCATGTGAGGATTTGCTGCTTTTCTCACTTTTAAAGTTTTTGAAAACATCAGCATGAGCTTTATAATTAAAGACTTTCTATCGATTAGTGAATATCAATCGATTAATTAAAGTGGACCGACACAACCACTAAGCTTTATGTAAATAAATGCGAGATGATGTCATCAATATGCAAATGAGGTTCTCACCGATGATGGCGACTTTTGGAGCTGGTGCTAGCTACTTTCACTGGAAAAGAGTTGGCAACACTGCACGGGACACCCTGAATTTTACTGAATTTAAATGGAGCCTTTATTTCCCTGTGGGATGGTACTCGGGGCTCGTACCCGGAACTAAGTAATACTGTATGTAGTAACGCACATGGTGTCATTGTTCATAATAATAGGTTAAATCAAAAAACTGTGTATTGCCACTTTAATAAGCGGCAGATGAATCGATAATTAAAGTAGTTGCAGCCCTAAAATGTCACCACTAAGTGTCCAGGAAGGCTCCTGCAAAAACGGACACATTTCCTGCGCAGATGTCACTTCTCTGCCTCTGGGAAAATAACATTTATTTTTACAATCAACACTTGAAATGATGAAGGGACTTGTAAATGACAAGGCAGTACAAAATGTAAACCATACTTTGGTGTTTCATTTTTACCTCTGTGGGGAAAATATGACAATTTATTTATATATTTTTTGACTCTGCTCTTTTTTTGCTCTATACTCTATTTTCTAAACTACATAAAAAAAATTAAAAAAATACAATTGATTAATCAACAAATGTATTAAAAAATGAACTCAATGATAATTGTTAGGTTCAGCCTTTGGATGGTTACATGAGTGTATGTGAGACAGAGCATGCATGTGTGTGTTGTTTCCTATAAGTGCGTGCGTGGCGTGCGTGGCGTGCGTGGCGTCCGATAGGACAGGAAGATATAATCATCCGGGACAGCTCGGCCAGGTCTCTCCGCTTCCCGTTGAGAATTATTTTCTGTTTGCCATTTGTCACAAAAAAATCCTCAGTTTCCCCAGTTCCTCATTTTCCAGTGTCGGCATCCACAGAAGTGCTTACAGCCATATTTAATATATATTTAATACCAGGGAGCTTCCTGCTCTGCTGCTGTCTGGCAGTCACCCTGCCCCAGTTTCCCCAGAAGAAACCTCATGTCTAGGAAGTGTTGACTGTTGAATGTGAAATACTTAAACTGCCATATGGGAAATTAACAACTCGATATGCTTCCATTTTCCACCTGTAAGTCAAATTCTCAATGAGAAATGACACTAGTTAAAACAGTAGATTAACATTAAATAGTGAGAATTGTTGCAGTGGTGAAAAGTAACAATTACTACCAATGCTGCTGTCGAATCCTCCGTTTTATATTTGTACGTCACCCCTGTGGAAACATTGCTATAACTGCCTTGTTTTCAATTTAATTGAATGTGTGTGTTGTTGTTTGTGTAGTATGTCTATGTCATGGACTTAAATAAAGAAAGTTGACGATGATAAAATTGTATCAATAATCCATGTTCTTCCTAATTGTGCAGATGCTGACAGTGAGAGGTGTGACCAGTACACAGACTGCTACAGCTGCACCGCCAACACCAACGGCTGCCAGTGGTGCTCGGGCCAGTGTGTGTCTCTGGGAAGCAACTGCACCTCTGCCACAGTGAGAAAACTGACTCCGCTTACCCTGCCAACTCCAACATCACACATCACACACCACAGCTAACTGTCCCAGGGCCCCTTAAAAACTCTGAAATTCAATTGAATGAAATGTAGGCCTAAAATTGGCTTGAATACTGTTTTACATTTCTTAAAATTAATGCAATACTGTTGTGTTAACTGCACTTTGGAATATATTTACTTTTTGCTCAGCGGGAGAATGTAACCACATTCATAATAAAGGTTTTCCATCCCGTACAGAAATTACTCGATCTCCATGGTGGCTGTCATGCTACCCTACCAGCTTCCTAAGATTTTAGATTTTAGATTTAGACTTGGATTAAATTCTGCGATGAGGAAGTGCAAATCAAACCAGACGTGGATGAAGAACACGATGTTTATTACGCGGTTGAAGCCAGCGAGGAGCCTGTTTGGCATCAACATTAACAAGTTACATTTCTTTACCAAGAACTCGGAGTATTTATATTTTATAAAATGTTTCCTGTCATTGTAGGTAACATGTCAGTAGATCAGTTGGGTTTTGACCACTTATGTCACCGTAAAGTTTAAGGCCTTCCTTGGGATTTTTATGCGTTTTTTTTCTTAATACTGCTGCCAGTATTTCTGCAAATTAAATATTTTATGTGGTATTGGAAAAAGGTCCAAAACAAACTTGAAACCTGCAGAAACCCTGCTGTCTACTTCCAGCTGTTTGACATGTAAGACTTATTATAATATTTACATTAATAAGTTGTCTTCTTATGATTTTAAACAGTCATGGGACCTTGAAGCACAGCGTGATTGAATGCTCGGACTCTATAGGTCCCTGCAGCTAATCCCAGTGCAACTCCACAAGCTTTGGCAGATTTTATTCGATTTTGAAAAGGATGCACAAATCCTCCCTTTTATTTCCTACCAGAGTTATTACACCTTATAAATCGAGACATGTCAGATTTGAATGATTATTAGATGAAGGGCTGATGAAGCACGTTTTCGTCTCCGACACTGAATCTGATTCGTCGATCTGTGATTAAATCGCTGCTCATTCAGATGCAATATGACGCCCAGAGACCTCCAGCACTCCAACTGCACTTGTTTCTAAAATATTATATTAATAAGCATCAGTCTCTCTGATCATCTAACACCTTTAATGACCCGGCTTTCTACTAAAATAGCTGCATCGCCAGGGAGAGAAGAAAAAATTATTCATTTGGACAAAAAAACTGGACAAATTTTGTTGCGTCTATCGACAACGAAATAGCATTTAATTTTGTGCCATATGAATGAGTCATTTATGGAGCTTGAAATGTAATAATTTGGCACTTTGAGTCTAAGCCTGTTATTTTTCTGCTTTCTCTCCCCAGGGGGCCATAGCGGAGTTTGACGTTTGCCCCAAGGACAACCCTTCATACGTGTGCAACAAGAAAACCAGCTGCAAGAGCTGCGCCGTGGACCAGAACTGCCAGTGGGAACCTCGTAACCAGGAGTGCATCTCACTGCCAGGTGACTGTGGAAATAAAAGCTTTCGTTTTCAAAATTAGCATCACACACTAACATACTTAGACATACACAAGGTTCCTTCGCGGTGTGGAAAATTATGGAATTAGATTTTTAGTCTTTTGCAGTTGTGGAGAAGCATGCAAAAAAAAAGAAAAGAGAGAGTATAGAAAAAAATGTGTTTTAAAATATCCAATTACAAAAAATACATTTTTCATACAAGCAGTGTGTTTTTCATGGCATTTGGAGAAGGCAACCAGCCGAAAATGCTAAATGTTTACTACTGTGCCGGAGCGCGAGGGCCGGAGCGCGAGCGGATGTGGTCGAAAGCGAAGCAAAAGTTAATGACTTATTTGGCAACATAATAGCAAACATGTTAGCTGTTGGATTTTAAAACCATTTATTTACATAATAAACATCTAGCTATTCATACTCGGATGTTAAATGTGTTCTGATAAATGTACTGAAAAGTCTGGAAAAATGTATAGGAACCCTGCATGCACAGCCAGAGGAATATTGTAAAGTATTTTTGCAACCTGGGTGTTATTTTAAAAGATTTGGCCGTGGGGATGCATCGCCAATGACAGAAGTGATGCAGTCAAATATTGATGTACAGTTAATACATTACTAGGGCTTACATTTTATAATTATATTTGCCTTTCTGGGCAGTGATCCTGAGAGGTTGGAGGATGAATCCGAGGGGTAACGAGATTATTTAAGGGGTAAAAGAGAGAAGATTTCAGCGTCATCCTACCATCCTGTAGTGTCTCCGGTACCAACTCCTCATCTGTCCTCTCCGCTCCAGAAAACGTGTGCGGTGAAAGCTGGCATCTGGTGGGCAACTCCTGTCTGAAGTTCATCACGGCAAAAGACTCGTACGACAACGCCAAGCTGGCCTGCAGGAGCCACAACGCCGTCCTGGCCTCGCTGACCACCCAGAAGAAGGTGGACTTTGTCCTGAAGGAGCTGCAGATTATGAGCGTGGTGGTAAGGAGGAAAGGGGGGCGGGTATTAACTATTATCAGATTAGACAAACCTTAATATTCACACCAGCAGAGATAAATCTATCAGTAACACTTGAGACACAAAGACAGAGAGCGGTAAAGATATGATAAATTAAGAGGAATACTTTCATGTTGAAGCTGAAAAAAAACATCTGTCACAGAGAAAGAAAACTATAGAAGTGCACAAAATCATTTTTATTTCCCATCTTATCTCTGATGACCACAAACTGCTGTGCACCTTTTTTAGTTTTGGCACTTGGATGTCTTAGCTGCCCTCTTTTGAAATGCTGCAGGTGAGCTTTGGTTGGATTCTTTTTGTCTGATTTTTGTGGAGCAGTGAGCGTGAAACAAATCTTCCTTTAACGGATTCTTTCCTCATCTTTTACTCGCTCCATTAGAGCAAATACACAGAAATCTATGGCGACAATCGACTAACCATCCTAAGCTGCTGTTTGTGGCATCAGATGCAGGTCACATATCTACAGATAGATGTGTGAATGACGGGTACACACGTGAGATGTACAGTGTTAGCTTTCATCTTTGCATCCAATTTGTACACAGACACAACACACATGGGATCAAGGGAAAAAAAACAAGATGTGCAAATGTTGCATTTTTGCGAGAGATGCAGCATGCACAGTGATTTACTGAATAAGTTCTGAATTTATATGTCTTTGAAGATACTTGCTTGGCCTTGTAGCTTTACTGGATGCTTGTAATGTTGGTAATTAACAAATTGTTATGCAATGTATGTGAAAAACACTCCAGTCAAACAGTGAATTCTGCTTTAAGTACAATTAAGCTGGGACTTTGAAAAAAAGAAAAACATAAAGCTTTTGTGTGTCTGAATAACATCAACATATTTTTCAGCTTTGATGTCATTTTTTTACTTCTTAAGCAGGAGATTTGATTACATTTGATTACCCATAAATATGTATTTATCCTATAGCTCGACCGAGAATTAATTAGAAACTATTTTAATTACTAATAAATTGTTTCAGTAATTTTTCAGGCTAAAATACCAACCATTCCCTGGTTACACCTGCTGCTCCAATGAGAGGATTACCTGCTTTTTTTTCTCTGAAATCATCATATTTTAGGGTTTTACATTGAATGTCATACTTTACCCTGGGTTTTTGAACTGGCATTTTTCACGATTTTCTTTAATTTTATGCACTAAACGATGACTTAATGAATCCAGAAAATAAACAGCAGAATAATAGATGATTAAAAAGATTGTTCCCACTGAATGCTTCTCCAAAAAGGACGCATTTCCTATCCTACGATGGAATTCACACGCTCATATTTCCTGAATTAATAGGCACTGTCATTTCCAAGCTGACGAAGAAAAACAATTTTTGTACTCGCTTTATTGAACTAATCACAGCTAAATCTGTCTAAATATTTCGGTATGCCTCTCCACTTGAGTTCACTGCGAGAATTACATAATCCTGTATGTGTCAAAACAAAGCACTGCGAGGTTACTGCGGTGTGCACTTGAATGAAACATGGTGTCATCTGCAGCTGCAGCCCTGCTTTAGTTTCTGTGTGGATCACCCAGCAGGCACAAACACTGCCTTCCCTCACCGGAGCCACCCATGCAAAAATGTAAGCCACTTACGATTCTACAAAGTGCCCTGGAGCCACCACTCGGCATATGTAATGTTGAAGCTAAATAAGACAAAGACATTTGAGTCTAAATCACAAAGTGGGGCTGGAATTGAGTGTTTTCTATCCATACTAATGAAATTGTGCAGATTTCCCCTGTTGTCTGAATTCAATTATGTTGGTCAGTTCCAGGTAATCTTAGCGCTTTAAGGTAGAGAAGAAGTAATTTCTCTGGAATAATATTGGTTTTCACGCTTTTCAGTTGAACAATAAAATGCTGTACAGACACAGAGACTCATGCTTCACAAGTCTTCCTGCCATGTTATATTGACACGGTCTGTGCTGGTTAGCAGTTCCAACTATTTTACAGACGGGATCAATCAATCCAAGAAATGCAATTAACTCCCCATGGAACAGTCTGAGAGAGATTGAGCTCTTTGTTGACAGCATGGCCATTGATTAGAGATGGGATGGATAACAGAGCCTCTCAGGTGAAGTGAAGTAAAGCTGCTTTTAGTGCCGCTCAGTCACTACAGATGTGTTATTGCTGCTTACCACCAGGGCGAAGTTGTGATTCCTGGCAAAAACATAGCTTTCAAAATCTGCTTTTGACATAACTTTTGATGAAATGTCACATTAGCCTTCAGCTAAGGAGTCTTCTTTGTCAACCTTTTTTTTGCGAGCGTTTAAAGTGAAAGGTGAGCGAACAACAGAAATGTTTCTTCTTGCAGAAGAAAAATCTACAAAAACAAAACTTGACATGTAGAGTAGGGCTGAAATTAACGATTATTTCTATTATCGATTAATCGTTTGGACCATAAAATGGAAGAAAATAGTGAAAAATGTTTCACGAAGTCCAAGGTGATGTCTTTAAATGTCTAGTTTTGTCAAAGATATTCACTTTAATATGATATAAAATAAATGTGATATAAAATCTTTATATTTGAGAAGCTGAAAACGGCATTTTCTGCCATTTTTTTTTACTACTCAACTGACTAATTTGACTGAACTTTAACACAGTCGAGCTTTGAGGAAGCGACGATTGTTGCAGAAAACAACGTGTAAAATACTAGTATTGACTCTGGCGTGCTGTTATGTGTTTGCAGTACAAGGCCACAGTGACGCCCTGGGTGGGGCTCAGGAAAATCAACGTGTCCTACTGGTGCTGGGAGGACATGTCGCCCTTCACCAACACCACCCTGCAGTGGCTGCCCGGAGAGCCGAGTGATGCCGGCTTCTGTGGCTACCTGGCCGAGCCGGCATCCAGCGGACTGAAAGCACAAACCTGCATCAACCCAGTGAACGGCAGCCTGTGTGAACGGCCAGGTGGGTGTATTCTCCTGGAGGAAAGCCTGTTCAAGCACATTTAGACCTTTTATATGTGCTAAACAGAAATAATGTTAGCTTTTTTAGGTTTTCACATTATAAACCTTCCTGATTTGTGTCGTTTGAGGGCTGAAAATGGATCATTGTGTGAACTTGCTGCATGCAATAACAATATTATCAGAAATAAAGAGTAAAGAGTAGAGTTCAGCAAATGGGAGACTATCAGAGAGGGCTGAAAATACATGCATTCATACTCTAATGTGAAAATGTTCCCCAGCCAACCACAGCGCCAAGCAGTGCCGGACGCCGTGTGCCATGAGAGGCACCTGCAGCGAATGCACCAGCGGCAGCTCGGAGTGTATGTGGTGCAGCAACATGAAGCAGTGCGTGGACTCCAATGCCTACGTGGCCTCCTTCCCCTTCGGACAGTGCATGGAGTGGTACACGATGAACACTTGTCCACGTGAGACTCTCACTCTCTTCTATAACACAAACATATACAGACTCTGAAAATAACGTTATGATATCATTACATGTAATACATAGAGACTGTCAGTCTCTTTCATAACAGTTTGCAGTGTGCAGACTGAAATTAAACTAATTTATTAGAACACAGAAGTAAAGTCAAAAGAAATAATTTAAACCCTGTGGCTAGACATTGCAGGACACTGTCCTTCTGCCAGGATTATTTTTCACATCGAGTACATCTGTGTTAGTATTAGAGTTTATTGAGAACAAGGACTTTATGATTAAAAAATGGTTGTAACGCTCTACCCTAGATGTTCCTTGGAAAGAAATGTGATTTGGGATGAATTTCAGGGACAGACAGTGTTCAATTGGTACACCTAATAATTTAAATTGATTTTTTTTTTTAGCCAGACCAAAACAGGTCAGCTGAAAAAAAGTGAAAATTGTCTACATGCCAGCATATCTTCATATATGGAGAATAACGCTTGCAATAATAAATTAATATTTATATTAAGACATTATATATTTAAGACTGTTTACACTACAATTAGTACCAGATTACAGGAAACCTCACCGTGAGGTCGGGTGCAGAGCGTTGCGTCGAAGGCGGCTAGTTGGTTTTGTTTCTATGGTTACCTCCGCTGCTTGCCTGCGCCGCTTCATACAGCTGTTCTCTCATTGGTTGCGCTTCGAAAGGTCAATGAACTTGGTGGCAATTTCGAGCGGTGCGCCGAAGTCGGGCGGCAGGAAACGACGGCACAGCCAGCGCAGAGCGGTTTTACAGCTGATCACGTGAAAGCAGCTTTAAGTGTGCACATTTATCTCCATGCATTTCTTATGCCAGTTACCCAGTTCTCGCCCTTTTCATTCCAAACTAATTACTGTTGCTGCCTTAGGAAAACACTTTGCAAAAACACAAAACAGGAAACGTTGTAGCGTACTATTTAAACCTCTGATTAAGTTGCAGCGGCTACATGTGTAACCACCAGCCTCCCAGGCAGGAGTCACGAGTTGCAATCTATGAAAGAAGGAAAAAGTCAACACAAAAATAAAGGCACAAATTTAAAGTCCGCCCACGTAATGCTCCAGTTGCAGTCAACGTACTCAACCACTTCATCAGGCTTAAAAAAACATTTAAACAACTGTGGCTCTCTGAAGCAGAGTTTCTTTAAATGCTTTTTTAACCTTCATTTAGCCGAGAACATTAAACTATGGCCCCTCCAGTAGATGAGATGGGGATTAATAATCCGCTTTAATAGTTTGATAACTTGGTCTCCGGCTGGTGCTTTGTTCTGTGTACAGCACAGCAGAGAACAATTTTCGTTTATTTAACCTGGCAGGTCAATTACGCACAAATTGTTGCTTACAGCTATAGGCAGAGAAACCCCTCAGGGGCTGAAAGTTGGGAATTAAAATATAGGAAAATATCTATGTAGAGCAGGTGGTGAGAAGCAGCGGCTCAGGAATGAGCTAACTTAACTGTTGGGTCTTGTAGAGGTGTTTTTATTTTATTTACAAACACAATATAAAACTTACTCTTACCCAGCACTCATAGGACAAACCTTTAGTTACACAGGGGAAACTCCCTTTGCACTGGTAAGCAAATGAGTCCACACAGTTCTGTATATCCTGCATTGTTTTCTAACTGCTGCTGTGTTGTGTGTTTTGCAGCGGAGAACTGCTCCGGGTACAGAACATGTGGGCAGTGTCTGGACCAGCCGGGCTGCGGTTGGTGCACCGACCCCAGCAACACGGGCAAAGGTCAGTGCATCGAGGGCTCGTACCGCGGGCCCTTCCAGACCTCGGTGCCGGCCCCATCCACCCTCCCCGGCCTCCCCGCCAGCCCCCAGCCGGCCCTCAATGCCAGCATGTGCCCCAGTGAGGCCAAATACAACTGGTCCTTCATCCACTGCCCAGGTAGGAGGAATGAACTCACAGCTCCACAAAATGATTGTTTGTTTTCTCCATGGTGAACGAAGAATCAAAAAACAGATCACAAGTACAGTTTAAGAGAGAGGAATAGAGTGAGAGGGGGAAGAGAGGGAGAGAGGGAGAGAGGGAGAGGGGGGAGAGGGGGAGAGAGGAAGAGAGGGGAGAGGAGGGAGAGAGGAAGAGAGGAAGGGGGGGAGGGGGGGAAGAGAGAGAGGGGGAGGAAGAGAGGGGGGGAGAGAGGAAGAAAGGGAGGGAGAGAGAGAGAGGAAGAGAGGAAGAAAGGGAAGGAGAGAGCGAGGGATAGAGAGAGAGAGGAAGAAAGAGAGAGAGGGAGAAAGAGAGAGAGAGAGATATAGTGGGGGACAGAGAGAAGAGAAACACAGACAGACAGACAGACAGACAGACAGACAGACAGACAGACAGGTGGATTATTGCACTGTTTCTGTAAATCATTAAAAATAATACTGTAATTTGAATGTCAGCATTATGAATGAAGCTTCACCTGTAAGCCTTTTCAGTGCGGTACCAGACATTTGTGACACTATCTCCGACACGCACCTTCTCCTACCGGAGGTACAGTCTCACTGTCAAATGCCAAAAACAGAACAAATCAAAAAATCGGTGCCTGACCCGGTTCAACCAGGGGGAATCATGAGAAATGACAAACACGGTGTGTTGCTGCTCGTCCCTGCGAGGAATGTGTGTCCAGAAGTGTTTTAAATAGTGATCTTTCATTGAAAATGCATATAATACTTTTTTTGTAACAAAGTATTCCTTTAAAAGGGAAATCAGTTTACTTGTCATTGGAAGTGCAGAGGTGTTTTATTTTTATAGCTGTGAAGGAGCTTCTTCTCGTTTTTCAAAGGGGTGCTCCAGCAATTTGGTATTGTACTTTCACAAAGATCGGGAAAAATCGAAGCAGCAGAGGCCGACATATCGTGACATTTAGCTTTTAGTATGGGTCAGTCAAGAACACTGGATCCTTCATTTCCAAAATGCAACTGAATAGCGTCTTTCTTCAGACCCCCTCTGCCCTCTCGATGCCATCTCTTTCAAACACCACATGTCCACTTTGTAATGCAGGCTTTCTGTTAAAAAAGAAAGGCTCCCTTCAGAGCCAAAATTCACACTATACAACCGTTTTCTCAGGCTGAATAGTGCTCCTCGTGATGAAACCACTCCAACCAATATATGTGAAAATGTTTGCCCACTCAAGGATTGTTTTACTCGTTCATTATAATCTAAAACTAACAGAACCTGCAGCAGCTCCTCTCAAATCAATACATCTGTGTAGTGGTGACAAATAAACCTAGAAGGCATGGCGATTATCAAAGTAACATTATTTGTCACCCGAGGACCTCACATGCAGCACCGACGGACAGTTCAGAGCTCATACAAATTACTTTCTGTACTTGCAAATTATCATACAAATTAATTCATGTTTGTGGCCTGGGGCTGTTTTTCAAAAATCCTTTTTTTGGTGTGTGTGATGTTCATGCAGTGTGTGCTTTGTTTACTCTGGCAGCCTGTCAGTGTAACGGTCACAGCCAGTGTATCAACGAGAGCGTGTGCGAGAAGTGCGAGGACCTGACAACCGGCCGACACTGCGAGAGCTGCATCTCCGGCTTCTACGGAGATCCGACCAACGGGGGCAGCTGCCAGCGTGAGTATCCGCGAGCCGTTCGGCGCAGCACTAAATCAAGCAGTCAGTCTTTGTGCGCACAGCTTCATTTGACTTGTCACTATTTTACAGTTTAGTTTTATGTCTGCCATTTTCTTGATTCCTGGCTGCACAGTAAAGCAGTCCCGTGGGATGTTAAAGATTTACTAACGCTGACACTCGGTCAATAAGACAACTAATCAATCATCATTCCTTCAACAGCTTAATTTAGCTTACCAATATATTACAGCCACGCTGTATGTTTTTTCTTTTTTGTTTTTGCACTCTAATTCTAGGCGTCCCTTTTGGAATATATATTTACTTGGTTCTAGATCAGTGACAGCTATTAACCAGCCTCTCTGCATATCTATATCTTATAGATATAGATTTATGCTTCTTATTTCTGCCTAACTACTTGCAGCAGGGATAATAAAGGCATGTTTAACTTCACATTCTTTATATCAGTTTGACTCAAAACACAAAAAGTGCAAAATCAGTACCTCAAGAAGGACATGATGAACAAATAATCAAGATAAAACACGTGCATATAAATAAGGATAACACTATAATATGGCTTGTTGTTCCACCAGCTGTGCCCCAATGTTGCACATATTTGTACAGCTGTTTATACCAGGAGGCTCGGTGATCTTTTAAAAATGATTATCGGATTTAATGCAAAGGACGGCAACAATTGACATTTATACAGGTGTTCTTCTAAAAGTGCTCCTCAAAATCACCAAACCTCATGCACATTTGGCATCTGTTAACGGACACAAAAACTGTCCCATGGGACGTGGAAAGTCACCTCTGGTGTGTGGGAGATGCACAGAAACTAAACGTCCACTATGTGCAGCTATACAAGACACACAGGAAAAGCTCTAATTTAGTACAAACACAGCAGATTTGTTGCATGGAGACCTAAGTTGTTTGAACTCAATCAAATGTCCTCAGTGTAATTTAGTTTATTATTTTCTTCGGTTATTGAAAATCATGCATTAACAATTTATACTCCAACTCCTGCAAGGAAAAAGGAGCTCACTTTTTTATTACGAGTCAATCTATCACCCTCAATATAATAGAATACATTCAATATTCTGCAGCAGTTTGTTATTTAGAATGATAGCAGTCATTAAATGTGAAAGGAAAAGGGATGGTATTGCTTTACTGAGGCACTTACAGTTTTATGTTTCATGTCTTTTTGTTCAGCCTGCAAGTGTAACGGCCATGCCAGCATGTGCAACCCGAACAACGGCAAGTGCTTCTGCACCACGAAGGGCATCAAAGGAGATCGCTGCCACCTGTGAGTTTCACTTTTGCTCTTTGCTGCCATGGAAAATGTTTAAACTCGTACCTGAGCCCCCGTACAGTTAAATTCCGGGCAGAAGAAGAGTCTTTTCTTTCTTCATCACATGCAGTAGAGTGCTCGACGGTGAAAAGCATAAATATTCTGAATCAAGGATTTAGATTATTGTCCATTATGTCGTAACCATCCAAGGTAGACTTACCGCGAGCTGTGGTTGTGTAACAGCGTTATATGCTTCTGTAGAGGCCGCACGTCTGTATGATATCTACATCGTTTTAAGAAAAACACGTTTTATTTGCTATGTCATGGGGCTGCACTACACTACCCACAATCCTAAAGAGTTGCAGCGACGTCTCCGATTGGCGGCTCGTTCTTAAAATATGTTTTCTGAAAACATTTGAGGCGAGAAGTAAGCCTTCATTTTAGATCGACAACGGTTAGTTTAGTTTTCCAGAGGGGGCGAGTCGCCATTCGCAATGATTTACTGGATGAGTAGTCACTTCACTCTAAACATATTTACGTACAGAGCCTTGTACCATTTGCCTTTTTTTTTTTTTTTTTTTTCTGTTTTCCATTTTTTTTTGGGTCCGAATCACATGCTTTATGGTCACGATTAATTTCATAGTTGGTTGGCTTAAGTTGCGTGCTTAAAACTCTTCATATAAGGATTTTCTGAAACGTCAATGGAGTGAATGAATGGGAAATCCAGCCGCTCAAAGTCTGCGGCCACTGTTGAGTTGTACCACCTGCTCAGCTGGATCCTTTGTTATGAACTCTGGAACTTCACTTGTGTTTGACTCGTGGCTGCTGTTAACTTTATTGGATTTGCACATGTTTTCAAATAACTTTTTATTTCATTTGTTAAAATAATGAGCCACTTGAAATTCAATGATATTGTTTAGAGAGGTTATTTCACAAAAACCCTGCAAGCTGATATGTTTTAGGAAAAGGCTCCATGTCCTTTTTCTCTTGTTTTTGGCATTCTGTAATAGCAGCTGTTCATTAGTTTTAACTCTGGCATTCATTACCATAGGTCTCCACAAAATCCATTAAAATTGAGATACAGTACAGATCAGTATGAAAATGAGGCTACTTTCGTAGACAGAAAGTTTGTGTTAGTGTGACAGCGTCTGACAGCTCCACTTCTTTCAATCTCTTTTCTTTTCATTGTGGTGTTTCTGCAGCTGACTGAAGGTTAAGACTTGTGTCTTATCTCCGCTCCATGTGCGATGCATGGATTTCCTCACGCTTTCATTTTCTTTTATCCGCAATTAAATCGTGCCGATTCACCTTTTTCTTCCTCTCCTTCTTCTTTTCTTCGCCCCGACTCGTTTTTTCCCTCAATACCCCTCATCTGTCGTCCACCAATCTCTTTCAGGTGTGAAGTCGAGAATCGTTACCAAGGCAACCCCCTCAAAGGAACATGCTACTGTAAGTGGAATTCCAATTACCAACTTCTGTAAGTGTGTGTGTGTGTGTGTGGGTGGGTGGGTGTGTGGCCTTACTCCTCTTTCTTGTTCAGGTCAATACCAAGACAGTTACGTAGCTCTCAAATCAAAGTAGGTCTCAAGAAGTTTGATGTTTTAAAGAAATAACAGCCAAAGGAGAATCGGCCATTTTTTTTTTTTTTTTTTTTTTTTTTTTTTTTTTTTATAAAACACGCCGCTGGTGGAAAGAATGGAAAGTGAGAGACAGATGAAAGTGAATTACAGAAGAATATAGTGGAGCTTTTGATGGACCGTCTTTCTCTTTTCCCTGCTGTGATGAGAGTCATTTTGCCAGAGACTGCCGTACAGTGGACCACACTACAGCTTAGTCTCGTCATTATTATTCCTGTCGACTATGACTATGTACAGGAGAATATGATAATGCAGAGAGACGATGGGATTTAACTAACTTTGTCCTGCATGGTCCTCAAGTGCTTTTTCCTCCGTTATTTTGCAATCTAAAAATGTTTTTTAAGAATACAGAAGGAGCAATAAATTAAAAACACGAAACGACTCGAAATCAAAGTCGTACATGAGGTTTTGTAGCTTCTTTCCTGAACGTTCAGAACTGGCCTTTATTTTAGAAATGTGAATTACATGTTATTTATGTTTAGTGATAAAATGATTGGCTGGCTAATTAGTCGATTGTCAGGTAATCAAACCTAACAAATACAAAAGCGACAATTTAGTTTAGTGTATTACAAAACACAAAAGGACACAGATAAGTGACAGCATGTGAAAATAAAAACAAAATAATTTAAAAAAAACATAATAACTAAAATAAAAATAGAGAAGAGAAGGTGAAAAGTGAGAGGGAGAGAAGACAAAGATAAATAAACAGATTGCGTTTAAAATCTTGGATTGTTACAGTTTCTCAAAGTTTCTTTTGAGGTTTTATATGATTTTTATATAATTCAATATCTATTGGAATTGTAAATCACTATATAAATAATCAACTAACTAGAGCTGCATTTACAGTAATCAATTACTTGACCGAAGATGAATGTAAGTGAAAACATCCTTTGGGTCAGGCTTCGTCCAAAGTGTGGATTTGCTTCTTTTCTCTGTTTTAAGTGATTGTAAAGTGAATTTCTTTGGGTTTTTGACTGTTGGTCGGATGAAACGAGACTTTTAATGAAGACGCGTCTGGGATTCTGATCATTTACAGACCAAACAATCAATCAATAGTAAAAGTAATCATCAGTTTCAAGTAAGACAGGCAGACAGATTCTTTCTTTGCTGTAAATATATCTAATGTAATTATGTGTGAATCTTTAGTTTTGCAGTGTTGTGAATGCAACATTATTCTGTGACAGCATCACACACACTGGTGGAGTGGTTCAGCTTTATGCATACCTGCATTATATGTGTGTCTCAGTATCACCAACCCAGTTGGTTAAAACGCGTCTTGGTGGCAGGTGCATCATGAGAAGGGATCACAAAGTTTGGGAATATATTAAAGCCAGTATGGCCAGTAAGTGTGAAAGGAAATGGGTTTTCCTGTGCAGGTCGATAAAGTCTGGAAGAGAATGGATTTTAAAGTCTCCAGATAATGAGAAGAGTAAAAAAAAAAGAAAGTAGATGGAAAAGTTTGACTCACTTTTTATATATCATCATCATTGAGTGACAGTGATCTCCAGCTGTTGTTGAACACAGCCTCTGTCATGACCTTCATCACAGACAACACATTAAGATCTTCAGGTCAGTCCAGGAAAGTCAATAGATGTTTTGAAAAAGAGAAAGAAAGGGGGTTTGGGTAATTTCCTGCCCTGAGTGCTGTGTGAATACATGTTCTTGTCTGACTTTCAAACTAGACTAATCAAGCTTTACTTCTTCTTCTTCTTCTTCTTCCTTTGTTGTCCCCACCACGCTCTCCCACACCGCCGGCTCGATGCCTTCAAACAGACACGCTCCTCATCGACTACCAGTTCACCTTCAGCCTGTCGCAGGAGGACGACCGCTACTACACCGCCATCAACTTCGTGGCCACACCTGAGGAGGTATGCCTCTGACAGTGAACGCCCCACTGCCACAGCAGCTGTCCCTTTTTATTCGGACTGAAGACCGTAAAGAAAGCACCAGATGATGATTTTGTATTCTCACACCTCGGTTATTGTCACACAACTAAGTTACTTCCCCTGTTATATCTTTACCGTTTTGGTAACGATGATAACAGAGATTAATATAATAGTAACAATAAGGCATGTAATCAAAATCATGTTAAGAGAGACCTGTGCACAGAAACAAATATAATATGTTGCTGTTTTATGAAAAACATCCATATCCAAAATGTCAGCTTTTCATAAGATAAGATAGAACTTTATTTATCCCGAAGGAAATTGTTGTGCAACAGTTAGAATACACAGTAGGAGACGGTATAAGATGCAAAAAATGTATAAATAGTGCAAAATGTTTTATACAATATATATATATAAAAAATATATATAAAA
>CALSCE010000197.1:2165196-2178978 GCA_943593645.1 Bovichtus variegatus
TCTTGTATAGACGAACAAAGTTCCAGTTCATCTTCTCTGAGTTTACCAGTGAACATTGTAGTTAATATGTAACTGCTGCTCTTCTCCGTGTCAATCAGCAGGCACCCAGACCGGGGAGGAGATCCCGATCGTCTCTCGCAGCAACATCAAGGAGTTCAAAGACAGCTTCTCCAACGAGAACTTTGATTTCCGCAACAGCCCAAACATAACCTTCTTTGTCTATGTCAGCAACTTCACGTGGCCCATTAAGATTCAAGTAAGCTTCTCCTCAGCTAAACAAAAATACAACGGGTTCACTCTGAAACAAAGTAAGAAGTAGTTTGTGCTACAGTAGAATCAGTTGACATTATAGTCAAGCTGCACTAGATGTGAGTACTGCACTTTAACCAGCTTCGCTACAATAAATGCACACGCTTACATTCATGAGGAAAAGGTAGGTGAAGCACGACACTACAGACTATTGCAATGCGTTTAAACCACGTCCCGCTTGAATTATTATCTTTATCGTCCAAAATTCATAATTAACCGTGATTTTAAAAGTAGGTCTAACCACCATAAGCTGCACCAAGAGCAATATATTTATAGAAAGATTTAACAAACAAAATTTCCGCAGAGGAGCGCCTCATTCCCCGTCTTTGAGATGCTTTAGATTTGTCTTAACTTGCCAGATTTAATTCTGACAGACAGAATGACACATTCAGCTGTGTCATCTAAGGATCAGCAGCCACTGACTGATGTGTCAGGGGAAGAAAGCTGACTGGTTCGATAAGACGCTTGAAATCTATAAATGGGAGGCTTTGTGCTTTGACAACATGGGACAGCAGAAATGTCGGTGATGGCTGGAATGAATGTGACTATAATTATACAGAAGAGAAAAGTCGAAATGACTCGCCAATAGATGAACAAAAGAGAGAAATGTGAGAGAAACTATCTTTCGGATTGCTCATAGCATGACTTGACGTAAAGGGGAAGTATTACGCTCCTTTTCAGGTTCGTACTTCCATCTCGGGTTCCTACTAGAACTTTGTTTACATGCTTTAATGCTCAAAATACCCTGTATTTTTCTCAAACTGTCCGTCTAAATTTACCTATATTCACCGTCTGAATGCTCCGTTTACCGCCTGTCTTATTAAGCCCCCCTCCCGAAAAATCCCCGTCTGCTCTGAGTGACTTGCGAGACAAATATGGCGCACCTCAGCGAAGGTAATTCTTGAAGCGTGGGTCCTGAATATTCACCGGCTGTAGCGGCTTTAATTTTGCTGAGAATATACAGTATGTATTCATGTATTCCTTGAATAAAAGTTTAAAAATTGCATGTCAGGTCTCTTAATTTGCGTTAATGTGCAGAGTTATGCCATTTTTGGCTTGTGTATATGTGCGTAAATAAATAAACACTTACACATACACTCACAGACCCACATATTTTGGGTCAAAGTGTAGCAAATCTGCGGTCAATTTCCACTGTGACTGGTCAGCTTGTCTGATTTACAAGCCACTTTTCTACTCTGTAAACCAAAACGTTGGCTGGTAAAATGGCAGAATGTAAATGCCGGCAGTCACCAGTAAAATGTGGACAGTAGGGAAAAACTGAAAATAAATTCCCGCTTTTGGTGAGCAGGAGCTTTTCTCCGGTGTTGATGTGGCTCCTTGGCTGTAGTTGTGAATAGGGCTCTGTATCCACTTGCCTGGAAGCTGGCGGTGTGTGTTTATGCAGCCGAGCTACAATCACAGCTGCACTCGGTGAACCGCTGCCATGTGGCCGGCTGATGGGGAGAAAACTGTCCCTCAATCGTTCCTACTGTACGTCAGCGGCAAAGTGGAGCCATTGGCCGTTGGTGTTTAACGCCTGCATTACCTGCAACGAGAAGAAAGACGATTAATTTCAGTCAGTTTACTCACAGTGGGAATAAACGGAGCCTTTAATATGTTCATATGCAAGCTTTTCTGTGTCGTCATCCACTCTTTTTATTTATTCCATGGTCACACCAGATGCTTGTTTCTGCTTGGCTAGCAGTGTCCAGAAAAACCTCGGAGATTGTTCTCAATATTCAATTCAGTATCCAATATTCGACACGCGGTTGGCAGTTCATTGGGTACATCGAGCTAAACTTCCCCACCTATTTGCTTCACTAGGAGTAGTCTAGATAATAGAAACACCTCTCAGGTTAACACAATATTCAACAGCACCACAAGCCTCCAAAATCAACCAAAAAAAACATTCATGAATGTAGGATTCATTATCGGGATATTGTCTATTGTCTAAAGAAATCAGTACTTTTCACTTTGTCCTGGGACAGATAGTTCCAGATCAATGTAATGTGTACACCAATAGGCTTTTGGAAATGGAAATAAAGGCAGTTACATTTGATAGGACGGGCAGAAAGGCGATATTTTTAATACATTTTTGATGAATTTGTTATTTGGACTTTCTAGGCAAACACACTAGTGCAGCCTGAGATCAACACTGAACATTTGAAGGGCTTAATTTGATGCAGTTTTACATTCTGTGTGTTTGTTTTACCTGTGGTTTGCTGCCATGGTATTAGCGTGATGATACACCCTAGATTTGTTTGTAACACAACTAAATAGTGTCATAAACTCAGCATCAATGTGAAGTTTGATGCAGTAAATGAATGCACTGACAGGATGTGCTGTTTTGGGAGCGTGGGGCGCTCTGGGCCTGGATTGTGTGCCGCCTGCCCGCCTGTGTGCCTCCCTGATCACTTCTGGAAGTGATTTGACTGGTTGCCCCGTGCAAGCTCCTTCCCCCTGCCCTCCTCCTGCAGGGGAGAAAAATCCTGCCTCCATCTTCCATGTCCTGCCTTGTGAGGGCTTTTAGTTCTCTCAGCTTCAGAACTCCAGCTGCTGCCAGCCAGCCTCAGGAGATCTCCAGTGCAGCTCCACAGCAGAACAGAGAGCTGAGCTGAGTTCAGAGAGTCCTCTCCCCTCTCAGCCTCCTCTGGTCCACCTCACCTTTTGCCTTGCTGGGTGGGATCATATGGAAGATCACCCCTGTCCTTGAAACTAAAGCACGCAGGTCCGCTAGCGTGTCAGTCCTCCTTGCACTCATGGAGCTTTACCTTCGTCAGCGAGGTAACATTTTCCGCTTGTTTCTCATTCTTTTTTTCTGCCTCTGCTCCTCGTCTCGGAATAATTTTTCACCATTTATTCTTGCCCAGCCCTTTTTTCTAACTCTCCTTGCCTTCAGTGGTCTACAGCAGTTTTGGCATTGGGATGTGTGGGTGCGTAATCGTAGGCGGTTGGTACTCCAGTGTTGGCAGGCAGAGATCGGAGTGTTGGAAAACGGTTCATAAACAGCAGCCGAGAAAGAGCAAGGGCAAAGTGGAATGTTAAGTTGAAACACATGCTGCATTCAGAGTGGGCTGTGTGCAAGCTAAGCCCTCGCTCTCCCAGCTTTAGTGTGCCGCTGTACAGAGCTGTCTCTCTTTCTCATGCTCACTCTCTGACACATCACCTCAAGGTTGCTTCTGTTTGCTTTCACGTGGTCAGGAGTAGCGGTAGAACAGCGTGCATACCATTTGAAAGAGTTTTTTTTTTTTTTTTGCATTGACTCTACTTGTTGCATTCATCAGCCAATCTGCAGCATGAACATGCTTTTACCCCCAAAAGTGAACCGTTAAGTTCCAGTTCTTGGAATGTATAACACTTTTCAACGTAATTTGTATCAGATAGAATATATACAACTTGCTGAAGAGCACAGATGTTGGATTGCAGGAACAGCACTTGTATGATATCATGTTGACCCACCAAAATTGAGATCCTTAACAGTGGTCAAAGTGAATTTTGTGATGACTTCATCACCATTGAGCAGCTCGGATCATCAAAGCGAAGTCAGTTGCACTGAGATTAGTCAGCGAGGAGTTCTCCCACCCCTCTTTTTTTCCTGAAGAATGGATCTGAATTTAATGATGTTTGTAATGAAGCAAATCCCAGACTAATTACATTAAAGAGCTGTGATCTCCTGTTCCGTGCCTTAGTGAACATGTCATGATATGGTAGAGATTAGAACAGCCTCCAATTTAATACCTCGCTGTGGAGTAGCAGCAGCTGTAGCTATCAGCTGGCTGGGCCGCTCTGCGTATCTGTGTGGACTTGTGTAGTGTTTATCTGGGCCATGCATGGCTGCCTGATGGCTGCGTTTTGATACTGATCACAGAGAGGTTAGGAAATACAAGCTGAGCAGTTTTGCCAGCTTTCTACAACGGCGGGTACAATCTAAACTTAGCCAGCTACCTATTATTTAAATGGTACGTTTGGATTTTATGCAGACAAATAAAAATAAATATATATAATATGCATATTAATACATTTAGAAAATACATAAGTTGTTCTTACCTTAAACATAAAATAAATGCAAATCCAAAAATAAAATGAAAATGTCTTATTCATTCAATAAGTGTTGGTTTAACCGATGTCGATGCACATCAACACACATGCATAAAAGTATCCTACACACACGCGCATATTCCAGCTCCATCATGTTTAAAATTCATTTTCCTTCTACGCTTTCCTTTTTCGTGGAGCCTATTGTGCAGCCCTCTCTCGCACTGATAGCGACACTTTCCTTCAAAACTCAATATAGTTCAAGCGGCTGTCAGAAGCCATTAAAAGCCAAATATTTAGCCGACTCTAATGCCCGGCGGCAGGCTGACAGGCCCTGCTGCGAGATCCTTTGGGGCCCCTAAAGAGTCACCCTCTGCTGGACACATAACGAGAGCGTCACCCGGGCCTCCCGCCGCCACCATCAGCCTGCCTCCTGTTGACAAAGCACCGCACATGGCTGACACTCGAGATTAGCCGCTAGAATAACTGTTATCGCACATCATCTCAGCGAAGACGGCCTGCTTGTACTTTTCAAAATGGAGTTATGCAATGATGACGCGACGATGAAGCACCTATCGTTGCCTTTTTTTCTGTGAGCGGAGGACGTTAGCATTGTCCTTGAAAAGAAAAGAGAACTACTGTATGTCTCTAATCACCTAGAGAAGCAGGTGGCTTTGTTAGGCCGCTGTCATAATGCAAACCGGGTTTGAGTGCACCAGCTGACAAGGTTTCTGTCAATCTCCGATAGTTTTCCTTTTAATCCTTTTACTTTTAACCTCCCGTCTACATTCATGAGCACAGGAAGTAAAATATTCCAAACCGGTTTTGTATTAATTGCAACTTCCTAATTGGCTTCTTTGAAACTCAGAATAATTTCCAGAAATGTCTCTTTTTGTGGAGGTGCAGGAGAGAATTGTTTCTCTTCTTTGTGGTGCCTGCTTACGTTGGAGCCGCTGCTTTAGAGGATTTCGGATTGTAATGTAAGGAAGTTAGTGAGGAAAAATATTGTTGTTCTGGCTGTTCGCGTCAAACGTTTTTATCGTAACCGTTATTATCTTTGCCCCCCCCCTTTGAAGAATAGTGCTGAAGTGATAAGAGGAAGAGTCGTTTAAATCGCTGACTAAGCAAAATGGCATTAATTCTGTGGTTCCAGCTTTGCAAATGTGAGGACGTTCTGCCTTTCTCTGCAATACTCAAATAAATCCAATTTATAATGATATGAAGCAAAGTTAGTTAGTTCTTAGAAAACTTTTTCTTTAACCAGGAGAGCCTCATTAAGGGTTAAAACAAAATTCAAAGGTGCACTGGGCAAGACAGGCAGCAATATTAATAAGTTAGTCAAACAACATGGGTCAAATAACTCAAAGTGCCATAAAAATTAAATTAAACATAAATGTGATTATAAAATCGTTAATATTTCTAGCAACTGAATGATCTGAATGACCCTTTTTAAAACGACCATAAAAATATCTGAGACTAATCCAAACAATGACCTAATGAGACTAACGTCCCAAAATTCCCCAAGACATCGGCATCACAGAGATGAATTCCTTGGTGAAGACTTATTTGCGCCCTGATTGACACAAACACCTGATCTTGGCAGCATTAACGCCGCGCTCCGTCCACTGTGAAACCCGGGGAATTAAAGACCAGACCACTCTGGAGTTGGTTCCCCACGGAGACGTACGCTGCTGACGTCTTCTGAAAGTTTTCTCTCGGCGTATAACTTCTCTTCAGTGTTCAACAGTCTGGAGGAAAATGATCACGCTGAGGTTCCGGCGCTCAACAGTAATCAACAGCAACACATTAGCGAGCCAGATGGTGCTGACTACACGAGTAAATTAGACCCCGGGTCGTTCACAAAACACTCACACACCCCTGTCATCTCACCACAGAGGCCAATGCCTTTGGACCTGGGTTGTTCTTCTGTAAACGCCACTTTAGATTTATACACATTCCAGCCCATCAAGTATTTCTATGCATGTATTGTAATTCTTGATCACTTATTAAGTATTCATAGTCTAATCTGACATGCACACAGCTGGATTTCCCGGCTTTTTTTTTTTTTTTTTTCCTTCTTCTTTTCCTTTTTTTCCTCCGGAAATTGGGTGCAACCCCCTTTTTTGCCGAAGAAAAAAAAGCGGGGGGTGGGATATGTTCTGGTCCGAGATGGCACCGGGGGGGGGGGGGGAAGGCGTGCGAGGGGGAACCGCTGCGGGCCAGAGGCGCAGTACCCTGGTGTTACCAGAGAGAGGCAGTGTTGTGCTGTTGCAGCAATGTGCTCATTGTGAGGCATTTTCAGGGGGTTGTAGGCGTAAGTGAAGAGAGGTGGAGGAGGAGGAGGTGGGGAGGTGGTAAGGCACTGCCATTGTTACCCCTGGCAACCTTGATTAAGGCAGGATATCGTTAGTACAGTTGCTCTTGTGATGATTACATTGTGAACATTTCTGCCCACGTGTGCAGGAATGAGGTTTTTTTTTTTGCTTTGACAGGCGGAACACAGATGAGCAGACAGACTGGGAACCTCCCAGTAGTTGGAAGAATGATCCCTTTTGATGCTCCTTATCTTTACACCAGTGATGCTTCACAATGAAAATAAATGCATTCACAGTGGGGTTTTTCTTTTTGTACTTTTAATGTAAATAATGTGCCAGAGTGCATGAAAAAAAAAAAGCATCAAAAGAGACTAATGGAAAAAAAAAATGGAAATAGAAAATCTATTTGAGTATCCCTGCTTTAGACTGCCATTTAACTTGTGTACAGAATATGAAAGCAAAGGCACAGGGTGAGAACATAGTGTCATAAATATACATATATTATCCACAATATACAATACATACATATGCACTGTCTGCCTATGTTAGCAGAGGAAGCATCATCTGCTGGTTTGTGTGCCTTTGGTCAGATCTACAAGGTCGACTCCAGTCTAAATCCTGCATGTTTACGAGTGTATAATGCTGACCTCCTGTTTCTCAAACCTCCCTTATTAAAGTGGATTTCTGACTCGGCCTTTTGTCTTTTCTCTCCCTCTTTTCTTTTTTTTTTTTTTTTATAGATTGCCTTCTCGCAGCACAGTAACTTCATGGATCTGGTGCAGTTCTTTGTCACGTTCTTCAGGTGAGCAACTCTCTTCTCCCCCTCTGTGAATTCACTTACTCCAAACCACAGATGTGTTGCTGTTCAAGTGGCTTTGACGTTTCTGTGTGTGTGATGCAGTCTGTGAACCACGCTGATGGAGCACCAAAGCTGCTCCGCTTTGCACCAGCCATTAGTACGAACAAGCACTGCAGCTCACTGGTTTGTAGGAGCTGGTTAGCTGTCGGCACACACAGGCAACTCCCATTGTCTTATGTTACTCACCCACATCATGCACATGCTCAATGGCACCAAGTAAACCGGGGAAAACACACTTCTACTGCTCTGAATCTCAATGTCTCTTCTATCTATCTCTGCAACACCAAGTAGACAGTAGTGTGTCCTTTATGTAGCATGTAGCTAATCAACACTGAGAGAAGGAGATGGAAATATGTTTGGTTTCTGCACCTTACTTTGCATATATTTCCTCATAGTCACTGGTATCTTTTTATAAAATGTGAATTTCTCAAGGATCCGTGTCAGCGCAACATGCTGGTTCTTAAAGAGGGAGGCTCTGGTCGGGCCTGTAGGGTAAAGCACGTGTGAATCCGCTGGGCTGTGATGAGTCTCTGAACCTCAGGAACTGCTGTAATGTGTTATTGATTTTTTAAATGAAAGGGACCAAAAATTGGGTACAGAAGTGTGTTCCATGCATGCTTGACTGTATGTGTGTACATTTCTCTCCTGTGTATCCTGTGTTTGCCAGTACCTAGAACCCAGAGGAGAAATATAGGACGTTTTTGTGCTTTGTGTCATCTCAATGTCCTGAAAAAAGATTGTGATCCGTTCCAAGTCATACTGCTTTTATTGATCCAGCCGCCATGTACAGGCAGAGAGATTTGATGGTGCTGATTTGAAAGATTCTCTGTTCATTGTTTTTGCGACCGGCCCATTGCTGACACAGTCATTTTCAATAACTGTATGTTTCAGCATCGACTGAATAAATCTCCCTCTGCAATGAGGTTTATTTTGGATGGTATTCAGCTGTAACAGCCGTAGGACTACAAGTGCTGTTATACACCTCACTCCCTTTGCATACAAATGCCGACCCTGCAGTTACTCGCTCATGATGCTCGTGTGTTTACACACACGTGTCAGCATTTGAATGTTTGCATGTCAGCATTCGAAGCATGCGACCTGCGCCTGCTGTGTGCAGCCAGCAGGCCTCACAGCCGTCCTAAACAGAACAACCCCTTTCTACTTCCTCCCTGTCGATTCGTCCGTCTTTCTCTTAACCTTCTCCCCTTTTATCATCACCATCCCATATTTTCCTTCTGTGTTCATCTCTGTCGTGATCTCCCCCCGTCCGTTTACTTTTTCTTCCTGAACCATCTCTGCCGCCTCTTTTTCTGTCCCTCCTTCACTCATCGTTTTGACATTCCCCCTCCTTCCTTCTCCCTTATTCTCTCCTCTTTTGCCTCTCCCCTGCTACTCCCCCCAATTTCCCTCTTTCCCTCCCCCTCGTGCTCCCCTCTCAAATCTCCTTTCATCTCTAGCTCTCCATCTCCTCCTCCTGTTCTGTTTTCCTCCTATTTCTCCCTCTGCCCTCTCTCTTCTGTCCCTCGCTTCCCTCCGTCTGTCAATCTCCCCTGTTCCATCACCCTCCCTCCCTCCCTCCCTCCCCTCTCTGTTTTCTTTCCTCCCAGCCTCCCACCACTCCCTATGACTTACTCTTAATCCCACAGCTCCGTCTTTTTTTCTTTTTTGTTGTTGATGTATGTGCTGCCTGCCACTGATTTAGCACAGATGAGGAGGGACCTAAAGTTAGCGAGCTCGCAGCCTCGTCCCTGTTTGCTTCTGCTTCTTTGGGCGCCGCATTGTTTGTGTTGCGGGGGAGGAGAGGGATGCTAATTAACGTGGAAATTGTTTGCTCTTCTTCGCGCCGACTTTCTCTGTGTTTTAATCTCACTCTTTCTCGCTCTCTGTGCTTTCTCTCTCTGTGCCATGTTCCCTGTGGGGACAGATGAAGGTGGAGCTATCCCGTTATCTGCAGCACCAGCAAAGATACCCCCACAAGCATTCTCCAGCCACAAAACAGATGCATTAAACATCCCCGTTAACAACACTAAAATGCACTCACATATTCACGTCCAGCTGTCCAGCAGCTTCCCACCTTAGGCTCGTTATGTTGAATCATGGCTTTTAAAAGTGAATAATGAAACTTTTTCCCCTCTGTTTAAATCAAGCGAAGTCAGGAACTTTCAGAGTCCCAACATTTATGGAAAACTTTTTTTGTGAATGTTGTACAAATTGAATGTTGTCTCGAGTTGTGCAAATTGAATGTTTTCTTCCAGGCCTGAAAAAATCCCTTGAGAATGTGAAATTTCCAAAATATTTTTGGAAATGCAACACAAATGTATTCTTGAGCTTTTTTTCTTTTTTACTCAAACTGTCATGTTTTTAATTTAAAAATTGGCTGCTGCTAAAGCAAGCACCCTTTGAAGTAACACTGACCTGAATGCCACATTTCTTGGCTACATAAGTCCAAACTGCTGGATGGAGGACGCTAAAAGAGTTATCATGAAGTGCAACTTTTTTAACATTGCGCACTGGGACATATTTGTCATGGAAATATTACTGCCGTTGTGGATATTTTTGAAGTCGGACTTCATACACCATCTAGCCTACATTCCTCTATCACCCAACTGGTTCTGAGCTCCTTCAAAAGGGAAATAAAGTTGGTTTGTTTATGATCTCTGAATAGTTTATCTTGTTTATGTAACAAGGGTTCAGCAGCAGTTCAGCAAAGGTGCATATAAGAGTGAAACTCAACCTAAAGAGATTACATCTGAGCGTGTGAATTAATGGTACTTGAATGTATCGTTTAAGAGCATAAAGAAAAATCACTTAAATGTCCTATTCAGCCAAGTGTTCATATTTCACTGGAACGAGAACAAGGTCAAGGTACGTTGATGAAACTGTCAGGTTTCTGAGACAACACCAAACCTCTCTAACCTGCGGGGGGGTTCCCGCCGCTTGTTTTTGATGGATGCATCAAAGTAACTGTAGTTTCTGAATGATTCCTCTAGAACACCGACCACATGTTGGCCCGCTGTCGTATTTACTTCTTTTAAAAACTTGACTTAACCTTCTGATAGTCAGCGCGGCCTGATGTCCTGGAAAGTCCTCCCCCCTGAGAGAGCACCTCCCTGCCGTATCTGTGCTGCCGACAGCTTATGTTAAAACACCCGTGCTTTCTGATGGGCACTTACAGCCAACCCGAGTGCGTGCGTATATTTTTAGTACATGACTGCTCCCAGTGGGAAGTGAATCCCTTTGGCGGTGTTGTGCACCTGAAAGTGTTACAAGTCAAAGATACTTGTCTGAGTTTCTTCAGACTCTTAAAGAAAAGCGTTGTGATTTCAATGCTCACGTATGCCATAAGTGCATCCAAAGAGTTATGGTGTGAGGTAGTCGTCCCTTTTTAGGGTTGGCCGATTTGTTTACATTTTCCAACAGGCCACCGCCAGCCTAACAACCCGTGATCGCTCGTATATTACCGTAGGTGCGTGCGCCCTCACCCGCCTTCGAGGGCAAACCCACGAGGAGCAGTGGAGCATCGTGAAACACACTTCATTCAAACGTGACAGAAACAAAATAAAACTTGGTTGGGTCTTTCCACTGGTCCAACAACCACCAACTCAATCAAAGTGATATTCTATATTCTTCTCATAATCAACAAATCCAAAGAAAAGACAAAAATCACCAATGAATTGGTCCTACTAACAACTATTTTCTGTGTATTCAAAGCAGGATATAGTATTCCTTTGTGCCATGGAGCTCTATTGTTGTTATATTGAAGGTATTACTGTAAAAACCCATTTGTGAGCCACACAGTTGTACTGTTGGCATGATCCTTTTATAACTGTAATAAACAGTTACGATCATAGACTTGCCCAGAGCTCAAAAAAATGTAAATCTCATCCTCCTTTGAGATTAATTATTAACATTTAAAACACATTTAATAATCTCAATTTACCTCACTCTGCAGCGTGTTTTCACGGTTGTGTGTTTTAAAACGATTAGTGATTTGTAGTGCGTCGTTGGCGGCTGTTTGCAGGGGTAGATGTCATGTGGTCGGGGCAGAGGCATTAAAAGCAGGGGCACCAACAGGCTGTCTTCTTTAATACCCAAGTCTGGCTAGGTGGAGGTGTTGTTGGCTGTGATTCCACGATGAATGAATCACCCTGCTGCTATCAAGGAGAGAAATGATCTCCTATGAGAGCCAGACTTAAATGTACAGGAGAGTTTTCCTCTACATCTGACGATATGTTTACTGGTTTGTTTATGTTTATCTCCACCAAGAAGCTTATGTTTTGTCAGCGTTTTGTCCGTCTGTCAGCGGGACTGCAGAAAAACTACGAGCTCGATTCATTTCATGAAACGTGGTGGAATGGTGCATCATGGGCCATGGGAGAACCCATTCAATTTCCCAAGTTCCCGACTGGGAAGATCCTGGTGAACGCTCCTCCAAGTCGGAGCAACACCTCCAGATATCAACGTTGTTTGTATGCTCTTAGCAATGAAATACAACACATCTTCTGTGTAGTGACAGTGTTGTTTCCACATTATTAAAGCTTGTGAACACACCGAAGTTCAGAGGAATCAAAATCTACCAAATCACTATCAGACCCTGAGTACCAGCCTCGCTACACAACCACCTTCAGCATGCAGCAGTGTGCATGCAGCAGTGTTATCCCACTCACTGACCTTGTTCTGATCCATTTACCCCGTTAAAGCAGAGAGGTGATGAGTGTCGTCACTCTCCTCCTCTCTCCACATCCCATCCCTCCCAAAAGGGCAGGTACGGGTGCTAAAATGATACTTTGAGAAACAGTACTGTTGCCTAAACTAATAGCTTTTTGGAAAATAAGGGTAAAAAGGACATTAAGAGCATCTTTTCTTGAATGCAGCTTGGTCCTCCGAGAACTGGTCTAAAATCAAGAGGAGGACGTTTAAATTATTCATTCATCGTTGCATGTTTCAGGCACACGTCCTCTGCAACAGTTGCCAGCTGCAAAATGTGCAGCTGGCAACTGTTGATTGGAGTGCTGTACTTATCTTGATTTTGCTTTTTAATTTTGAGGATTTAGCAGAACCCATTTACACATCGTTAAGCTTGTGGATTTATTATCATTTGAGGAAGAAATCTTGACCATCCACTGACGCACACACACACACACACACGCGCACGCACACACACACGCGCACACACTGTGGGGCTCTCTGTGTTGGTCCCAGGCGCTGTAGGCAACGTAGTGGCTGCTCATGCATATTTTGGCAGCTTGAAGTGGCCTGCAGGACATAAATAATTCTGTTGTTCCTCATCTCACTGTTCAGCCTCTTGAACACATCTGCAGGTTTAGACATTGGCAGAGAAACTCTCTCCAATGCACGCGCTCAGTCTTTAGTGCACGCTTAAACAGACTCAGAAACACTCTTTATTCAAACATAGGAGGCAGCTGGCCTCTCAGTGGTGCTGTGTGCCCTCAGAGCTGTAGAATTACCCTTCACACACACACACACACTCACTGGGCTTCCTTTTCTCCACCACACCTTTAGAGCCTCGGACTGCAGCGTGCGTGCCGGGGTCGGCTCAATACAATCAATTCCAAATGTCAATTTAAATTGCATCCAGTTTACTAACGATAGATCAGTCCCAATTATTTCCCCGTGATATTTGCTCTCAGTGGCTTCATTATCGAGCAGAGAGCTTCTCTGTCTTCAAATTACGAAAGAGATCCATCACTATGATTTGTTGAAAAGAAAGTGACACTGACCCCGACCGTGATATGCGTCCTGGATGTTTCCTCACACACACATTGTGTTTGTACACAAACGTCGGCCTCCATCAGCGTCACCAGCAGCGCTGACAGGGCCTGTGATGGGTGATTGACAGCAGGACAGAGTGTGGAGGACTCTGCAGCACACAAACATAAACCATAACTGTGACTTCATCCAACTGTCAAGCTGATGTTTTTCAAACTTTTGAGATGTCGAGTTGTATAGACAAACTTCCAAATGCAAATTTACAAGAAAAAAGAAAGTTGATTTGTATCGGACAAATAGTCCTTTTTTTTTTTTTTAATAGTTATTCATTGTTGGCCATTTTGGATCATTTGCACCCAAAACTGAAACAAAGTCAAATCAAAATACATGTTAAAGCAACAGGTTGGTCATTTGTTACTGGGATTTCCTCATTTTTGCTACAAGCAAAAGCTTATTTCAGAAGAATGACTTGAAAGATGTTATAATCACATAATAAGAAAAGTCTGCACATAGTGGCTTTTAACTATTAAAGTT
>CALSCE010000197.1:2183978-2249605 GCA_943593645.1 Bovichtus variegatus
TCTCTCTCTCTCTGTCTCTCACTCTCTCTCTGTCTCTCTCTGTCCCCCCCCCCCCCCCCTCCCCTCTGAGACACCAGAGAGAGAGAGAGAGAGAGAGAGACACTCAAGTCACATTCAAAGCCTGCTGCCTGTCCTAAGGGCCCCCCAGGCTCTCAGCAGGGGCTGGTGCTCTACCAGAATCCCCTCACTCCTCTCCATCTTTATCTGAACCTTTGTTGCTGCATCACCGCCCGTCCATTTACCTCCCTGGTGTGTCGTCTTATTTATTTTTTTCTGTCTTTGCTGCCTCTTTCCTCCTTCTCTTCCTCACCCTGTCTTCTTTCTCGATGCTTCTTTTTTTTTTCTCCCCCTCCCCTCTCCCTCTCCTTCTTTAACACTCTCTCTTTGTATCTGACCTCATTGGCAGGTCATCAGCGAAGAGCCAAAGAGAGATACAAGTTGAAGATGGAGCAGATAGAGAGAGCGCCTCGCGGCTAAACCTTCTCTCTGATAGGTCCGCGAGTAGCTGAAAGCCGCTCTGCATCCATGAATAATAAACTAGATCAGTCGGTTTGACACAGCACCTCCTCCTCTTCCTCACCTGTAATGAGTAGCGAGTAGAACTGGGCTGTAACGCCCTCCTGGTCGAGTCCCGAGAGGATCCCCACCAGCCTCGTGTCCCCTCTTTAAAGAGAAGCATTGTCTTTGGACTCTTCACGCTTCAGGCCCCCAATGTAGGATTGTGGGAAATATAAAATGCCATTTTTATCCGTTTATTGTTCGGAAACTCTTTACCTGTTCAGAATAAAAAGGCGCAGAGTGTCGACTCACTTCTGTTTTTAGAAGAAATCGGTGCCTTTATTCACCAATCAATTTCTAAATCCTCATATTCCCTCAGTTGCTTTTGTCCCTCCTTAACTGCAGCTTTTGTTTTTATCCCTGAGTTTCTGCCACCACTCATTCTTCTTTCACTAGATTACGCCTCAGACAGGCAGTATTATGTAGTTGTGTAACTCACACGTCTTAAATAGCTTCCTGCCGGTAAATATCAAATTGTAAATGGTGTGTATTTGTGCAAAATTGTTCCGATAGCGTTCCTTACACTTCCAAAAAGTGTCTTTTTCAAACAAAAAGAGCTGCAGTTTTAATTAGCTGGAGCCTGACGTCTTAACAAGTTTTAAGAGGTGAAACGATAACTGTCGGTGGAGAATTTAATTATCTCTTGCTAATTAACATACATGAATTAGCATTGGGGGCACTGAACAAGGCTGTAAAAAAAAAAGAAGAAATTAACAAGTTGAGCTAGGCAACCTGTGCACACCACACTGCATGTTCCTGTTATGGTGGCCTTATTACCTGTAAGAACACGCCATATCCGCTGCCGAGAGAGAACCTAGTCACTGTTCCCAGCTCCTATTGGGCTAGGAGTGCATCAACTAACTGCACAAAGCTGAAGAGGTTATACAGAAATTTGTATTCAGCCACATGTTCAGCCCTGCTTCTGTTTCGGGTGCGTGAGGCTGCCTGGAAGTGTCCCACCACCCATAGTGCTGCAGGGTTTAGTGGTGACAAGTGCAGGGCAGAATAGGACCTCTGAGCAACTGCTGCATAGTGTGTGTTTCAGCAGACAAACTTATCAGCTACAGTGAAAACAAAATGGCGTTTGGCTGGTGAGCAGGTTTAATTTCCCACCCCAGAGTAAAAGCCAGCGGCAGCAGGCTGCTGGATTAGTATTCAGCTGGCTGTAGACGAGCCGGTCTGTTGGTGTTTGCCCTGTGGCTGTTGTCTCGCTGTCAGGTTAGCCAATGACACGTCAGAGCTCACCTCTCTGGCCTCAGCAGCTCGTGGCTATAATACACTCTGTCTCTCTTTCCACACTCCAGTCAGCCGCTGAAACGCACGGCTCCCAACATTTCTTTACTCCGGAAAGGTTTGCTTGACACATTTGCCTTCAGTGACATAATCGTACATTTGACCAGCCTAAGACGCACACTAGGAATCAATAACTCACAGAACTGTAACTAACAATAGTATCATCGATATAGTAGGGTGGGAATCACCAGACGGCCCCACGATACTTAAGCCACGATTTAGTTCTGTGATTTGCTCAGTTTTGCGATGACATATATTGCGATTTATTACCGATTATTTTTGTAGTTTGTCAATATCTGTTTTATCTTACAAGGCAAAGTTTTCGGTGCGTTTCTGTTTACTTTCTCCGACGTCTCCATCTCTGGTTAGAGCTGAAGCCTGACTCACTTGGCCAATGAAGCGCACTCTTCCGTGTGTTTCCATCTGTGTCTTCTTCACTTTGTGCCCGTCTCTCAGTTGTTACTTTCTGTATGTTTCTCTTTCAGTCCTTTGGTCTCTCGTTAGGGAAGCGTATTGACGACTAACGACTTGAGAGAGCTCGAAACCAATTTGAGTGCATCTCGGTCTGCGTCGCAAGTCTACGCGCAGGCAGGGATTTGTAAGAGAAGAATTAGATTTGTGACGGAGAGCAGCATCTTGTGCGTAACGAGGAATCGTGTAGCTACACACAAACTCAGACCATGAGCAGAGAGTCGCCACTTTAATTTCCTTCTACTTTCAAAATAAAAGCTGGAGCAGTGGCGTTTTCAACCACCAGATGCAGACAGGATTCTGTATTATGCGGCTCATCCCGTCTGCGTGTCGAAGTGTCCCTGAAGTGACTCCCAATGTGCGGACCAGTCCCGCTATCATTGGTGTATGAATGTGTGTGCAATGGGTGAATGAGAGGCACATCATGAAGCACTTTGTCGGGTAGAAGGGTGCTGTATAAATGCGGTCCATGCACCATTAACCTTTTTCAAAAAGCTATCTTAATTATGTTACAAATATAAACGCGTTGACACTAAATTACTAAAATTACGTTAAATTTTTTGGGAATTGATCTAGTTATCTAGCCAGATAACTGTGGCAGAGGAATTTTGAGTCAAATTAAGAGATTACGAGCTATATATTGTACTTGATATAGCTTCTATTTCCTTGATTTCAGATTTTGTTTTATTTTTATTTTCCAATTTTTATGAATAACCCTAACAGAATGTTTTTAGAACCACTATAAAAAAAAACATTTATGAATGAGGCTCATTGTCATTTCTGAGCAGAATGCTGCCCTCATCAATACATTTCCATATCTATATATTCTATCTTTCTTTTCCCATTGTTCTGACTTTAACTTGCACTTTTCTATTATCCGTCTTTTCCTCATTACTGTCCACTTCCCTCTGTCCCTTTGTCTTTCCCTCTCCTCCTCCTCCTGTCCTTTGTCTGTCTCCTTTTCCCTCCCACCCCGCTGGGCAGGGCTGTCTTTGATGCAGGGCTGATATCTATTCACGCGGGTCATTCATCAGCTCTGTGTCGCTCTTTAAGCAGCGAGCAGGAAGCCAGATCAATAAGATGGCTGAACGGATGGATCTCTTAAGAGTCCTCCTCAGCCTGGAGAGATAAGAGATTTTTTTTTTTTTTCAATGGATGGCTCTTTAAACAGCCACACAGGGTGGGCGGGGAGGGCGGCACATGTATAAAGATCTGAACGCATCACAGCCTGTATTAAAATGGGCAAAGGCATTTAGATTGAAAAGGTGGTCAAACTTTGGAGAAAAATCTGTGAGCTGGAAGGCCCACATGTCTGGAGAAGTTATGCTTCAACTTGAGGTTTCTAATTAAATCCACTTCAAACCCTTGAAAGAGAATTCACATACATTATTCCTGTGATCTTAAACAAGGAAAGACACAGGAATAATACTTGAAAGATGACTCTGCCCTCCACTGTGTGCATGTACACAGCCATCTCAGTGGAGTTGAATGCCAACAGTAGTTTTTATACAGTGCTATACATGCAGGGTGTTTTCTTTTTCTTTTTTTTATATATATATAAAGTCAAACTTGAAATGCAACCCAATTATAATAATTTAGATTGTTCACCTTTTTTTTTTTCCGGTCACATTCGGTGTTTAATTGCATGGAGCTGTGAGGAATATAAATAGCGTGTGTTAAATGTATGAATAGTAGATTAGATCATAAACATTACTGCGTGCCGCCGCTGTGAAGAATCTTACATCAGCTGCATTTACAGTGAACACAGACTGTAAACAGGGACAGTTTGTTTTGTTTATTCAAAATAGCTCAATAGTCTGTGAAACCCTAAATAAACATAATATATTAAAATCTCAGTTTAAACACATATATATTTTTTCTCATTGCGACATTATAATTCTTTGTCCCACTGCTCAGTTTTCTAGTTTTTGGGAAAGAGATGTGTGTTCAAACATCGAAATTGAGCCGTCATCGATGACATCAAACATAAATGTGCAAATGTCTATTTTTACTGAGGATGTTTGGCTGGAGGGAAATCTGACATGTTTGGATCACTGGTGTTTAGGCGTTTTGCCATCATGCTGCTGATACTTTGCTCATCAGCTGCAGGTCGCAAACACTGACTTGAGCTGAAATGTAGGAAGTCTCAGCCACAGAGTCGCAGGAACGTCAGGGAAAGGTGCGACAGTCAGGGAATGAAGTTCAGGTTGCAGGACATGTTGTGTCTGATGTATTTGCACACACACACACACACACACACACACACACTCGTACACACACTTGTCCTTATTTTTGTAGTTTTCTTACCTGTCGTTTTCACAGGTTCCTAATTGCAAGTGTGAAAGCAGCCAGGGCAAGTGGAGGGCAGCAGGAAACACGCACACACACACACACACACACACACACACACACACACACACACACTCAGTGACACTGCTTAAAACTCCTCTTCATGTCATGCCCCTACCTTCATCACATCGAGGTGATCTGTCCAAAGTGCAAAGAACTCTTTAGGGTTTTGATTCTTTTTTTATATTTTATTAGTGCAAATGTGGGAAACCCTGACAATGGAGTAGAAAAAAATACATTAAAGTTGCAGTAAATCACACTTTTGCTTTAACTTATCATTATGCAGTAAATGTTGATTGCACAATGCTGCAGAATAATGACACCATCCGTATTTAGATTGGTTCTCTATAAGCCTCGCTTTCAGGATGCAATCTCCCTTTCACAATAAAAGCCCCAGACATATACACTGCATCACTGCCTACCAGAAAAAAGTTATCTCTTTGCACTTTGAGTACTAAAATGAGAAAAAGTTCCACAGTGCTAAAAAATCCTTTCCAGCCTAAGGATTATAATAAAATCTCAGTTGAAGTATGTTAGTGGGTGTAGGTGTATGCATGTAAAGGTGTCTGATTTACCACTCTCTTCAACCTCTTGGCAATCTCATGGAAGGTGCAAGGTGGAGTTGGCTTCTCCGCCTCTGTCGACAGCTGCCACCTCCGTCTGGCAGCATTTTACATTTGCACCTTGTATCTTGTGAACCAGTGATGACATCCTCAGTTCATTTTGTATACTGTAACTGTTAAGATCTTTTTTAGTTCTGATTCTATATCTATCTCAAATTCACGAGAACTGGGACTGTATTTCTCGTCGACGGAGGTTTGGATAACTTCAGAAGTTTTGGGTCGTGTTCTCGTTATAGTATGCTGTTGGATGTACAGTATGGACAGGACCAAATGCAGTGATGTGTGAAAAGCAAAGCTTCCAACCTGTAGCTCATTTAATAACTATACAGACTGTAGTAATTCTCTCTTCTGTCAGGCACTGTCAGACAGAATCACATGAATATGTATAAGTGTGTGCTTATTGATTAATCTATGTATAACCGAGACTGATACACACATTCATGCACTTCTTAGCTACACATGAGGCCTGAAATGCTCCCAATTCTCCCAGTTTTTGCCACGTCTCCTCTTTCTTCATCAGTCTTTTTTCTCCCTTTTTGATCCGTCTCCTCCTCTCCCCGTCTGTCCACAGCTGCTTCCTGTCCCTGCTCCTTGTGGCCGCCGTGGTTTGGAAGATCAAACAAAGTTGCTGGGCGTCACGGCGACGAGAGGTAAGTCAGACTCGCGCTGACAAACAAAGGTTAATTTTGTCTCTTCAGGTAGGTGAAGGAACGAACACAGTGGGTGTTTGAATACATCTGTAACGCGATGAAGCTGTTCGGGCTTCGCGTTTTTTGGTCGATGTTGCTTAAAAAAAGATTAGGCAGAGGTTTAACACCTGGAATATAAAGCCGAAGGTCCCTTCGGTTAATCGCACAACATTGCAACATGTATATTTCTGCACGGCAGCTGCTATATCAGTTATATAGATGGAGGAAGAAGCTGAATGACTCTGATGGGTTTTGATTTTCAGCTTAAATCACCAAGGTTTACGGTTAGAAAACATCTTTAATTGACTCGTGCGGGAACATTTTGTCTTGACAGACCATTTTATACTTCAATCTGCACTGTATTTTTTTCTCTCCTTCCAACTGCGTTGGCCGCGTTAAAGCGAGTAATGGAATTGTAACAAGCAGTGAAGAAATCAAAGACAATAGCTGGACTGTAAAATGTCTTTCTTTTTGCTTTGAATTAAACTTCTACACTTTGAAACTTCCATTTCTTTTTTCTCAGGGAAGAACAAATGCATCGCAAGCTCTGCAATTACTCATTTGACCCTCCTCTGTTTGGATGTGTGAGTCTTCAGTTATCTAATAGATTAAGTACAGGGGCTTAATTTCGTACAAATAAAGATGAAATATGTGTAGTTTTGCATAAAGATGTGTACTTTTAAACTAACCAACTATATCAGCAACTATTGTGTTATATCTAACACCTAAGCTCATGACTTTGTGTCGGTGTATTTTTCCGAGCTGTGCTAAAAGTTAGCTAAAAAGTAAACTCATTTATTATGCCAGGACGCAGATAATAGTCCGGTAATGCTACCACCAAGCTGAAATCTAAGTCAGTTTCACTGTCTGTTCTCACTTCCTTATAAAAGCTCTCCAGAGTACGAAGAAGATTAGGGCCGAGTGTGACAAATGTGTTTGAGTTCAGAGTTTAAAGCCAGCACTTGAGAATAAACTCAGAGTTCCTTCCTTAACAGAAAACCTTAAGTTCAAGAAGTAGGATTGGAAAGAAGTTGTTGAGATTTAACAATCTGTTGTTACTTTAAATAACACCTTTTAAATTTTTTTTTTAATTAAGTCTTTGAAAAGTACTTTAATTTCAACCTCCTGTATATTATGTTGTAAATGGCTCAATAAATGAACCTTGATGAAACACCCAGTTTTAAGACTTTTAATTTGAAGCTCTACTTTTAGACTGAGCTCCCTAGTTCCTCTTGTTTCCACTCTTTATGCTAAGCTAAGCTAACCGGCTGTGTTTATACTGGACCGATAATATGAGGTTTTTAATCGAACGTCTCGATAAGCAATCAAATAAGCGTATTTTCCAAAATGCTGAACTGCTCCTTTTTTAATGACGTGATGTTTCCCCAAGGCTGCATAGTGGGACCAGCGTGCTGCAGTACATGTACACTGGGAAACATAATCAGGGAATGCAGGATTGATTTGTCGATATCTAGATTTCTCAGTCCTATAATTAGTTCAGTACAGCGATAGTTTCAGTTTGTGTACGTCACACACTTACATACAAGTGAACTAGAGATGAGAGGACGTTTTAATTATTGGAGCAAAGACCCTGTTCACAAGCTTAGAATCATGGGAACAAAACATCAAGCCTCAATCTAATCACTTTCTCCTTTTTTCTCCTTTATTAGAAGTGCAGCCATGTTTCTGACAGGCTGGTACTGAGCTGAGGGCTCTGATTTTATTTATTTTTCCCAAGAAATCCCAAAGAAAACCTTTAATTACCAAAAACTGCAGATCCTTCAACATGCAGCGGCACAAATGCTGACCAGGACAGAGGCACACCTCGCATTATTGTCCGCATGTTTGTTTCTCATCAGTTCTTTTTAATCGAAATGTCAAGATTCTGTTCTTTAGCTCGTCAAAGCATTTAGCAGAACTGTGCTTTAACGCACACAATTTTTTCAATTATGTTCCTTCTACATTTCAACACAGCTTAAAAGATGATGTACAGAGCAGCACGCATTTGAAAGCCTCACATTTGAATTAAGCAAGGTAATAATGTAGTAATCTTAATGTTAACTGTCCATAGATGCAGAAATGAAGTGCATATTAATTCAAAGCCTGGAGATGTGTAGATGCTCATTTATAAGTTCATGGACCACAGGGTTTCTTACACTCAGCATTTCCAAAATTTCACCTAAGATTCCCTTTTAAGCTGTCAGTCATTAAAAGTAAATAACTGAAGTGCAGTGACCGTAATTAATCGTTCCTATGGCACAGCACATCGTGTCTTTCAAGCCGCACGGAGTCGACTGAAAAAAAAAATCAATAATTCTTTGAAAGGACTGAACAGAGGATGCCAAAGCAATCTCCCAAACTGTGGGAAGCACTGCAGGGTGCACACAAGATTGGAAATGACAGACAATTTTGAGGTCTTGTTACAATTCTGGAAAAACCAAAAAGTATTAATTCATATATTGATCGTTTGGAGGAAAAAGTCTTACATCTACAAGTAGTTGTCTGTATCAGACCTGGGGATCAGGAAACAGGCTTGTAAAATATTTTTGATGCACGGCAGATTTTCAGCTTCGGTGACGTTAACCTACTTTTTCGAAAGGCACGCACACACACGCACGCACACGTACGCATTCAAATTGCTGACGGACAGAGAGCAGGCATCCTGACAAAGCTCCCATGTGATTGGCTTATACCTCCTAAGATGACAGCAGCCACAATAGATTTGCTCAGTTTATGATTTTATTTCTGTTATTGTCCAGGTAACTGGGATGACATTTTTGTGAAGGAACTAGGACAACTCTCAGTAGACCGATAATATGGCATGACTAGCTGGTTGGACAGATCTTTTTGGAGTTTAAGTTTATTTGCACAACTTTAAAAATACACATAACAAATAGCATACAGTGCAGGAAGAGGCAGAAAACACACTGGACTTATGTGAAGCCTCCACCTAAAAAATGTTAAAATGTCACCATGCTATGGAGAACACAGGGTGAATATACAGAAAATAATATGACTTCATAATAGTGATGGAAAACTATTAGAGCAAGATACTTATGGAGTGATATCTGACTGTTGCTACCTGGCTAACTAGCCATTTAAGCTACTTATAGCAGGGTTAGCATGTTGCAGCTGCTCAGCAAACCTATGAAAAGTCACCCTGAGGGTAATTTTCGTATATTGAATAATCGGTCCCTAAAAACACATTATAATATACACTTTCATAGTTTGCTCCTGAAGTGTGTGAAAGGCTGTGTGCATGTGGGAGTGTGTGTCTCTGTGTGTGTTTCTGGCAGTGTCTGAGGGCATCCCTGCTATTGTTTGTGTGAAAATGTGACCTTTTGGTTTTTCACACGCCAGCTGAAGTGGCTTTCGGCTGCAACTTCGCCCCGAGAGTGCTGCCCCCACCCTCCCCTCTGGATGCCCCCCCCCCCCCTGCACTCTCTCCATCACACAACTAGCCTTTAAACAGAATTAGCACTGGACCTTTTTTAAGAGGATTGGGGGGCTACAGGAGTGTTAAACTTGTGAGTTTCACTAAAGGGATCAATACGGTTTTATCTTAACCTATAATAATCCATGAGATTATTAGTTTATTTAATCTGAATCATCTTCAAAGTAACTAAAGCGTTCAGTCGTGTGGTAGAAGTGGAAAGTATTATGGAAATACTCACGTTAAGTACAAGAACCTCGAAGAGAAAGCAGATACGGTATTAGTTATATAGTGAGCACCTTTTATCACAGATGTCCAGTTGAATTATGGGCTGTGAAGACTTTTGGAAATTGTCCGCCTCCCTCCACACACACACACACTCTGTACAGTGAAACAAAATCACTTTTCTTCATGAAAGGAGAATTATGTTTGGACTTAACACTTTTCATAGTCCACTCAAGACTTCCTCATAACTTGAGCTCTTGAAAAATATTGTTTCACAGCTCCAACATACATACAAATACTCTCTCAGTATTATAAGCAGAGGAATCAGAGCGCCGCACAATATTACAAATCAAGAAGGTAAAAGAAACTTGAATTGTAAACCTAATTTCTAGTTTCAGCTTTTAACTATAATTACCTACTCGTGCTGAAAGGCACACAGGTACACATAGCAGACCTGCCTTCGTGCATACACACGTAGCTCGTAAATACATAGTGACACATCATTTTGGGTAAACAAAAAGCTAATCATGTTTTCCGGGAGGCCGACTCTCGTTACAGCCGTCTGCTTCTCTGACACCGGGGCCGTTCTGTTCTTTCAGCGCTGTCCCTCCAGGCTTCGTTCGCACATTCACCAGATTCCTCCGTGTTGCTCTGCGCTTGCATCAGCCGTACAGTGACGCACATTTGCCACTAATCATGCCCACAGTCACCTCTCAGGCCCGGTGCAGAGAGAGATGGTGGCCATTGCATTTGCAGGGTCACAGGAATTTAAGGTTGTGTCTGTGATCCTTATACGTCTTACTCCTGGCTGCTTGTCATCCCACTGAAGGAGTTTAAGCGCCTTGTGCAGTCACAGTCATTGTAAGTCGCTCTGAATAACAGTGTTAGCTTAAGCCCTAAAATGTAAACGTCACTGTGAGCTCTTTTTACAGAAAGACGCTAGAAACGTTGCTTGAAATCAACTTTTTTGGGAATTTCAGCCACTCGCCAAAGCAGTTTTTGTTTTTTTAAGAAAAGCAGTTAATGAACTTTATAACATTACAGCAATAATATTATATCCATAAACAGCATTTTTCGCTACAGAGTCAGTAACTGCAGATACAAATGATTTGTGGATTATTGTCTGGAAGTGTACGCATCAAATTAAAAGTTAAAGTCACTTTTTTTTCATGCTTATTGGTGGTTCCATATCATTGCATATATTCCATATAGCCGTGTACATGTGGCGGTGTCCTGCAGTGTATACCTGAAAAGATAAAGACATGGCTTCTTCTTAACTTTAAAGTGGTGTGATTATCCCACAATGTAATCAATCCTAGAAAACCTAATGTCCAAGGACCATGAAATAATAGCCAATCTATTTTAGTTAAGATGGACCACCTAAAGGGATGATTATGAGATGAGCAGTGCTGCGAAAAAGGTATCAATGTATCACCAGCGGCGCAATTGATAGTTCACTTTTGTGCGCGGTGTATTGCACGTACATGAACATACTGTAAATGCCCTCGTGTACACGACCAAGCTGTTTGTGTTTGCACCTTTTGTAGTTCTGATTCTTGATCATCCTCCTGGCACTGGCATGTTTTCAGGTGTGAACTTAGACTAGAAATAGTGTTAGGACTATATCTGAGGTTCCTCTCACTGTGGGCGCAGGCTAACACCTGCACCACAAAAAGGTGGTGCAGGTGTTCAGATGCATGTTTTTCTTCACGTGTGTGTTTGCTGTGCATCTGTTTTACATAGACGTGTGTATAAGTGTGTGTATTTCTGTGCTGTCTGATTCCTAATCAAAGCCTTCCTTTGAGACCTGACAGTCCCTTTGAAGGAGCAGGAGCAGCCATCTGGCAATAGACAGACCCGACTAAGGCCGCCGTGTTTTGCCATAGAAGGCACCGGACTTTTATTCTGAATAAACTTTACTGCGACTTCTGCGACCCTCCGTCAACGCTGGTTGATTAATCTTGCGGGAACATTCGAGTACAGAATGTCTTAGGTGGTGTCCGTTCTTTCTCATGCTCCTTTAGCATGACTTTTGTATTTACCTGTGTATGGTTCATCTTTAAAGAGAGACTAAGGCGTTACAGTCCAGTCCAGCAGCACCTACAGGTTTCAGGCACAGCTCAGCCAGCCTGCAACAGACACAAATGATAAAAAATTCATTTTTTTTGAATAGAGATGAGCAAGCCAATTAATTAGAGCAGAGATCCAGCAGAAGCATCCTGTGGCGTGGTAATATATCATGATGCAAAATACTGTAATAATGGTGCCGCTTTAACATTCACTTTCTTTGCCTGAGGACAAAAAGTCTCACTTCACTCGATTGTAGCACCAAAATAGATTTCTGGCCAGAATGTGAGTTTTGAAAGTACCTGGCCATGTAAGAGTTGAGTCATATGTATTGATGAGCGACGCAGTGAAAGATAATTGCCTGACGTCGTGCTGCACAACACTGTACATCTTTGATGTTCATAGTCTCTTTCTCTGCTGGCTTCTCATACTGTTATATCCCCATGATGTCCTTCCTTTCCTACTGTATCTCCACACAAACATCCTCATGATGACAGCATGTGTATTTACCCGACATCCATCGTTGCCCAAACACAGATATACATCACACATAACTTGACGTATATTAGACATGTATTGCACCCTGAGGTATTGACAGAAATGCAGAATGGGGTAATGTCCCTGATCGTTGCCGCCGCGTCCCGCATGATTAACTGTGTTGTAGATTCTTTACACAACGGCAGAGGAAGCCTGCCGGGAGCAGGTAGGGAGAGGAAGCAGCATAAACGTCTCCAGATACCCTCACTTATTTATTACTCCATTAAGCTGCCCTCCTCCCCCCACTAACACCCCACCTTCCCTCCACTATAAATATGAATGTCAACCAAGGTGTCAAGGCTCAGGCCCTTGTTAGAAATCCCTGCTATCGTGTCATAAAACGAGTCGAAAGCTGCTCAATGGCATGTGATGTGTAAACCTTTCTTTCTATTCGTTTTTTTTTTTTCTTCTTCTTCCTGATCAGATGTTATACAGCTCAGGTTGGAGGGTGATAATGAAGTGATGTGCTCCCTGAAAAGTCCTCTCCCTGAACACACTCATATTCCCTGGGAGCCTACTGCCACCGTTTTATTTCTCCCTTTGATGATTTCTGCGAGGGAAAGTATACAGTCCACCCATAAAAGTTTCTAAAGAATGGGAGCAGATCAGAGGAAAGATCTGAGGCTTTAACAAGCCAAGTTGCTGAGAAACTGCTCGTCACTGGCTTGTTTAAGGGTTTTAACCTCTGACTTCACCTGTACATTTTTATTTTTTTATGAAAACAATGTTTGTACAGTCCCAGAAGTTTTGTAGCACATGACAGTTTTTGTTCTTTAGGTAATTATGCCCTCACACATTTATACGTTTGCGTTTTGAAGATATCCACAAACTACCTACAAAATATTTCAGTATATTGGTACCCAGTTAGCTACACTGTAATGAAGCTCTTTTAGCATTCAAATAAACACATCGAAATAAAGCTTGTCCTTAAATATATATAAATACAAATAAACTGGACTAAATATCTAACTGGATAAATACATAGATCCCCACATAAAACAGTGTAATGTAGTTGTACAGAAATACACTTTTTAATTATTTTCAAAATCAAGTCAATTTTTCATTCATTCAATTTCATTTTAACCTTTGATAAAAAATGTGATTTAAATTCTTTTATAATGTTAATTTTCTTCGTAATGCCTCACTTTGTAGTCCTTTAAATGCTGATGTATTATTTGGTTGTAAACATACACTACTAAGATAAACTTTACTTTTACACTAGCGGCCAAATTAAAACATAGCTCCTCTTGCACCGTCCGATGCAGAGAGTGAGGATGAGTCAGAGTTTGGCAATAAAATTGTTAAACTCCGCGGCTTCGTCCTTGTGTCCGTGCCCTCTGCCGCAGCAAACTGCTGACCCTCGTTTTTTTGGGCGGAGGGCTGCGTCACCTCGGCTCCTGCCGTCCTCTCCTGTCTGACCCATCCTTTCCCACCTCTGTTGATGGAGTGAACTCCGTGACCTCTGACCCGCCGACCCTGTCCACAGCTTTCAGCGATCCCGCTGCTCCTGCTGCCGACACACTCCTCTTTACATACACACTCAAAACCTTCAATACAATAACTTTATTCAGCCAAGAAACTCCCCTGGTGAGATTCTAAATCTCTTTTATTTGAGTGCACTGACCAAAATGTAGCTGGACATAGAACACAAGAGTTAAATAGAATAAATAAATAAATAATCAACAGTAATGATGAACCTTTGAGGGATGATGTCAAATTGATCAAACAAGATATAAGATATATTCTTGACATATATAAATAAAAGAATGAATTAGATTTGTAATTGCTGGCTGAAATTAGATCCCTGCTGCCTGAATTTTTGATACGTTGCTCCTTGCGAATAAAATGAAAATTGAATGCAGGATTTGTCAGCCTTGGAGATTTAAAGCCTTCATACACTTCTGATTAATTTGCACGTTTTTTCAAACACTTTTTGTCACGAGTGCTTTCACACGGAACGTGACGATATTACACGGCAAAAGAGCAACGCCGTTTTTTTCCGGAACAAGCTCGATTTTTCACACCGCAAATAAAGGCATCAACCAATCACGTTGTTGTATATAATAATTATGAGGGTTATAAAACAACAAAACGGAACCAACACGGCAAACTTATTACTTCTTTCAACCTTGATGAAGGCAGCGCATACCAGATCCCCTCTCTCCGTTCTTACCTTTCACAATAAAAGCCCTAGACATATAACATTTGCAATTCGAGTGTTTTGCATTTTCATGTCGTTTCTTCTTCTTTGGTATTTTACCAACCTGAAAGCAGGTATCCATAACCAACCCTGCCTATAATACAGAACACAACGATGGGAATGGGCAGTGGAGTCAGTAAGGACCTTCATCACTGATGACATCTTCATAATCACACAACTTATTCTCACTCACACACAGTGACACAAGCCCGCGCTCTCAAAGCGCACGCTAAACATTCACCGACTGCCTCGCACACACTGCCTCCCGTGTAACGAGATCGACAGCAGATGGTTCGGGTTTGAAAGCGCAGTAGAGTGGGAGAGATTGGCGCAGGTATCCTCTGAATAAGCACAGTCCTGGAAGACAATGAAGATATCTCTGAGCACGTAGAGCCCCACATCAAATTAGTTTCCAGAATCATCCGTAACGATAAGGAGGATCCTCTCACCGGCGTGGCCCGTTCACTCCGGTCCCAGAAGCAGATGGCTGGATGTGAATGCGGTTCACACATGATCGGGGAAGAACGGAAAAAACAATCTTTCCACCTTTGCGCCGCAGCTGTTAGCCCCTTACGAAGCACTTCTCGATGATGCTCTGTAATACATTATCATTTTAGAGTCCTAGGAATACACTATGGCTCTGTGCCGCTCCACTTCTGCTCGTGTGAATGTCTGGATGCATCCCCTGATAACGGTTTAATACACGGGACCTAAACTTGATATGCCACATGTTTACATTCTGTATTCCAAAAGGACAAAAAGATGACCAAGATAACCAAACTGAACTCGGCAGAGTTCCCATTCACGACAGCCTCCAATAAGTACAAGTAGGAGTAATCGAGAATTTCTGCCAGCTACAATATCTCCCGGTTACTGAAAAGAACAGTCAACAAACTGCTGCCAAAATAGCTGCAAATCCTCCATGCCCTGTAGTGGAGTGTAAATAAAATTCAATATCAGCAGTGGTACAATCATTGCAGCTATTTAAGACCTCACTTCACTGTCACAACCAGCACAGCAACATGCAACATGCAAAGATTCAGCCCCAAGTGCAACTGTAACAATACAATAAAATGTTAAAAACTATTTAAACTTTCATAAAAACACTAGTCAGCCTCTCCAGATTTACTGTGGGGAACAGTAGGAACTTCTAACAGAAAGGCAGTGGAAGATCTGAGAGATAGGCAGACATATCACACAATCAATAATAATCACAATATTGCTGCATGTAGCTTGACTCCAGAAGTTAATACAGATCGTGAGCATGGGGAAATGGGTCGGATGTAATTGTACAGTGATTAAATTGATGGGGAACTATATTTGTGGATGATCTGTTGGCAGTCATAGCAGACTCTTATAGATCAAGTGAGGATACTTTAACGACAGCACGGTCTGCTGGGCTCCTTTAGTGCCGTGGTGCAAGTCAATATTCCTGTGTTCATATGCGTGTCTGAGACATTTAAGTGAGAGTTCACCGGAGATCATCCAGGAGGTTATGACTGCCTGGACTAGCTGCTCTATATAACTGGCTTGTGCTCTCTGTTATTGGATCTGACCCTTTTTAAGGTTGGGTCATCAGCATACTTGATGGCAGCAGTGCAGCCTCCACAATAAAAACTTTCCACAGACATAACCCGCTTCCTAAAAATAACATCGGCAAATACACTTTATGTTGCCTTTTAGTTGATGGTTTAACATTTAAAATGTGCTGCCCTGACTTCTTCATGAAGTCGGGTTTTACAAGTCCGACTTTAAATGGCGCTCCATTGTACTTTTTTTTAATAGGATGTCGGGAAATGTTCAAATTCCGAGTTGTCTGGAAGGCGTCGCTAAAGTACGCGATGAAGAGGAAGGTTAAATGCATTCTCAGCATAAATGACCTGCGTGCAGATTGTTTGTATGGGATTTAAATTGTTATATAAAATGTACCAAGCTACAAATATTGTATTTTTATAGAAAAATGATGTGACAGCAGGTTTAGCAGCGCAGGTAACCATTTTGGAATAATGTGTGGATGCTTCTGTTTCCTCCTGTGACTTGATTAGACTTCAGCGTAACACCAGCTAAACCTTATCTTTAGCCTCATTTGCTGAGGACTAACGCTGCCTGCGGACATCCACTAATTTTTAATAATCAGCTCAGTTTTTTATCATCAGCCCAGACACTTTTTTTTTTTTTTTTTTAAATAGAACAGAGGGCCAGAGCTTTAAGATCCAACAAACTTTTACACGTTTACTGAAAAATCAGTTAAGTTTCTGATGACTTTGCTGAAGGGAGATTTTTTTTAAGCAGAGAGGAACAGATAGCGAAGGTGAGCTGGAGGAATTTAGGGTGTAGTGGATTGTCACAGTCTTTAAGAGCTTTGCACAGAGCCTGTCCATCACATCCCTCCGACAGACCTGATCTGCTCTACCCTCTTTAATCTCATCGGTTGGGTCGATAATATGGTTTAAGGCATTTCTGTGTTCAGTTGGTGACTGAATCTGCCTGGTCTGTCATTTAAAAGGTGCAAATACAGTCCAGGTTGCCTACAGTGTTTTCAGTAAATGAAAGGTCCATTGGTACTAATCCAGTGCAGATTTCACCTGCAGTTGTTTCTTTGGATTCCTCTTGTTGTGAGAAATTAATGCCGTACGGGACATAAGAGAAGAGTGTTTTGAATCCACATTTTCTAGGATTGTTTTTTTGTTGAATTGGGTTGTAAAAAAAAATGAAAGATGGGTCAAGCAAAATCTCTTGATGGTTACTTCTAGGTCATAAATGAATTAATTTTTTAGTAATTGTGCTATTCAAATGCAGAGTCTGGGGCAGTAATCCAAGAATATCTCTTTTTAGAGACACAGCTTTTAACAGCACTAATTGCCATCGTAAACTTTACCCACTGGAACTCTTTCTCAGTTAGATCTCCACTCATTTTCCACTCATGCTGGACAACAGCAAAGTAAGGCTTATGAAAGCATTCTGCTCATTTACCGTCACTTGAAAGCACCAGCTATGTAACTAAAACACAAATGTGAAAGATCTTCCTCTGGAATCTAAGGAACATGGTGTTCCTAAACTCTTGAAAAGAAATGTGGTAAATGTTTTTGAGATGGAGATGGATCAGTGTTACCATTGTGCACCCTTGAAAATGGATTCAACCATGCCCGCTCTCAGTAAGAATAATTGTGCCCTTGAAGGCAGACTGTTGAGGTCGTGGTCATTGTTATGGCTCAGTGGTACAGTGCACTGTACTGGGACTGTGCTTCAAAAGTGTAACATTGCTTTAAGAAATATGAAGAACTTGGGACATCCCCGGCACTTTATTAACTGCTCTGTAACTGTCACTTGTGGGTTAAACATGTCTGTTTCCTTGCTCTGCGGCGTGAACATAATGCAGAAATTGTCTTTTGCTTCTTTTCTCTCAAACACAAACGCATGTAAATTGAACTTTTTCTTAACGATTGACTGCGCAGCAGAATGCCACGTGGCTCTCCTGGGAGGATGTGGTGCCTCTGAGACATTAAGAAATATGCAGGTGATGAATTTACTTTCATGTAATAGCTTATTCTGCTGTAAGGTTTCTTCTTTTGTCTTCTCACAGTCGACAAAAAAAGAGAAAGGAATCAAAGACTTTCTACCTTCCTTTTTGACATAAGAACCCCAACTTTCTCTACCGAGTTGAAGCAAAAAAAGCCAAAGGGTCACCTCTCCTTCTTTACAGTGAAGCTCTTTTGAGCTGCGGCGTTTGACAGACTCTTTCCAGACGCTTGTGTTTTTTGTCTTGGCTTGTCGGGGATGTCCTTACATCTCCTCTCCCGCCAATCCAGCTGTGGCTGCATCCACACCAGAAGAGATCGGAGAGCCCTCACCTTATCTCACCCTCTGCAGAGTGCTATTAAGTGGGAGGACACCGTTCTCTCTCTCTCTCTCCCCTGCTCCTGTAGTTTCCCTCCCTGTTGGGGGTTGGAGATGGAATGGTCAAGGTGACCCAGGCCGGCACAGCGTCTGCTTCGGCCTGCCCGCTCCTCGTGCCACCTTTCCTCACACGCTCTGTGCTGTCGACTCGCGCGCTGCTTGTCCAACAAGCCTTCAGCAGCTTCTTGGTTGGGAGACTCCCCACCGTGTTCTCCCTGCAGCTCGCTGCTGGGTTCCTTACGTGGGGTCGATGGCGTAAAAAATGGGTCAAGCTTTAGAAATAAAACACGCTAATGTAGTCTATTGGCATTTAATACAATAACCTCTCCAGACATATTATGATCACTGGAAAACTCACAGTCCTTTATTACATTTTCACTCATTTAGAGAAACATTTTATTAAATGCTCTACTTCATTTGCTCATAGCTCTTAAAGCTGTCCATAAAAAACAATAATGCAATTATTCTCTGTAGTTATCTGAAACAGCGTGTAGCCATATGAAATATCCTTTTAAAGCCAAACTAATGAAAGTCTGTGCTGCAGCATTTAGATGATTGAACTCTCCCATGAAACCAATGCAAATGCAATTCCGACCTTATGAGTCGAAAGCCGCTTTTAAATGATGCAACACAAAAACTTTGATTGAAATTATAAGTTTTAAGGACTTCAGTCAATAAAATATTGTAATAACAATTGATTTTTATTGGCGAGTCGTCAGTTGGGGTTGCACATGATGACTTTGCCTACAAGGAAGCTATTGATGTTGTCCTAATGACAGATTATGATGCAAATGAACACGCAGGCATTAAGTAAAACAAATGTGCTGTGTTCGGAGGCAGCAACAGCGAGTGTGTTCTTTATAACGCTGTAAGATCAACCAGAGCGATGCTTTAAGATTCTATGAGAGCTGCCTTCACCTCTCCTGAGGTCAACGTTCGCTGCACCACCGCAAAGAACAAAAGGCTTACTTCTGAGGTGATCAATCCTGAAGTGAAAGGTAAGGAGTCAAGATGAAGAGAGAGAGAGAGAGAGAGAGCAGCAGTGAAGGTCACTCACACAGGAAGCTGAGAATCTTTGGGAGCGCGTGCTCCGTCTGTACAGAGAAGGCCTTGTTAACGCTATCCTCCGCATTGTCGAGCTAACAAGAGTCTCCTCGGACCTGACGGGATGCGGATTCATCAAAATGTGATCTAAAAGAATCGGGAGCCTCTGCAGCGCTGGCAGCCAGCTACCTCTGCAACAGTGTTAGAAACCAAGCCTAACACTCATTCCTTCGGAGTCTCTGCCAAATCCACAGCAAATATTAGCTTTGGTTTCATAAGGAAATAACCTGCATGCAAATAATAGAAGGGCTGACATAAACGTGTGCACAAGTGAAAGAATACTAATGAGAGTTTTTTCCCCGTCTTGTGTTTCAAACAAACGTTTGCAGCATTCATGTGCACAAGTGAATGAATGCTGCTCTTTGAATGTGTGTGGGTTGGATTGTTTTCCAGCTGCTTCCCACATAGTGTTTCAGTGCAGTGTCTGTGTCATTGCACATTTTCTGTGTGTGTGTAAGAGAGATCTTTCGGTGTGTGTGTGTGTGTGTGAACACATGGCTTTTTGTCTCTCAGAGTTCCCAAGATGCTCCTAAACCCTGCTAATCTTAATTCCGCAGAGATGGTGCGTATAATTAGAGTTTGGATCAGTGCCAGCGTCTTATTGCTCATGATATACGTGTTGGCTTATGGTCCCATCGCCGCTGCACTGTGGGTGACCCCAGTTTGGCCTGTTAACATCCAACCCTGCACAGCCCCACCCATCCATCAGGACTCCGGTACAGGGTTTATTGTAAACCCAGAACCTCTGTCAAACCCCCGCTCCTGTACTCTTTGATTCTGTTTCATCTCATCTCAGGCTGTCTTCACTTTCTCTGCTTTTATTCATTTCTTCTTCCTGCAGCCGTCTTATCTCCTCCATCATTGTTCACTCTTTGTTTTAACCTCCGAACAGTTCACTTCTTCACTCTAAAGTCAACACTCTCCAAATATTATATCTAAGTATTGGCACAATTCCTCTTTTCCTTTTATCCGTGCGTTTATAAAAAGAGCACAGTCTCAGCAAAGCTCACACTGCTACTGAAGATTTAGCGTCTTAAAAGGGCACACACACCATTGGCTAATGAATGACTGTGTATGCCACTGTTGTGTTTTTGATGGCTGTGGCTGGTGTTGAGATCATGCAAGTTAAACGCTGGAGAAAATATTAGATGGTAGCAAAGATCCTTGCACCATTATCGTCATCAGGAGATTAATTTGAGTCAAACTAACACGTATTGTTGGGTAAGAGTTGAAACACTGACCCAGATTATTAAGTAAAGCATGGTGGATAAGGTTTAAAACACAGAGTTAGTCCTGATTATATAAACAGTGTGGTGGTAAAAAACGAGAAAGGACTCACATGTTCAGGCATCTTGGCTTGTCCAACTGATCCTTTCCAAGATAAGACGCTTTAAACCGAGACGTGAGTGCTGCTCAGCCTGTTGAATGGTTAAATGCTCCTTCACTGACTCTTGTTATTGCTTTATTTGGGTTTCTATCTCTCTTCTTGTCTTAATTTCTTTACTTTTCATAGCTTAATTTCTCCCTTTCTTTTGCTTTTTGACCGTCCGCCCCTCTTTGACGGAGGATCGATTAGCGTCGTGGATGAGGTGTGATCACTGAATGTATACGGCATGTACATGAGGGAGTGACATATTTGGAGAGATGGACAGAGAGGAACGTGTTACGGCAGGGACAGCAGGATGCCGGTGGTGAGAGAGGGGTAGAGCTGGGGAGTGATGGGGGGTAGAAAAGACAGGAAGAGAGACACAAAGATGTGGAGAGAGAGGGAGGAGATCAAAGCCTTCTCCCTTGTCAGTATTCACGGCATACACCGCACCTCACCGCCGGAGAGATGGAAAGATGAAGCGAGAGAGAAGCAGCTAACGTCGCTTCACAGACGAAGATTTCCTCCCTCCTCCTCCTCCTCCCTCCATGACTCTCTCACGCCACAGTTTTCCTTCAGTGATGCTGAAGGATGATTGAGAGCTCTTCCATCGACAGCGTTTTTTAACAGACGCATCAATAAATAAACGGCTTGATGTAGTGCGTACTGCACGTGCGTGCGTGTGTCCATCCAAGTGTGCTGGTAACTGCAGCATGTGTGTGTTTATCAGTGTGTGTGTGTGAGTGTGTGCGCCCAGCGATCCGGCACTCACTCCATCCCTCTTCCCAGGGGCAAACTCTTTGAACGCCTTTGTCTTTCTTTCTGCTCCTGTTTTTTCCTCTTCGCTCTCCCAATCTCTTTTTTTTGTTCTTCGCTGTGTTCGCCGTCACTCGTCCCTCTCCAACATCCTGCCTTACTTCACTTTAGTCTCGTTTCCCTCCTCTTCTGTTTCTCTCCTGCATCTTGCTTATTTTTCTCCCTCCCTCCCTCCCCTCTGTGTGCTCTACTGACGCACTCAATCTCTTTGGCACACGGCTGCTCACTTTGAGAATGCTCAAACACTCAGTTTCTGTGAGTGTGTATGTGAAAGAGTGAACGTAAGCATTTGTAAATCCACAAGTTTCCTCTGTCATTATTGATTAATCTATGGATTACTTTTTAAAGCTGATATAATCAATATTCGTGCATTTAGTTACAATTTGTCAGAGCTCTTTGTTTAGTGTCTTCGGCCTGCTGTGTCAGTCTCACTGCTCTCATCAGCAGCGTTTTCAGCTGCAGCAAGAAGCTCATTTCAGATGATAAAGCCACTATACACTTCCTGCTCAGCCCCTGATGTCAGACAAACAAAGCTCACGAGGTGCAGCAGGTAAAGAAGACTATTTGACCTACATTATCATCCGCTACATGGATGTGTAAATAAGACACTGTTGTATAACACGTTATGCATACCATATTTGTGAGGTGATAATAGGACAATGATGTGTTTACAGCTTATTGTGCTGGCCCCAAGTGGCCAAAGATTTCTCTACTTATGTGCATTTACTTAAAATATGCTTACTTTATCTATTGGCACATACGCTCATGAGCCTTTTTGTAATTCCGCTCTCTCTGTGTTTGAGAGAATTAATTTGCATTTGTGAGAATATACACACACGTACATGACTGCTCATGTGCAGGTATCTTCAAACTACCTGCCTGCATGCATGTGTGTGTTATAATTAGGTTTATATATGCACAGTTCGCTCTGACACACACACACACACACACTAACTACCCTGCAGAAAACTAAGAGCCAATTTAAGAAGTAGGCGACTTGCACTGTAACTCCTGCCGTCTGGTTATCTTTGGAGCGCTGAGTGTTTGCTGTACAACAGCTGCCTACTCGCAGCACGGCATAAGGAGATTTGTGCAAATTGTATCTTCTGTAGGACTCAGTCCAAGACGGTTGTGCTCAGAAGTCTCACGCATCCTTAACTTTATGATGGCAGTCCAGTTTCTTTCAATCTGCAGCTCTCCTCTCTGACCTCTGCTTTGAAACCTCGGACCAACTGTGCAGTGTAGTGTGGAAATACTTTAGATCCTAGAGTGGAAAACTACATTTCCAAAACTAAATCAGATCTGTGGTTCAATCTGATGCTGCCAATTAATTACTTGGATACACAAACTGTGTCTGCAGTCTTTGGCCATCGTTCCACAATAACAATAACATTTGAATCCCCAACCTGAGATCTACTTTCGTTGGATGTAGCAACATGTTTGTTTACTACGTGTTTGATTGTCTGTCTGCTGGTGTTTGTTGCCCTGTTGGACTCTATTGTACTGATGTGGCCACGTTCCCAGAGCTCAGAAGGTGATGCTGAGGGTAAAATGATATCAACCGTGCAATGAAGTTCAAGACTTTGCCAAAAAAAAATACCCAAGTTGTATAAAGAATTCATTTTATTTGCCCCCTTTACTTGTGTTATTGTCAAACAGCTTGTTCTGGATACAGCATCCATGCTGACGTCAGGTTACAGATCAAATGTGTTCTTTGCTTTAAACTCATTTCCAGTGGCATCAAACAGCAGTTGTTTTAAGCAAAGAGAGCTTTTATGACCGCTCCCCGCAGGGTTGGCGCCAGAAAAGCTGGCGCCCAAGTCGGTAAGGGGTTGCAGAGCAAAGAACTTGGAGGAGCAGCTCGTCACCACAATGACAGTAGCTGGTCCACATTAAAGGTCAGCACACTTGAAGTGAGGCTGAGCTGTTGTCGTCGCTAGCTTCAGGGATAACCCCCTTCACAGCAGGTCGCAATCCAATCAAATTCCACACAGAGGTGCCTTTACAATGTTGCATTCTACCTTTAAGAAGTATAGCTTTCTCTTTTTAAAGCACACGTTTTCTTCGTTTTCGTCAATAAAAATGTCGTACATCCAAGTTTGTGAAACCTGCAGAACTCTGATTGCAGTTCAGTTGAAATATTTTAATTTGAATATGACAAAAAAAAACAAGTGTCACTGTTTACACTAAGGTCAGCTGTGCGCTACACACAAGACCAGGCTGTTTGCAGAGAGGCTGAGGGAGGTGCACTGAATCTATAAAGTGTGTTTACCGCAACATTCAGATGTCTCCTCCATCTGCTTTTTATCCACTGAATCAATTCTGTTACTTTGTGCTGTTCAAGGAGCTCTGCTATGTAAAAGGATGTGTCTGCATGCAGATCATGCTGTTGGCCACACTGATCCAGACGCTGATGTTGCTGCCCGGCTCGGCCTGTTGCGTCATTTTCGATTAAAGTTGATGCTGCTGGAACGCAGAACTTCTCTCGGTTCATTATAGCGCTGCACGATTATGAGCAAAATCACGATTGTTTTTTTGAGCAATGTTGAAACCGCAATTATTCCTCGTGATTATTCATTGATTTTAGGGACGTAATATTATTTATTTTCTTATTTTTTCACATTTTAAAAACAAAGAGCTCTGCTTTCACTTCCATGTTGTGCTAAATTCCCGCTAATGTACAAATACTTGCATTAAATTAAGACTTAAAACACGGTTCTTCTTCACCTGCATTTAGTGCATATTAGTTTTCCCCATCTGCTCTCTGTTGTATATTAATCTTGTACTCTGGAAAGCATTCCTCCGAGCATCAATATCGCAGTGGATCGCGTTTATTTTATTGTGGGGAAGCTGCGATCGTGATTAACATTGGATTAAATGCGCAGCCCTATTTGATTACGAGTGCAAGTTCGTTATCTAACCTCCGAGGGACACGGTTTCTTAAAAGGAGTGTTGAGCGTCGGTCGCTCGGTCAGAAAGTCACAGGTTTTATTAGCACTTAACAGGAGTCGGGGTTAATAGATTGTCATTTCTGTGCAAACTAGACTCCAGCGGCAGATATATCAGGGTGTTGTGTTTGGCTCTCAGGTACCCCTCCACATTAACTTATATTCTAATTTATCACTGTCTTTATTAAGCGCTTTTATGTTTTTATTAACTTCTTTGTTTTTTTTTGTTTTTTTTTACAAGAAACCCTGTGATTCATTCAGGCACCATCTTCCATCAGATGACATTAAGCTGCAGTCAGTTTAATGTCAAAGAAAACTTTCAAAATTGCGTCAGTTCTCCCAGCTGCTGTGTGAATAAATAGTGCGCGTCGCTGCTTATTTTAGGTCACCCAATTAAAGAGTGGAGCGTTAACCTTAATAGTTTGTAAGAGATGGTACAAGCCTTGAGATTAATCTTCCAATGTGATTAATTGATTTATTCTTTGGTATATAAAATGTCAAGAATAATGATTGCCATCCCAATTACTAGGAAAGGTTATGTCTCAAAAATTGCTCAATTTCTCTTGCTAACTGTCAAAAAAAACAAACAAGCTTTAAGCTCTAATCACCAGATATTTGGTATATTCTGCTTGATACATGACTTATAGGACTATAAATTGAACTTAAAATGTTTAAGGAAAAGATGCTTAACTGCTGGAAGTTTGAGAACAAGATCCAGGAGAGAGTTAGCTTAGCTTAGCATAAAGACTGGTAACAGGGGGAACATATAGCGTCTTAGAGTCTCACAGTAATGACGAGTTTCTTTTTTGTGTTTATCCTGGTTAAACAACATATAAACAAGATATAACATGTTCATTTATTCCTTTTTGCTGATTAAGGTCACAATCGACATTCCTTCCTTCACCCCATCTTCACCCCTTTTCTGGCGCAATGCTAACAGACACACGTTTAAGTGAATATATATTTAATAAAACAAACAGGGATTTGGAAGATTGTTATCATTTATTAACGTACACAACATTAGATTAATATGTTCTGCTAAAATCCACCAGATTCCATTGACAAACAGTATTCTTCCTCGCTGATCCACAAAAACAAAATAAAACTCATCAAATCATCTCTTAGTCTTTGCAACAATCACCAACTCTTGTTTGACAGTTTGAAATAGACATAATAGATTTCAAACTATCAAACAAGATGAAATAGACATGCATAAGTAACAGATACAGAAAAGAGAAGTAACCACCGTAACATTGAGCTGCTTTCTACTTTTAATAACCCTGATTTCCATCTGTGACATTGAACATGACACAAAAAAAAAACCAGAAAGCCGAACTCATCTCCTGGCAATGAAGAGAGAAGTCTATCACGCTCATTTTAGCGGGAAAAGGGCTGCCCCCCCCCTCATATAAAGGACATAAGAGTGGTATCCATCTCATTCATTAGTCAGCATATTCCCTACAATGTTAAACAACTCTTTTAAAAGTAGTGACTCAGGGAAATAAAGCTTCAGCTTCTCCTAACCCAGCTGTTACAACAGAGGGGATGGTGGGGAGATTTGGATACCAGCACACACCCACAGACACATACAGGGATTTAATGAGCTGGCTTGCTCCACAAAGAGAATCCGGGACATTAAATTTAGACCTTTTTTTTTCCTCCTCGTCAGTCTTTACGGCAGAGAGAAAGAGAGACTTTGCCTGGAGCTATTTTTAACACTTGGTAAGGATATGATTATAAGGCATTACATTTCGAGAGAAAGGGCTAACATGTCAACACATTGACGCCTCATAGCGAGATGAAAACGCTCAGCAGATTAATTACAAGCGGTTGAGGAGTCGCCCTGGAGGTCGCCGCCCTCGCGCGTAAGCGTTGACCCCCGCGTGAACACACCTCGGCTCAGGAAGGACGCGGGGTTTGCACCCGTGTGTGCTTTCATGTTGAGTTGCAGGGCTGCCCTTTACTTGCCCCTTTCCTCTGCCAACAACTCACTTTAATGAGACCGATGGATAGTGTCAAGGTTTTTTTTTTTTTTTTTATGTTTGTCTACATATACAACTCCACACACACACAAACTGCATCACACTACATCCTCGCCGTTTGACTTCTTTTATGAGCTGAAGCGCTGGGAGACGTATCTCAAACAAATGATCAATTAAATGTTTTTTTCCCAACACGTTTCTCTTACTGTTTTCCTGCTCGTGCAACATACGACCTGTGCTTTTAGTAGCTAGATGAATTTATACCAGCTACAGCAATAAGATGTTGGACACCACCAAACAGTTTCTATTGCAATTCTTGCCTCATTTAAGTTGTTATATTACTATTTCTAATTAGAGCTGCAACCAATTCAATTTTCTTTTTCATAATCGATTAATCTGCCGCTTATTTTCTGGATTGGTCTATAAAATGTTCATCTCCTGTTTCCAAGGTGATGTCTTTAAATGTCTTGTTTTATTAGTCCAAAAGCCAAAGTTTTGAGCTTTAATATGATATAAAACAGAAATGATCAGTAAATCTCCACATTTAAGATGCTGAAATCAGCATTTTTCTGCCTTTTTTGCATGAAAAACTACTTTCACGATCAATCAATGATCAAAATCGTTGGTGATTATTTGTTAAGCTCTATAGATTAGTCGTAAACTATTATTAAGGATGTCTAGGGTTGCCAGGTTCATTACAATCATTACTGATTTATAAAGCGTTAAAAGCCCAATCCTTGATGATTAGTATTTCTACTTTTGAGATTTAAAGCTGCAGCACTTTTTATATTAACAGTGTGATGACTCAGTATATTTTCACAGGGATATTGTTCTTTTCACTTCAGTAAAAAATCTGAATGCTTCCGTTGTTTGATAGGAGAATAAGACTGGTCTGTGGTTACCTGTCACTGACCTCCGCCCTCTTCTTCCTCTTCTTCTTCTTCTCCTTAGCAACTGCTGAGGGAGATGCAACAGATGGCCAGTCGGCCTTTCGCCACCATCAACGTCGCCTTGGAGATGGACGAGGAGCCGCCTGACCTGATAGGAGGAAACGTCAAGGTGAGCGCAACCTTTTTTTTTTTTTTGGAGCGATCACCGCCAAACCCAAGAGATCTACTTTTTGTCTGGGCCGAAGCTCCATCCATCATCCGTGGCGTCGCTCACCCTCCCTGAAGTGGGCGCTCAGTCTTGTGCCTGTCGACTGCAGTTTGTGATTACAGTACACCGTAGTGATAGATATTCCACACACCGCCTGTTTTACGTCATCTTCGAGTCTGAACTCTTAAAGGTGTTCGTTAGTTTTCAACAAGCCGAGGAGGCTAAATTGAGCTCACTTAGGAGGAAGAGTTTGAAATGTAGTGCAGGTCTAATACCCCTAATGAGGGTCAACGCAGCGTGCGTTTGCCGGGACAGTGTGAAGGCTGGATGATGATGATGATGAAAGTGGCCTGCTGATGAGGAACACGGCACATTATACCAGTTATAGCCAGTTATTGTGGGTAGGATGTGAATCCTAATGAGAATGAATTCAGTTAACCCCGGAGTTAAACACATGCAGGCGAGAGTAAAGGATTGTACATTATGACTATACTTAGGAATGAGATATGAGTTTTGTTCTAACATTGAGATATTCTTCATTTGGAAAAGAAACACTTATTTAACGCCCACTCGCAGGAAATGGTTGCTGGCATGAAAACGAAGGGACGTTATTAAAGTCATGATTCGTCTTAGTAAACAGGCTGGTTTAGGTGCAGCGGACCGTCTGTGTTTTTGAAACGCCGACGGAGACATTGCAGAAAGCAGGTTCTGTCAATATGGAGGTTAGTCTAGTTGGAGCAAAGCCATGTGCAATATAGAGAAAGAAGTCTTAATCATGATGCTGCTGTAAGGACTGCATTAGGTTTAAGTTTTGGATCTAAGTGAAGATGACTCGCATGACTCGACACAAGTGGGGATTTTATTTAACCCCCAGGACCAGACACAACCCCTCACTTTGATCTTCTGGGAGTGTTGCTGTGGATTTAGTCCAACAACAAACTAAAGTAAAAATGGAATCAAGCTAAAGTTTTCAACCATATAACATTTGTTGAATTAAACAAGTGAAATCGACAATTGTGTAAGGAATGCCCAAAGAATGGTAAACTAAAAAGCAAGAAATATCACGTGACGGTGACATGGATGCAAATCCAACTTCTTTGGCTTCACATTTTTAGCTTCTGTGATATTTTTGCATTGTGGTTGCTGTTATTGTTGCTCGGTTTGAGATAATACATTTCCTCGTGTTTCTTTACTGAGGAAAAAAATAAATAATTTCATTTTGCATATTTCCGAATCACAAAAAAACGAATTTTCTCATCAATAATGATGTCGAGCCTTGCCGAGGTTTGATGATCCAGTTCTGTGAGACTCCTGCCACTTTCATCTTAAATACTATGAATCTTCTGATGAAGAATCGAGACCTATCAGACTTATACAGTGGAGTAAACAAGACACACTTCCATGTGAAGAGGAAACCCCTGCTGTCTCCTAACAATGGAATTAACAGCGACTAATAGAGAGAGATAACAGTTTGCAAGGTCTTCTAATCAACAGCGATGATCAGGATAAAAACAGACTTCTTCTTCCCAAATAAGGAGATTGAGCATTTATTAAGCATTAAAGAATTTGTCACAGTAATTTTCCTTCACAGGTAGAAATCTAGTTCCAGTGAAACTCTCCTCGGCTCTTTAGTTTCTTCTCTCACCTCCGTTGTATCAGCATGCGGTGGAAGAAATCTCCCCCGACAAGTAAGTGCATGGCTACATACCGTACCACCAGGGAAAGTGCTCGGGTTGATTTGGACAAACGGACCCTTTAATCGGGTGCAACACTTGTTGAAAATGATTTATCAGTGATACGGCAGGATCCTGTTCAATCCCCCACTTTAAAACTAAGTTCTGCTGATATAGCTTTGCACTTCTATAACACTGTCGGACTCATGGGCAGAACAGAGCAGAGGAAAGAATCAAAATTGATGCAGCAGAACCACAGATATCGTCTTTTTTTGTCTTCTTGCGTGTCAAATTTCGGCGCCTACATTACCCACAATGCAACTAAACCACTGACAGTTGGCTCCAACGTTAGCGTGCGTTGTGCTACTAGCTGCTAACGTAGCCTCGGGCTACTTAAGGCTGGTAAACTCACTTCTTTCTAACGCCGCACCTGCAGTTTAATGTTCAACCCTGTAGTCTTCAGCCCCAACTGACTCAAGTGACATCACTTAAGGCAATTTATGAGGCTACAACTACTTTATGCAACGTGTTATACTTGCACAGTAGCCCTCATCAAGACCTGTAAACAGACTTTGATGCGTGAAAGCGGCCGAGTTCATGACATGACAAACATTTTTTCCCTGTCAGAATATGCTGATCTCAACCAAAACCAGCGACTTTGAATAGATTTAGTTGCAAAAACATAAAACATCAGTACGCCGGATTAAAAGCAGACCTCCAGCCTGTTGAAGTAGAAGAAGGGTAGATTAAAATGTAAAGCTCAAGCTGAGTTTGAGAAGACTTTGTTACAGGGAAGAGTTTGATGCACTGGCGGAGTTGAAGGAGGTTGGAGCAGATTTAAATGCAGATATGGAGCATGGAGACAGCAGCAGAGCACATTTAAAAGTAGAAGTAGTCGAGAGTTATAGAAATTGCAGTCGAGTATTCTGCGGGCACGTAGCTGCAGGCAGGTATACCTGTGCACTTTGTGATGAATGACCTCTGAATGCAGATGTAGTGCAGAATTATAGGGCTGTTTCAGCAGGGTGGCTCTGGGCCCCTCGGCTCTGACAGGGGCCATGCATCTCAAGGGGCTCGGCTCCCGAGCACAAGGTTACTCCAAGCTAAGGCTGTAGGGCCCCTCGGGAAGATCAGGAGCTAATCAAATCTCTGCTCCAACACAAAGTATCCCGCTTCCTCACTCCTCTTTGTCCTCAAATCTCTCCTCCGCTCTTCTTTACTCCTCGCCTCTCTCCTCTCTTCTCTGTTTGGTCCCTTTTGTTAATGTTCTTGCCTTTTTCTTCTATTTACTCCTTTTTATTTTCCTTTTCAATTCTTCCTTGTGTCTTGTTTTTTTTTTCTTTCCTTAGCTCCGCTCTGTTCTTTTCCTCCTATGTCCTCTGCGATTTATCATATTTTCTTCTTTTATCTTGTCTCCTCTTTTATTCACTTTAGGTTGTCTTCTATTTAATATTTTGTTCCCTTTGTCTTTAACTTGTCGTCCTTCTTTTTCCCCTGTTTTCCCTTCTCTAAGTTACTTTTCTGCTTGTCTCATCGCTCCTTTTCCTTTACTTTTTCAGCGATGTGCTCTATTTTAGTCTCCTCTTTTCTTAGTTTCTTAGTTTGTCTTTTTATTGTTTTCTCTTCCTCCTTGTCTGTTACTCCCTACTTTCATCTCACACATTTCTTCCTATTCACTTCATGTAGGTTCTGTCTTTTTTCTTTTCTCAAATGTAATAACCGTGTCTCCTTGTTCCCCTTTTTATTTCAGTTTCCTCTTCTTCTTCTCTCTTCTGTTTATCATCCTTTTAGTTTTCTGTTTTCTTTTGTCGTTACCTCTCTTTGTATCTTTTCTTCTCCTCTCGTCTCCTGTCTGACATCCTTACTCTACTATAGTGTTCTCTAATTTCCTAGCCCTTCTCTGATCCTATCAGCGGTCTGGGCTTCTCTGTTGGCCTTATCTACTGGCTCTGTGTGTGTGTGTGTGTCTGTGTGTACTTCTGCACGTTAGTGTGGGTGTTGGCGTGTGCACACCAGGTGCTGCTGTATATAAAGAAAATATCCAACCTGCTGTGGAAATCAGACGCCCTCCTCCTCCGTCTGTGCTTTACCTTTTCTTCTCACACCTCTGCTCTTCTTTTCTTCCATTCTTCCCGGCCTGCTCTCCCCCTCTCCATCAGGGCAGGAGCATCCCAGAAGCAGAGATCCAATTTAGATCTTCCTCCTCAGCTTTCTGTGCCTTCACCAGCTCGAACGGTGAGCGCGCACTATCCTATCTCCTCCCGGCTCAGATTGAGCGACTCGGAACAGGTTCTTCCCCTTGTTTCCATGCTGTTTTATCAGGATGCTCCAGTAGTGTATTAAGACCCACGATCAGAGTGTACAGGGGGCCGGGCTCCACACAGTGAGCTGAAGATCATTAAAGTTGTTTATAGCCTCGGTGGGAAGTCCAAACTTGCTCCGCCGATGAGATATATTCACTCGGCTTCTGCCAAATGGAGCTTGCGGTCCCAGCATCACGGGCAGATGATTACCTTTCTGACGCCTTCTGCTCTGCTTTTATTTATAGATACCTTGGGACGAGAGAAAATCGGGACATTTGATGCAAAAAAAAAAAAAAAAGCAGCGGAGAAACAGTTCTGGTTTATCTAACATGATTGTGTTGCACCGTTATCTTCTATCCAGCCATCCATCTCCGCTCATTGTACACTGCATTAAATTATAAGCATATGGCTGATTTTTATTTTTTTTGTGTGTGTGATAGTGAGTGTGATAATCCTAAACTCCATGATTGCCAGTGGTACAGGCAGAAAGAGTAAGGGGAAAACAGAAAGGGATGCTCAATTGTGATCCTTTCTGGGAAAGAAGTGCGTGGTAAACACCTGTGTTTCATAAATTCAGGATCTAACAGGAGAGGAGTGTAAGAGGAGGCATGCAGCAAACGCCAGGTGACAGCAGATGTTAGATTTTCTGTATAAATTCCATCGGATGTAGAGATGAGAAAAGGAATAACGCAATCTTTAACGTCTGAAGTTTTATTTATATCCAGAAGTATATTGCCTATAATGTTATTTATAGCATCTTTCGTAAGAAGAAATTGTGTTTTCTATAATGTTATAATGTCTCCTGGTTACCTGGAGAGAAGAAAGTCCAGAACACATTGTTTTTAACCAGTGCAGCATGTGAGCGTGAGGAAACTAGCCAGCTAACTATCTAACCAACTGCTGCATGATTCCAGTGTAAAAACGCTGCTTCCTGCACACACTCTCGTGCCAGCGTAGGAAAGCACGTCACACGCATCGAGGCAACTTTAGGTTGTTGTGAACGCAAACCAGATGATACGTTTGAGGTGAGGGAAAGACGAGGCTTAAGACAAAAGGTCTTTTGATTTGTTTGCAGTAAGTTTTCAAACTTTTGCATTAGTTTGTAGAGCTCGAGATCAGGAAGGAGCTGAGGTCTGTCCGATCCACGTCTTCTCAGATTTCCCCGTTGTGTTTCAGAATGAGAATGACAAGTTCACTTAAACTTGTCTTGTTTATCTTCATTTTTCTTCAGTGTTTAGTTTAAATACGTTGCAATATGGCGTTATTATCACAAGCTGGCAAAACATTTCCTTTTGCAAACAAAAGCCAACTGAATAAAAACTCATCAAAGTGGGCTCAGTGGAAGTTGGCTGTACCTGGTGAGTCACAGCAACAGGGGGTTTGACTCGCTCTCGTCGCTGGCAGGGGGAAAGTCATCCCCAGCTGCTGCTAAAGTAGAGATGAATGCAGCGGATGAAAGCGGAGCAGCGTGCAGCCGCAGTGTATGCCCACATCAGCTGTGTGAGTGTGTGTGGGCTCAGCAGCTATCCTACGTGCTGGGCTAATTACTGGAGGTAATTTAACAAAACCTTTCGCCGTTCTGCCTGGCCAGTCTAGATAACTCCAGCGTGGTGCTGGTGGGGGAGGTTGGGCAGGGGGGGAATTGAGGGGAGGGCTTCAACACTATTAAACAAAGGCATCTGCTGGGGAATGTTATTAACACGCAGCCTCTGAAGAAGACCACGGGAAAAGACACTACCTTTGGGGAACATCTGAGGCAAAACAACAACCAAAAAACCGCATGCACAGAGAGTTTAAAAGGATGGATAATTGAATTTTTCAAGGTGTTTTGTTTTGTTTCCCCCCCTTAATTTCCACTCAGGACAAAATAAAGGGTGTGTGTGTGTGTGTGTGTGTGTGGAGCGAGATTAATCGTATGTTTTTTAGCGAAGCACGTTGCTCGTCAGGTTGTACGTTGGATACAATAGTCGCACTCCTCAACACTCGATGGAATCGATTACGAGTTGAAATCAAACATGATCTGACTGTCATTTCCTACATCAGTCTGACAGCAAGTCTCTTCCAATTCCAAATGTATTTGAAGTGCAAGTGCCTCTTCCCTCTCCGGTTTGAACACGCGATGCTACTGTTCTAAAATGAGAGGCGAGCTCGTAAACAAGCGAGAACCTACGAGCACCCCCAGCTGCTGCGGGGGAAATTGGACTTGGCCGACACGTCTTACAACAGCCCTGAGCTGTGGAATTAAAAGCTGCCAGTCTTCTTCTTCTTTTCTTTTTTTTTTACACATAGTGTCCAGATGTGTTCACGTTATTATGAGCAGGCTTCATTTTTCCAATTGTAAACACACTGGATGAGAAATAAATTTCGCCCGAGGCACAGACAGACCTGTGGACTGGAGCAAACCAAGCCGTGTTGGATCGCTTGTGGCAAGGCCAAAATAATTGTTTCATCTTTCCTTGTACCAAGAGATTGAGGAGCAAAATTACCCAAGTGTGATATTGCACCACCTAATGTTTTATTGGAATAGTTGTCACTATTCTTATTCCCATTTATTAGCAATCCATGTAAGCTGCATTAATGATGTTCTAGCACCATGAGTTTGAAAATGGAAAGAAATGATCCTTGCACCAAGTGCTTGGTTATCTTTTCTAGTGATTGAGTCATCACTCATTTATCACACAAAGCGCTAAGTGATATTAATGTTGTATTGCCCTGAGGGACAATATGAGCTTTTACTGCAATCAAATGGAAAATAAAAGTGCCATTTGCTGTCTTTCAGTATTTAATTAGAATACTTTCATGTGGTTCACTCCCACCTCTCTCGTGAGTTTTTAAAGAAGCCTCCCGGCCTGGACACGAGCCCCTTTGACCCGAATACATGTTTGATTTTACTCTGATTTTAGTTTTCCAAAGTTGACAAAAATAAAAAAAAATACTTTTCTCATTCTAGTATTACTTCTCTCGACACATAGCAACAAAAGGTTTTTAAATTTATTATATAAAACCGAACGTTTGATACAATTTATTACAGACTTTTTTTCTGCAACAGCCAATCAATGTAGATTGTGTAATGGCCTCTCTCTCTCTCTCTCTCTCTCTATATATATATATATATATATATAGTTTACACTAGAGGCAGAGTCCACCTTTCTTGTGTGCAAAGCAGACGTGTCCATGTGATACATAAGACACAAGCCCCTGTGCATGTAATGTGGAGAACAGAGTTAATACTGTGCTGGATAGTCTAACGCAGTCTACCGCTCTGTGAGTTACACAAGTTGCTCTCCTGTTGTATTCCTGACACATCCAGCTGCGTTTTGTGGTCAATACATGTGCAAACGGACCTGTCAGACACGTGTCTGTTTCCTAAAAAAACACACAGGTGTCACTAAATCAAGCTGCGCTGAAAATCTGAACGATTATATTAAAGTAATAATGTCAAAGCTTTTCATTTTAATTAGTGTCTGTTAAGTCACCATCTATCGCCCCAGGCCCACTGATGAAAGCGCTTGCATTTGTAGTAACACCCACTGTGGCAACACTTCTGGGAAAAATCACAAACACACAAATACACCTCATCACCAAAGAGAAGGAGATCTGGTAACTGCTAGTGTCACGTCATGTGAAGGTCGTAAACTCTTTGTGTCTCACTGTTAACACCTTTTAGTTTAGTCATGTGAGACAAACCTCGGTCCCACAGTCGAGTTACTTTTGACACCTCCATGTTGTTTATTTACTACAAATAAATTTAACCACAGGTTTGATGATTTGCAGCTCGTCTCTGCATCTGTGGTGTCGTTGTTTCCGTCACTTTTCTGGAGCTTGTTGCTGCTCGTCCCTGCTGTCATCATTCTGTATTTGTTTATTTGTTACTTAGCTAAGGAGGATAAATACATCAGTACGTAATAGTTGGTTCTTAGAAACTCTCTTGTTTGTTTGTGCCAATTCTTGGTATTATGTTTTGAATATATAATTAAATGTCTTTTAGAATTAATGATGTTTACATTATACGAGTAGTACCTCCAGAAAGGCAAAGGAAACTGAAAAAAGTAGTAAATGGATTCCTTTAATGGAAAATATTTATTAGAAGGGGCTCTGTTTTTCTTTGATACGGTTTTCCAAGTTTTTCCTGTTAAGACTGTAAAGCCCTTTGGGACAAACTTGTCTTCATTTTGGCCTCTTTAAATAAACTTGACAAGAGAAAGAAAGATAGTGAAGGAGGGAGTGGAAGATGGAAAGGATGTAAAACAAAGCAGTGACCCCCTTTCTGTGTTTGTTTACATTAATCACGCTCATTCCTCAAAGTCAAAGCACTGTATTAATGATTTATTGTGAAGCTGTACATAACTCTGGTATCCAAACATGTGTCTGAGTATTAGTCCTTTTCTGTGTGTTGTTGATGCTGCTGCTGGTGTGACTGCAGTGTTTCAGCAGCGTCTGCCCCTCTGCGAGCCCATTTGTCTGCATCTGAACTATTCCCCCTGTCAGTTCTCGGGTGGGGGGGCTGTAACGCTGCGTGCGTGTGTGTCTGTGCGCAGGATCAACGCAGCTGAAAATTGCTGCAAGCTCAGAGGCGTGCACGCAACGCATACACACACAAACACAACCTCCTAGTAACCTTCCCTGTCCAAAGATACATGAACATAGTAAGTTCTCAGCTGCATAGAGAAACATACAAACATGCATGCTGTGTGAGACATGAAATGTGTCGTCTTACCCGCTTTAGGGTCTTTTAAAATAACTGTCTTTTGGGATTTCAAACATACTTTATTCTTTACATGCTGCTTTACAAGTCTAATCATCCCTAATAAATGTTCTCTGCAATTTAGGCACCTCTCACACGCTGTAAGTAAAGCTTTATGCCTGGTATTCATACAGTAGGCAGTTGGCATCAATGAGCAAATTTTTTTTTTTTTTCCAAGGTTTTTTTTTGTTTTTTCTTAGTTTCTTTTGCATCTTTTCCTTTTTGTCCTACTTCATGTGGGAGCATAAGAAACGACTACAATAAAGCCTGCTACAAAAACATTCATGACAACTGTACATGGGGGGGATTTTTATATAAGTCACCCATTTAAATTACGTCCATTTTTAAAACATTTCTTTACAGTCTATCATAAAACACACTTTCAAGACTGATCCAACGTCAGAAAAAGTTCTGCAAAAACTTTAAAATGGCTTGGTTCAGAGGCCTTTACGTGGCTGTTTCTTTTAAACTTGCTATATACTTGACTTACTTTATATATACTATTATTTGTACTCAAAGATAATAACAGAGACAGTGACGTGTATCATGTGCGAACCATAATTCCAGCCTGAGAAGGCACAGCTAAACATTTCGATGAGACAGGAAGTGTTATAGAAATGTTCAAATGTCCGACCCAGTAAGATTGCAGTCGTGGCTTTTACGGAAAACAGATTTTGGGGGCTTATTCAGACATGAGACTGACATTACCAGCACATTTACTAAGTGAAGAGCCTGTCTGAAAGGCTGTATTATCCACTAACACACCTACAGTGCAAATAGCAGAGGATAAAATGCCCTTCTCTGTCACATCATCCAAGAACACAGCTCAGATACACACGTGCTATAAACAGGCAGACACACATCTGCAGGGGCATACACAAATACAGAATCCCCTATGCTACAACATCAGCTGCACTGAATCCACACACACACACACACAGGCACACGCAAAGAGGCATCCAGGTCTTTGTGCCACTTCCCCAGCTACCTGTGTGTCAGCCTGTGTATCCTGCTGGTATGAAAGGTACGCCTCAGAGAGACGGAGCAGAGAATAATTGTGTAAAATGGGTCAGAGCCTGAATATCATTACTGCCCCTCTCCCCGTGTGTATGCTTACAACGTGTGTGTGTGTGTGTGTGTGTGTGTGTGTGTGTGTGTGTTAGGTGTGGAAACACACTCCTGCGGCATTGCCACTTGGGGCGTTAAGCTCTACTCTCCAGAGTATAAAGACTGCCGTGGGAAGGGATTGAACTTGCGTTCGGGGGGTGTGTGTGTGTGGGGGTGTGTGTGTGTGTGCGGGCGTGCGTGCGTGCGTGTGTGTGTGTGTGTGCGTGTGTCCAAACCATACCATAGCCCAGTTTTCTGTCCGGGTCAGAATTCGAGACACAGAGATAGATGTTGAGCTATCTCTATGCTGTTAAGGTGGCAGCGTTCGTCATGTCCACATCCTCTATCGAGGTAAAACCATGAATATTGTACAAGGCGAGCGGCGGCAGAACCGGCCACCGTGTGTACGGGCGGGAAACTCATCCCCACATATGGATGAGTTGCTGATAAACAAGAGATATTGGTATTAGAGCGTCAGGTGTGTCGGGCAGCCTGCAGCGACAGGAGTGCACCGCCAGCACCGCCGACACAAATCTCCGCTCCCAGGGCAGCCACTTGATATCCAAACGCGGCCCACGCTGCACACAGGCGCCATTGTCATGAATTTCTGCACGGTGGGGGATTTTGGGAGGAGAGAATCCAATTTGTGTCCGCAGATCAGTCTTTGTATCTCAAGTTATGTTTTCTGGTTGCTGTGCATGTTGCTGACACAAACAAGAACAGTAGCAGCAAAGCCTTTGTTATCCATGTCTTTGAAAATGGTGTGTGTTCACCAGGATTTGGGAGGCTTGTGATGTGTAATTTTGTTTTTTATTTTTCTTTCTGCAGTCCGTCCCAAAGCCCATCGCCCTCGAGCCTTGCTTTGGCAACAAAGCCGCTGTGCTCTCCATCTTTGTGCGGTTACCCAGGGGCACCGGCGGCATCCCTCCTCCAGGACAGTCTGGTAAGACTTCGCTTGTTTTCTTTCCTCACGTCGTCCATCTTTGTTTGACTGTTGTTCACATTTTACACCGTCTTTACTTGATTCCCCTTCCTTCCTTGTTCTTATGAAGCACTTTCAAATAGTTTCCTTTTCTTTTATTGAGCTTTATTTCTTTCCTATTCTCCTTCCTTCGGGATTTTACAACCATGTAAGGTGGTAAAACTGAAAACACGGTCTACATCTGCGGATTACTTTATGACGTTTATAGGCCCTTTTTGAAAAGTTTTCACTGAAACACCCAAACAACAGCAAAGCTAAACCTTTTCTTCCTCCTGAACAACAAAATGATGTGTTGCAGACATCATCTGGTGAACTTAGTGACAGATTTATCTGTTTATTCTGTCTGACAAACGTCTATAAATAAAGATTAAAGTGATTTGATTGTTGGCTTTTAAGTGACACCTCTTAGCCAGGTAACAGTCATTTTTGTGCTGCAGTCCATCAATCAAATCACTGTTTTATGCTCGAAAGACCTTCTGTTAACAGAAACCTAAATGCATATCAACACCTGTATTGTGTCGTCACATGTTGTGGCGTGAACAATGAGGCATCTCAGAGAGACTTGAAGATGACAGACGGTTGGCTTTGTGTCTGTGCTCGTCTGTGCAGCGCGTTGTCATTGTTCCAGAGAAGCTTCCTTTTTCTCATCCCTGTTGTCAGAGCAGCATCGTAAGAGTCATCAAATCTGGAGAGATATTCAGAAATTAAATGTTTCTGTCCAAGACAGTAACAAAAACATGGGTTTTCATGTTGTAGCCAACTCAGTCAAAGCTGGTCTACTATAAACCAGGCGGAGCGGGCCACTGGGCATGAGATCGCTCAGACAATTAAATTAACTGCATTTAGAACATTTGCACCAGCAAAATAAAACATCAATTAAAGTGGATCCTGGATTATTACTTAACATTGTGGCCCGGTGTTGGTTAAAGCTACCCCCTCTTATCAGTCGCTTTGGTCTTAGTCGACTAAGGTCTTTTTTTTAATGCTTTTTTCTTGCTGAATGATTTATTTCCAAGAAACTCATGATCACATATCTAATAAGACACGACTTAAATTGGTGCTTTTGCACGATTCTTTGTGGTTAGTCGACCAAATCGTGGGAGCGTTACGACTAAGTATGTCTTCAGTCATGGACAGTGTTGCAGGGGGGGAAGACATTTATTATAGTGACTATATTGTGCATATTCCTAGAGAAAGTTGTCTTAAATCAAGTAACATTAACTGACACGGGGAGCGTGGGCCCAGGGAGTACAGGGGTACTGCTGTGTGCACTCTACCTAATGCATGCATAGTTGGGACGTGGTCCTACATATAATATCGAAGAATAAGTATCTGCTGTCTCTACACTGTATGTTACATTTAGACGCAAGATTCATTTCACAGAAGTTTCTCTGCATTGCTCTTCATCAAACCAAACCAAATTCGTTTTTTTTTACAGTGCAAACAGAACAAAATGTTGTTTTCCAGACAGTGAAATCCTCTTACATGAAATGAGGGGGTAAATGATAACAGGTTGGAACGACAGTCCTCAGTGACCGTGGGACAAAGCGTTAAGAGACAGTGAAACGATCATAAAGCAGGCTACCAATCATCTTCACCGCGGTCTCATTTGTTTTAAAGTTATTATTTCATGGAGGCACCATTATTGTCACATGGATGTATGGACTTTTAAAGACGCTGCTGCGCTCTCCCTGCTTTTCATTTCCCCTCCCTGCTTTCTCCATTTCCCTCTTTCTGTCCTTCCTGTCCCATGTGATGAAATGAAGGCTGCAGCCTGTTTGTTGCTTTCCCCTCCGTTTCCTCCCGTCATCATCCTTCTGTCTGCCTGTTGTCTTCTGTCTCTATGCTTAGAAGCATTCTGCAACTCTTCCCAACTCCTGTGAGGTCTGGTTTTAAAGGTCTCATGTGTAAATAGGGGGCAGTATTTCACCTCTAAACTAGACTGGAGCTCAGGCAGAACAAGCCGCAGTCACCGCTGCACTGACTCACTATCACCTCTAGAGGAACACGTGGCATCACGCACTTGCACGGGGCGCGGCTAGCTGTTAGCATCATGCTAACTTCAGTAGATATCTCTGCAACACAACACACAGACGTCTTTGACTCAACATCAACACTGTTACTTCTTCACATAATGATAATGGTAGTTCACTGTTTTAATAGTTTAAGTTGAAATGCTGTCATATCTTACACATTGAACCTTTAAAGTGCCGTTGAGTGTCTTTTCTTGCATTTCCCTTTGCTCTCCCCTTATTTCTCTTCCTCCTTCTTTCTGATAGCAATGAGAATTGAGCCCATTTCTTCCTTTCATCCTCTGCTGTGTCTCTTGCTCTCTTTACATTCCCACCCGTCCTTCATCTGTTTCCCTTATCTTTCTTTCCTAGACAGTCTGATAGGACCCAGGACTAAGCACTTCACTTGCCTTTTCTTACAAGTCATTTTTTCTTCTTTTCTGTCTTCTTCAAGGACTCAAACAAGAGCTCAACTTGATTCTTTTTGTCTCTTGTTTCCCCTTCTGTGTTTTATAGCCTCTTTGCCTCCCACAGTTGCAGTCTCCAGACCATCAGCATGCCCCAGGCCCTTATTAATTACCACCTAGTCCTTTTGTAATAACAAAACCCCCTCGTCTCTGTGGAGCTTTCCCTCCGGCAGATTTTGTTGAGACTATGTTAGCAGTGTTCCTACCATCTCCTCGAGCCCGCGAGGGTCTCCTGCTATAACGCTTTTAACTAGTTTCCCATCTGGCCGCGTTCATTTTTGAATCCTCGAGCTGCCTTCTGTCGTCAGCCTCACAACCTCACAGCACATCTGTTTACACTTGAGCTCGTTCCAAAATGGCCGCCTTGCTAACTCTCCAAACAGCCGAGAGGAGGTCAGCACACTAGATTATCTCCGATTTGTATCTGAGCATCATTTGAGTGCTTTGAACCATCCTGCACCCACTTTTAGATCAAGAAACACACTAATAGTTGCAGCCTGTTCCACTAAAGACTCTCAGACTGATTTCCCCGCCGCAGATTCTCCCCTGGGAATTTATATTTCGCTGTTGGCCACGTGTACTCGATCGGGGTAAATGCATCCATCATTGGAGATAAATGGAGTTTATTGGAATTTCATGGCTCAGAGAGTATTAAAAAATGCTAATGAACTGTGTGTAAGTAAATGATTGCCTGCACTGCCAGTCTATGATCTCGCACTGTCTGTGTGCGTGTGTGTGTGTGCATGTGTGTGTGCATGTGTGACTATACACTAAATGAGTGGCCTTGTGTACGCAGTGTTTGTTGTGGAAAAATGACAAAATTAAGTAGAAACCAAGTAGGTGAGGTTGTTTGTATGGCATCTTTCAAACATGAACGGTAATTTAAAGTACTTTACATAAGACAGAAAAACACAATCACACAGAGAACATCTAAAGAAAGTAAAGAATAACAGACAAGAAATACAGTTTCAGGGCCTTATTGCAGTGATTAATTGCCCCAAATTTAAATGACTGATACTGATTTTGTTCTTCTGCCGATATCAAAATGTTTAGAAATCTGATATCAGCCGTGAACATAAAATAATGAAGCATTTTGGGTGTGAATCTAAAAGGGCAATTCTTGATATTTGACCTTGGATAAAATATGAGCTTTATATTTTACAGAGTTGTCTGGATGACAAACAACAGTATGTATTAGATCTGAGAGGATGTAGACTGGTTGGGCTCTAATTCAAAGGAAATACAAGTGCAGGAGAGAAATTCATCGATTGATCGTTCGGCACATAAAGTGAAAAATGTCCATCCCAGTTTCTCAAAATCCAAGATTTCTTAAAAACATCGAGCAGATGCATTTAATAAATAGTGGATCATATTATTTTTGCATCACGTGCAGTTTGTTCCTAAGTTTAGCTGTCAAACCACTACACCAGGCAGAACATGCATAATCAAAAATGACGCGAGAAGTTTCTTAACAGAAAAGTCACAAATCTCGTTCTGTGAAACAGGATCTTGATTTTCCTGGCTCACTTAGATTAACATTTTAACAGCAATAGATATACAGGAGAGCGACTCTTCCAATATTACTCCTGAATATGAGACACTTGAGATACAATTTCAGCTCCGTTACAAGAGACTTTCCACGTACTTAGCTCCAAACAGGATTGACTCGGTTTTACCCAAATTAATTAAAAAGCTTACGGTCTGTGAGCCATTCAGTGGAACTTGAAAAGGTTGTGAAACAGTGACTTCCCTACAGTGAAATCACAGCTTGGTGTGTCTAGATCACCAAAATAAGATGCATCTTTGCATAATCCTCACCTAATCATAATATGTCTGTGTCCCTGTGCAGGTCTGGCAGTGGCGAGTGCGCTGGTGGACGTCTCTCAGCAGATGTGTGTGGGCTACAAGGAGAAGTCTGGAGGCCTGAGGAACCGCAAACAGCAGCCCACCGCACAGCCATCCACCTGCATCTGACCACGCCCACTGTCCTCCTCTACCACCCCACCACCCAATGCTCTCCCATCAGCCCCCCGCTTCGGCCCCCTCCTTCAGAGACTCCCGCCAGCTCCGCTATAGCAGGGAGAGGTGCATGCTGGGACGCAGGACCGGAACATTTTGGTGAGGGGCCGAGTGGTGGACTGGAGCCTCAGCGGGCTTCCCCTCCCTCTCCTCCTACGGGAACTATGGGTCCCCACAAACTGAATGACAGAAACTGGACTTAAAGAGGGGGAGCAGTGGAGGGAGGGAAGGACAGAGCGGGTGCTGACTTCACCCCTGCCCTCAAAAAAGATTTTACATTTGTCGACACCGCCTCGTTAGAGTCGAGGCGGACGCGGCTTGCTGCTAGAAGAGATCCTCGTCTCGTAGTTTTTGAAAAATCCAGAGACATTGCAACCCTCTATGTTTTCGTTTTAAATTATTGTTGTTTTTTTTTTTTTTGTTTTGTATTGTTTTATTTTGAAGGCAAGAACAAACTGGACATCTTCAGCTGCGCACGCACACACACAACACACACTCACTCACTTCAAAAACCAACTTTCCTGGCCCTTGTACCCATTTGTAGCCCACAGTCGCCCGCTGTCATGTTCACAGCCCAGCACTGAGGGTTACTGTCACCGGAGTCCTGTACAGTTTGGCCTCTGAGCAAGCTAACAGCATGTTCAGTCTTCCTTTAATGAGGATCCACTGTAGGAGGCTGACCGTGCAGCCAAAGCCCATCTAAAGAGTCTGTGACATTTCTAATCGGCCTCTGTGTCTTCTGCCGCTTTCTTCTCTGTGGCCTGTCTCGAGCTGTGTCTCTCTCAGTCTCTGTGGCCATCTGGCTGCGAACCAGCAAACCACCTCTCCAGCCTCTCTGGCAGCGTGGCCGAGTACGAAACCAGACCGCAGCAACATCTCATCCACGCTGGCTGGCTGGCAGGCTGAATCGTAAGCCAGCACGGATTGAAACGTTTCCAGCTAATTACTCGTCCAGTTGCAATGAAAGCCAACGGCTCTGCACACACAGGTGCACGCGCAGGGCTCTCACACACACAACAAAACAGTTGGTGGCGAGAAACCCCCGGTGTTTAACGATTGTCCCTTTGGGCAGCGCTGCGCCTCGAGCGCATGCGAAACAGGCCTCCGATAGATCGTCTGACTCTGATTGACTGTAGTGATTAGGCTGATCTGCGTGAAGAGAGCCGGGGCAACGGTTCAGCGTCCTCTGCGATCGTTGCCTAAGAAATCCATAGCCTCCTAATTGCTGCTTCCATGTCCCCAAATGCAACACATGTCCCCCCCCAATGCCAGAAATCCTGTTGCTCTCCCCCTGCCGTTCGATGGCGATTGTTCCGTGTCCCTGAGCTATCTACAGCTGCCCAATTAGCCCCTGCTGCAGTGAGGCTTGTGTTCATATTGATGCAGCTACAGTGGAGCTTCTAATGGCAACATCTAAACTGACATCTCTGAACATGAAGCTCACACATACGCTAGCAGAGTGACGGCGTCTGTTTACTAATTTGCACCTTTTGTCAAATGATACCTTTTGGCTGCTTCTCATGGAAGACCTTTTTGATTAAAGAAAAGAAAAACAAGACGGGAAAGAATAGGATTCATGGCTTTTTCGTAAAATTGCCTCTTGAAATTATCATGTTGCCTGGTCACTCGGGCGCACTCCTTTTTTGTGCTCCATGTGTCCTTTTTATTTTAATATATATTTCTTTCCTTTCATATCTGCTCTTTACACAGTCCTTATCTGAAATCACTGGTCCATTTTTAAAGAAACATTACTTTTTGTGAACTGGGGCAAATGAGGGAAACACAGAATGAAAAGTATGAGGCAAACACGAAAGAACAGGCTGCTAGTTTGAAAAAGAGCTTTTGTTTTGAAATGTCACAAGTCATTTTCTGTTTTGAAAGGGCATCAGATCTGTCTTTCTTTTCTTTTTGTCATTTCTCAATTCGGCGCTGAATATCAGAGCAGTACATAATGGTCATCTTTGCAAATTATAAGTTGCATATTATAACTCCTGCAGGTCTTTGACTGAAGGTAGAGGCATACACCGATATAGAAAACATATTTCCTCTTGCCTCACAAAGTTATTAACTTCCCACCCTCAGAGAAGTACGGTAATAGAACAATTTTAATAACTTGCATTCTGCCCTAAAGAATGCGTCGTATTTAGTTCCAGGCTCTCACATGTGTTCAGCGTACTAGAACTGCTCACCGTCTGGTTAAAGGGCACACTTTTAGCACTGGGAAAAGGTCAGAGCCGAAAGCATGAACAAAGTTGACATTCTGTAATTATAGAGAGCTGGATGTGCTCACAACTCCTCTCAGCGACCCCAGCGAGCGTTAAGGAGTCAACCCGGTTCATACAGGAGTGAGCACTTCACTCTTACTCTTCATTATCAATCTGGGTTTTCTCTCTCTCCTTCACTAGAGCAACCATCATGCCTGGTTTAGCTTTTGAAGATCAAGATGTCGCTCCTGCAGAGACTTGATGGTGTAAAAGAACCGTCAGGCATCAGCTGAAAGCCAGAAAATGTGATCTGAAGTTGATCAGTTTGTCAGCGTGATTACAAATTGCGGGACAAAAAGTCCTTCTGCGATGCATAAAAATGTTTTATTAAACACTGTTTCAGTCAGGAAGGGCTCCGCGCTCTGCTTCTTCTCAGGGTTTGTCGTTTGGATGTGCTATTCAATTCCAAAATCTTGTTGGGAGGGTACATTTTGGGATGTACAAGGCTCTGTGGCTCAAGGACAGTAACAATATTCTTCAGCCTGTTGCAGAAATCGTGCCACTTTCCCTAACTTAAGTCATTTCATTAATTTCTTTTAAAAAATGTCTTTTATTTTATTTTTTAACCTGCTTGGCAAATTAGTAGGGTTAATTCACGTGGAGTCCTAAACACCCATGTGGTGCTTCAAGAAGCTTAAAAAAAAAAAGATTATTTGGAGTAAACATGTGACCCTGAGCAGAGGCCAATCATCCAATGGGTGATGTGCTCCTGACACATGTACTGCGTCTCCTCTGCAGCCTCAGCAGCACTCACTTTAACAGGTGCAGCCAACACCTAGTATATTTGTATATTTTCTCTAGGAGAAAGGTTTATTTCCTCAATGCTCTTTTTCCATTAAAAAAAAAAACAAACCCATAATAATAATCACGTTATTGCATTCACCGGTAACACTGCTGTCATCTTCTGTTGCAAGGTTTGCACACAAATCTGAGATCTCATTTTTGCAGCTCTTCATATAAGGATCTGTTCTACTGCTGATTCAAATGTACTGTAGTAATAATTTCAAGAGTGAAGATTGTGGGTTTTCTTCTGTTGTAAATGAATGTAAAAGGAAAGGTACATCTGTAAACTGGAGCTCGCTGGGGGGGGTGGGGGTGTCAGTCCTTTGTTGCTGCTTTGTTGAGAAGGATGTAAAGTCTGTGGCCTGGCCAGAGCATCACTAACGACGAGACGGACGAGCAGATCCGATAGTGTCTACAAATTCATCTCGGATGTTTGTTTTTACCTTGGTTTTCATTAATTCCACACTTCTCTCTCAAACTATTTTGTGGCCAGCCTCACCCATTTCGAAATTTCAACATTGGCAGAGTGATTAAAAAAAAAAAAACTCTTATCTTTAACGACTATTTGACCCAAATCTGTTGTCAGCAGCCTCACTGGGTTCCTCAAGTCTCAAAGAAGCGAAAGTGATTAGGAATATATAGGAGAAAAAGTTGCATTTCAAACAGTTATTGAAGACTTCTGACCCCTGGTCCTCCCACACAGGCTGTTTCATTTATTTTTTGGCTGATTGGACGTCTTTTCAGGTGTGTGGGCGTCTAAAGCCGGTGCTTGATTGACATCTCCCTCGCTGTGCTTTTTGGTTTTCGGGCGGGACTAAATGAGACCTCTATGGTAGGGCTGGACAATATGACCTAGAACTGTCACATTACGCTTGATAATGATATAATGTCCTGCTTGATAGGAGCCACAGCCAACCAATCCTGACTTTAGCTAAACCCATTCAGCTTGTGTTGTCTGTCCTGGTGACGAGATAGAAATCTCCGTGGTTTTGAGTCGAGTTCTTCTCGTACGTTCAGATATAAGCCTTATTTTTACTGTTTACCGATCCCCGTCAGCCGAATCGTGTTAAAGGTGCCCTGTGGAGGTCAGTCGCACTCACTAAAGTGCACCATGCATCATTGAGGTCAAACAAACACGTTGAATCCATTTCCCTCCTCCATAAAATATTCTTAAGGCACATTATTATCAATACGACACAGCTGATGCAAACCAAAAATGTCCTGCGTGTGAAGCAGCCACGACAAAACGGCGTCTCGTCATCAAATTTAAACATTGCAGCGTGTAATGACAGAATGACAGCTTTTAGTGGGAGAGCTACATGCCACAGCTCTTACTGTGGTGTGTGCCAACAAGCACACCTCCAACACATGACCCATGGCTTTTACTCTTTTACTATCGCGGTTCGGATAATAAGAACACGGCATAACTGAAAAGTCCTGAGTGGGTGTTGCCGATGTTTAAAATCCCAATATTTCTACGTAAAAGTGCACCCAGCCTTCCTAACTGAGACGCCATAGAAGTGACAAATCAAAACGTACGAGCACAATGCAAACCTTCGCCCTGTCCAGAGAAAGCCGGGCTCACTGAGGTTAAGTCTTCTAACACACCACAGTCCTGTTGTTCAACACCAACTTAGCTGTTTGCACTGATGTTGCTTTACACAGGATTCCTGGCTCCTAAAGTTCAGATTTTCCAGATGATTACTTCTCGCCACCGTTGGTTGCCGCCTGAGTGTGAAGTGGCCCCCGAGCCGCTCCAAATGTCTGAGAGGGAGTGTGGAAGTATGCAAAGGGAAATGTGTAGGAACCCTGTACACTGTCTGCCATCGAGCCACTGTACCCGTGAAATACCCGTCAAAGAGATGAACAACTCCCTCATATCTCGCCCTGCTTTTTTTTTTTTCAAGCCTCAAACGTTATCGGGTAACACTTTAACTTTACGGTGGCCTTATTTCAGCTCGTTAATCTCTGTATTAACTGATAGATGTACAGCAAATACATATTTATAAAGTGTGATTACTTACTGGAAATCTTCCTAATATTTACAATACAAGTAGAGTTTTTTTTTTTCTCAAACACTGGCAGCAATCATATGTATTTAAAATGCTTGAGTACACAGGTTAAAGCATCGGAATAAGGTCATCGTAAACTGTCATTACCCTTCTCTTTCTTTACGTCTCTCTTTGTATAGTGGCATTATATATACTGAGGAAGTAGTTTGTTAATATGTATCATTTAGCAGTTGCTGTTTTTTTTTTTTTTTGTAAATAATGAGAAAGTATTGTGAATGATATTTGTTGAATGGTTTTAAAAAATCATTTATGGCAAACCTCTCCAGGCTTTTATAAATGTGACTGCAGTACATAGCATATTTTGTATGTAAGACAGCAGTGTAAAGATGAACACGCATTACTAGAAGCTGATTAAATTACATGTAAAACTTGAGGATAATAGCATACTGAACTTGTAATTACTGATGTACATAAAAGAATGACAGAACATTTTTGTCTATTATTAAATGTGAAAATCCACCCATCGCTGTTTGTCTTGATAACTACGTCGTACCCAATTTCAAGCGTCTCTTGTAGGGCTTCTTTGAATCCGCCTGCATCGCCAGAGGGGTGGTGCCTCGTAATGTGCAGTTTCTGCTAAGATGTCTTTTAAGTAAGTACAGTAGAATTTGAGAGACTTTCTTTGAGGGTGTGACGACAAAAACAAGCCCTGTTAGCAGCTCCTACAGGCTGCGATGCTCACACCCTGATGTGTAACGTCGGACGGAGTTCAGGGAGACTTCACAATCAAATGCATAAATCCACTAATGAGCATAATGATCCTCGTAAAATTTCATGGCAATCTGCTTCGTTGAAAAGATTTTAGTTGGCTTGAGTTTGGCAGCAGAGGAAATTTAATGGTGTGTCCAAAATAGTAAGGGTTCATCCTTTAGGGAACAAAAATGCTAATTTTTTCATTGCAGTCAGGTTATTGCATTTTGAGATCCGTTGTGCAGAAATGGAAATGTAGGTCTGATGTTGGCGCTTCAGTAAAAGGTAATTACTTTCAAAACTTTTATTTATTTATTTAATTTAAACATACATACACAAAATAATGGCATATATACATTATGTATATGGTAAAAACAGTAAAAGAAGGAAACTAAACTAACAAATTATTATTATTTTTTAATAATTACTGTTAGCGCTACATATTAATATTATTGGGTAAACAGAGAAGCAGGATCAAAATGGAAAAATAAATAAAATAAAAAACAGCCAGCTTTACCTAGTTACACTCTGTAATGTTGTCTTATTGTTATTTATTTAATCGTTTATCTTATACAAACTACTCGTGAGTCGTATGAAATCCTCTGGAGAATGTGAGCAAAGAGAATGAGGCCACCAAAAGCATCGTGATTGATCCTTTAGGGATCATAAATATCCACAGCAAATGCAGGTTTCAAGATAATGTTTAGTTTTTTATGGTATTCTCCAATTGATATTATTCGTGTAGGAGTGGACATCTTGACGTGTTGCTATCGAGAGACACTAGGAGTCACTAAAACAACAGGATTCATCCTCTGAGGATCAGGAGTTTGAGAGATAATCAGCATTTTCTGACCTGCTGGTGGCGCTAGAGGGTCTTTAAGGGGGTCCGTGACCCCCGGGGAGGTCCTCAGAGTTGCTGCATGGGGGCCGCCACATCTGTGTTTCATAATTAAAAATAAATAAATAAACCTGAAAGTGAAATGTATGAAGGAACATAATTACAGTACACACCCGTGAGCTAGCTAAGCTATGCTAACTGCACGGCACCTATGCATAACGCCGAGCTAGTTAGCTACGGCTACGTACTGTTAGTATTGTACGCACCATAAAAAGATGTCACTGATACGCCGCTAGAGGAAGGCCCTGGTCATGGTCTTCCTCAGGGGATCACCAATATCTAGACCAAGTGTGTGTGCTCAGTAGTGTCATGATGTCTCACTCTGCATCAAAAGTCAAAGTTTTTCCCCATGTTCTCATCCTATTATTGCGACACACCACCACGCCCGTCTGCAGCTCCCAGTAGGATGAAACAAATGTTGAGACTTATTATTTGTAAATACATTTTTCCCCAGGCCTGTTTTCAAATAATCGCTGCTATTTTTAATGCTGCTGTTGATGTTTGCGAGCCCTCGAGCTAAGCGGCGGCAGGAGAGGCTGAGTGTCGGTGAGCTGCTGTGTTCTCACCAGCAATTTTTCATCACCAGTCATCCTGTATCTCTCTTTCTTTCTGTCTCTCCCTTTAATCTCTGTCTCCCACCTTTCCCTCCCTCCCTCCCCTTTCCCTTACTCCATGTCTCTTTTTGTTCCTCTCTCCCACTCTTCCTCCTTTCACTCCTGATCTTCTTCTTTTGCCTCTTAGCTCTCATTTCATTTCATCTCCTCTCTCTTTCTCTCCCCTCGTCTTTTATTCTCTCAGGCTTTGTCTGACACCCTTTCCTCTTCCTTCCTTCCTTCCTTCCTTCCTTCCTTCACTCTTTCCTCCTCCGTTCTTGGCTCCTACCTTCTAATCTCTCCATTTCCCACTCACCCCATCCTTCAATTTAAAATGCTTCTATCGCCTCCATCCCTTTCTCACCTCTTTCTTCTTTTCTCTTCTTCATCTCTCCTATGTATTTGCATCTTCCTCTCTGTCTCTTTTTCTACTTCCACCTCTCCTTCACCCTACAACTTCTTCTTCTCCTCTTCTTCATTCACTTCCAACCATAACTTTTTTCTTTTTGTCTGGATATAATCTGGGGGTCAAATGTCAAAGAGCTATAACACAAGAATTCCTGCTAGTTGGAGGCAAACAACCGCTAGGTGGTAATTCTAGTTCTTCCTCCGTCTTCTCTCCACTCTTCTTCTCATCTTATATCTCTACCACTGACTTTACCCACCCCTTTCTTCACGTCCTTCCTTCCATCTCCACCCGCTTTTTACCCGTTTCTTCTTCGTCTGTCTTCTTCTCCCATTTCTCCTTTCATCGTTCTCATCCAATTTTCTCTTTCTCCTCCTCCCTCCTCTGTCCTCTTGCTCCACTTTTTATCCTCCTGTCTCCATCTTCCACCTTTCATATCACCTCTTCTTCTTCTCTTTTTTTTTCCAACCCTTTCTCCTTCCTACAACCTTGTCCGGCCCTCTTTCTTTCTTTCCCTTATTAATCTCCTGTTATTTGTATATTCCCCTTCTACCACTTCCTCCCTCCTTTCTCCTCTCCTGCTTTCCTTTTTCTCATCCTCTCACCCACTGTCTCTTTCCATTACTTGTCCCCTCAGCTTCTCTCGTCTTTCTTTTTCTCCTCCGTCGCCGCTCCCTCCTCTTCCTCTTCTTCTCTCACCACTCTTTCATTCCTGCACATTTCAGCCTCTTCTTTTCTTTCACCCATCTCCACCATTTCCCCTCCTCCTCTTCTATCTCCCACCTTTCCTATCGCCTTCTTCTCCACTACCTTGTCCGACCCTGTTTTCTCTCCCTCCCTGCCTCAGGAACTACTCTACGGTGTAAACAGATGATTAGGTGCTGCCCTTTGATTTCAAGTCTTTGACTAAATCCAGTCTGATCATTTTGACAGCCTGCACACTGCTGCTCTGTAGCAGTTGGCTGATAATGAGGCTCTTATTTTTTTTTTTTTTTCCTCCTTCATATTATGGTGATGCTGTTTACATTATGAAACCACCCCCCCACCCCCTCGGGTCTAATTCCGAGTAGGCTGAGATTGTTTGCAGACTTTACATTTGTCTACTCATTTTCAGGTCATATAGTCTTTATTGCTTTCACCAAACAGTCTAATATAATTATTTCTCCTCGGCTTTGATTCGGTCGGGTTTTCAGCAGAGCTGTCAGGGGCAATAACGTCTATAAAGAATTTCCCCTGCCGTATTTCAAATTTGCTGAACAAAGGTTACACAGTCAAATGTAATTCTCAGAATTGCTGCATTTGTGTTTTCTTGTTGCAGATGTTAGTTTCTCTCTCTCTCTCTCTCTCTCGTACGTCTTGCTGACAGCATTAGACACATTATCACAATTAGTCAACATTTCTCAGAGGAGTTGTTAACGATCCTTCCGCCCCCGCTTCATCCTATATACTGAGCTGTTAGACTCTGACTTATGATGATGTTTCCCTCCTCAGTACTTGTCACGTTGAAGGGTTTCACTCATAATTAATCTGCTGTAAATCTATATAGGGAAAATATATATATTAGCTAATATACAGGAGGTGAGTGAGTCTTCTAAAGTGACATGTATCGCGCAAGATGTTTCTAACTGCACCATATGTCTGTAAGACTGCATTACGTTTCTAGGAATAATTAGTGTTCGAGCAGCTAAGATGTTGGGTGCACAAAATCCAGCCGCCCGGTCATGTTGGTTTAAGACTCACCACAATGTCCATTTAGTTGCCTATGTTTCCGTGACAACTGGACGACTCCATCTGCACAGAAAGAAAATGTGTTATGTGTAAAAGCTAAATTAGCTAAAGGTCAAGAATTACCTTTAAGTCTCTTTGTGCAAAAGCGCCTTAGCACCCAATGTGTTGAACATTTCCTCTAAAGTGTTTGAGAGGCTATGCAATAAAAAAGATATGACCATTGAGAGACCGGCAGTAACTAAGATGGTGGTAGTAAATGTGAGTCTTGTCACTAACATTTCTGGTGATTTATAGCTTTGACTGTCGAGTAGCCTATTACAGCTACAGCCATATAAACAAACACATAACAAATAAAGTTTATTTCAGCAAGTATATTAAAATATGTGTGAAATCACTGGTTGGCAATGTTCTTTGCAAATTATAAGATTGATAAAAGAAAATAAAATAAAAATAATAAAAAAAAAATAATTACCTCCGACCAGCAGTGGCAGCACTGAGCGCCCTGCTGCTGGGAAACACTCCAGTCACGGAACAAAGAAGAAATCCAGCGCCATTTTTGATTTGAATTAGTTGACTCCAACATGGATCACGCATAGATGTGATGTGAAAAAAACTTAATTTTCATGAAAAAAGCTTGGATGTGAAAAAAAAATTATTTTCATGGAAAAAAGAATTATTAAAAAAAAATAATAATTTTCATGAAAAAAGGTTGGAAGGGAAAAAAAAAGTATTTTCTTGAAAAAACTTGAATGTCAAAAAAATTATTATTTTCATGGAAAAATAATTATTAAAAAAAAACAACTTAATTTTCATGAAAAAAGGTTGCAGGTGAAAAAAATATTATTTTCATGAAAATAGATGTGAAAAAAACGTAATTTTCTTCAAAAAAGCTTGGATGTCAAAATACTTAATTTTCACGGAAAAAGCTTTAACTAAAAAAATAATTTAATTTTCATGAAAAAAGCTTAAATGTGAAAAAAAGCCTTAATTTTCTTTTTAAAGTTACGAGGAATCCTTGCTCAGACTTGTACGCTGCTCGTTTTCCGTTGGAACACTTGTGCAAATTGTTTCACATTTCTGACTGGCTGCTGTGTTTAACACCAATTAAAGTTTGAATCTCTTACTCTTACTCTCTTACTTTTGAAACTTCTTACTGTTGCATTTGTTTAACACTCCTGAATAAAATGTCCATTTACATGGCTTTTTTTGCTCCCTGGGTACATTAGTATTAGGGCTATTGAAGGTAAAAACAACAAACAATTATTTTATTATTTTTTATTATTATTTAGAAATGTTATTATGTAACTTCAATCCCAGATAATTAGAGTTTTTATAATAACATAATATAGCAGCCTAATAATAAGAAATAATATAAGAATTTAAATACAAAATTAATATAATCAATATGTAATATAAATAATAAATACTAAGAATAATAATCAACATTAAAATTCAGGGTAGACAATTAGCCTACATTTTATTTGATGGGGGGCGGTAGGGGACCTGGATAATGGAGAGGGGGGCGCTGACCCAAAAAGGTTGAGAACCCCTGATCTAAATTCTAAATTTCAGTTGCACATAAATGCTACATTTAAGCACTGTACACATTTGTACTGGCATTTGTATTCCTAGTATTATTAGAATAGTATTATTCCTAGTATTAGGGGAGTATTAGCATGGAAGATGCACACATCTTCACACCGCACCAGGCCATGTACGACAGAAAGTAGACCCAAAAATGTATCACCACATTGTGTACAGTTAACTCTAAATATAACCTAAAAGTTCTTTAAATAACTATTGTGAGTTGCCAACCAAGGAGATTAAGAACCAGCCTCCAATTTACCACCACTGCTAAAGAGTTTTAAACACCTTTTTTATTGCTTAAATCATCGTCCTAATAAGTTGGTGCCTAAATGTATTACGTTACCCCAATAAAAATGGTAATTCTGACCCTGCTTTTGGTTTGATATTGGCTTTTAATTAAAAATCTTAACCTAATCATCTACTTTATTGTTGCAGAAGTAAAAGTTCCCCCCAGACTACTGTTTGTAAAAAATGTTATTAGTATTTCTTTCCAGATTGCTGCTCAGGGAAATTAGCCCATTGTGGTGACTGAATAATGAACTAGGAGAGCTTCAGGGTGGCTGACGGGAACATACAGGGTAGTCGTGTTAGTCCAGCGCTAGGTAATAATGCGTGAGATGTTGATTGGTCAATAATGCTTTTCAGCTGCGCTGCGTTATCTAAAGGAAGTCTCACACTTCAGTTGACAACTTCTTCTCCTTTTGTGACATTTTTGTGGTATTGGAAGTTCTGAGTGCTGTTTCTACCCTAAAAACACTCACTTGTCTTTCTGCCTTTTTCCCTCCTTTATTGTAAATGATGCTCATATTATGATGGCGGCAGCTGCTCTTACTCGTGTGCTAGAGTCACCTGCTGTTATCAAGTGTTTTTTGAGCATTTATATTAAATTTGTCAGCATTATGTAGGTTGAACATGCAGTGAGTGTTTTTTCTTTCCGGGCCAAGAAAACAAGTGTGACAGAAAAACTAAATCCTTGTCTTTTCCTTGTGGTCATTTTACAGCCAGCCATTTATGTCGCTGCTTATCTTCCACGCTGGCTTCACTCCAAATGTCTTTTGAAGAACAAGAAGAAGGACAAAGGCTAAAAACAACTGAATGTTCTGATAACAAGGTAAGCTAAGGCAACACTAAAGTATGAATGGAACAGATTGCGTGTTGTCTTCAGGCCAGTAGAGCTGCTCGCTTCATTCATCTTGTTTTGTTTGATAATGATATTTCTCCCTTGAATTTAATTTGCTAAACGGTGAAGGAGGCCCTGATTGATACTGCAGAACTACGATTAAGTATTTATATAGTTCATTTCATGCACCCTGTTGGAAATTAGAGTCTTTTTAAGAAACCCCGTTATAGATATTTTAAAGTTTCACATCTCACACTGTACTCGGCTTCCTGTTGATGGTCAGAGTTTTAGCCTTTTATCATCCTGCAGCAGCAGGCATGGACCCAACAGCTACAGTATGTGGGACAGCAGAAATCTGTCCCACTTAGCCGGTGACCCAAAACACGGAGACTGGCATCAATTACAGCCGCCATATGCAAAGCACAGGTGGCACACATGCAGCTGGAGTCTCACTTTGTGAAAGGATGACCACGACAAGCAATGTGGGTGAGATGATGACGCCGTGATTTTTAAATGGCGGCAGGAACTATGACTACAATAATAAGTATTTCTGTGGTTCGCATACGGTGACTTATTCTGCTCCACTTCTAGACATTTTCCTGCTGCTATGTGCTTTACCTCAGCTGCCTTACAAACGTGCCCTCGCACCATAGCCTCAAGGTATACAGTAGGTTAGAAGAAACACAGGTTTGTTGACACTAGGGGTCTCATTTATTAAACTTTCTGATGCTCAAAGTTGTGCTTTGTAAAGTTGTCAGAATCAGTGATTTTTCTCTCTGACATATCAAAAGCAAAACTTTGGATAAAATCCCTTTTTTTTTTTTTATTAATACCCAAGGTATGAATGTTATAGACATCATATATATGGTATACACTGTGCAGTATATACACTATACTGTAACATCTTTACAAATCACGCCCTGTGTGTCATGAAAATGGATGTTTAACTTAATGCCAGGGGAGCTGCTAGAGGGAGGAAAAGGGCACATAGTTCCTCTGAAATACCGAGAGGCCATGCTGAACTTGGTGAATCTGCATTGGGTCAAGAGTCGCACCTTGTCAGGAGACCAAACATTTCACGAAAGGTGGTAAAAGTACGTCCCCTCCGCACAAGAGATCTGGTCAGAATTTTCCCTTCCACCAAAGGTATCACTCACACACTCATCGCCAGAAAACCACAAGGGCTTTCATGGGGATTTAATTCTTATTTTTAATTTAAAGGACCCGTTCACCAAACAAAACACATATTTCACTCGCGTGTTGTGGTGATCTATCTAGCCATGCAGAGCATTTAGATTTTATGTGCCCAGGTTTGAAGATATCTGCCTTTTTCTAATTGTATTGATTACTACTGTAACCAATAAGAACTGTTGTATCACAATAGGTATTATTATCTTCTGGCTAGTTTTGCTGTAAATCAATTTGTTTCCCATCCATGAAAGTCTTAAAAGGTATAGAATTCTTTAAAGTAAAGATAAGGCTTTAATTGTTCTTAAAATGTCTTAAAATATGGTAAGACATGGGAAGTAGGATTATATTTTTATATTTTTTTCTGACATTGCAATTTAAAATCTCGAAATAATTGGTAACATCTATATTTAAAAATAATTAGCAGAATGTCTCTCACGGAGATCAGGATAGAGGAAGATGCTCCGAGCAGATGATGCACTTTTAGACAGAATTCTTCAATTTTGGTTATTGTAAAGCTGGTCTTAAATCTAACTTGCCTTAAGCTGTAGTAACCCTGTTCAAATATAATGTTTCAATATTGATTTTGATCAAATGGGTCAAATGTTTAGTGCAATGCTAAAAGGGACACGAGCAGACAAACCCATAGAGAATTATCACCCGATTGTGCAGTTCCCCCTCAGCTCTAGGATGCTTTTCATTCACGTTCAACACTATTATAAGTGTATTTCCAGCTGTACCGTGCAGCTGTATTCTCTGATAAATCTACCAGCACAACACCAAGTTAGCAACTAGCTGTTGAGCACAGTGGAGCATTTAGCTGATGAAGAGATATTTCCCGCAACAGTTGGTGGAGAGAGAAAATCGGATTTACATTTATATTGCTCCATAACAAACGTATAAGGTGATAATGTTTGTGTTGGGTTTCTAGGTGGCCAATAAGTTAAGTGTTAACAATGCACCTATTTAAATGCATGTCTGAGACTGTACCAAGTCATTTCAGGAACATATGTAACTTTTGTTTAGATGCAGCCGTAGAGAAATCAAGTGACGCGCTCAATGTTGAGCTTCAGTGTAAACTGCTGTACGTACTGAACAGATGCCTCAGAGCTTTGGTATCAAAAGTAACATCACGTCTTTATTGTATTTATATGGCAGCAGCAATATCAGAGAACAATATCTTAAATCCTGGGCAAATAAAACACAAAATCTGCATGTATCAGCATCACTGAGGGCAAGTGAGAAAATATGTGATTTGAGTGAACTGGCCCTTTAAAACAAGCCGTTTGTGTTGATTTTTCAGATTCTTACAACCCTGTTATAGCCCATATTGGGAGTCATTTTAAAACTACACGGACATCAGTGAGGAGGAATTACATTTTTTTTTCCCTTCCTGTAGAACTTGGCAGGCAAAAATCCAACAAGTATTGTGCTGTTATGACAATATTACGAGCTTATATTGTGAGCTTTTCTTAGGTCCAACTTCAAGTAGAATGTGTCATCAGGTCTGCTTGTAGCTCGGAGGAACACGTTTTCCGTCTTGGTGTTAAAATCAGCATGTTGTCATTTTGATAATGCAGTCAAACGAACGGGTGTTTCTTCAGATAACTCATTCAATGGCAGTATCGAAGACGACACATTCCTCGGTAAGATCGTTAACCAACCTTAGTCTTAGACAAGTCCGCTGTGCTTTCACAGTACATATTGTAAATCCATTGGCGTCCCACGTTGAGAAAATAGTGCCAGCGAGTAGCGGGACAACATGGGTCACCGCTCACAAGTCTCTCGAATGACCGATTCAAAACCCACATAGTCTGTTTCCCACCAGTCCTCCCGCCACGCGTGATTGGTCACAACCTAGTTGATAGATATGTTTTCTCTGCGGCAAAGTCCACATACAGTTAAAAAATATAAACGTGTTTCCATCTCTCGTCACCAAAAAAACTTTTTTTTTTTTTTTTTTACATTTCTGAAGAGGAACAACCCCACGTTTGTCAGGCTGTCGCACTTAAAGCATGGATATATGAAGAGTCCCCTTCCAAAGTGACATCTACCAATACAAATAGCTTTAAAGTTAAAACAAATTACAATATGTTAAAGGTTAACAAGTAATGTAGGTCCTTGTTTGCCAAGCACTTTTACAGACTTTGGGAGATGTTCTTAATCTAATTTGAAAGTTAAATTTCGACAACTTCTTTCTATATATATATTCTTTATTTGGAAATGAACTCTTCATCCTGAAACTTAAAACACAGTCAAAGAATGTCATTGTGATTTTACTCGATTATAACTATATATTTTATTTTTATGTGCTTCCATCCAACATTCTGGGTAACAAAATTATGTCTAATCAAAAATAAAAATGTGACATTAAACTGAATAAGCAGAGTGCTGCATGTGGACAAACACACACATCCACCTTAAAATCTTGTGTAACACTTCATCTGAGACAAAAAAAGTCTTAACATTTAATATTTTTCTTTTACATCAAGGAATGTTCAGGGACAAAAAAAAGTTTTTTTTTAATATTTCATTTTTTTTCCTGGCACTGCATCTTCAGTGTCTCCCCACTGTACACCTTCTGAACCCACGCACCCTTTCCACTGTAGCTTGGACGTTATTTTCATATGAGCAAAGTCTGCATGTGTGTGGTCATGTGAAGCAAGAAAATGAGGTGTGTACTTCCTGGTACCCCCCCTCCCCTCCCATGGTGTGGTAGTGGCACCCTCTCCGGCGGTCTTCTCAAGGGCGTGGGCTGAACTACACTTCTGCTCTGAGTCATGATTCACAAAAAGAGATTAAGTGTGATTTTTGTAACGGGGAGCGGAGCAGGACACAGTCGACCTTTTTCCCCCACCGTCATTAGACACATAGAAATGGCTCTTTCTCTCTCTTTCTCTCTCTTTCTCTCTCTCTTACTCTCTCTCTCTTTCTCTCTCTCTTTCTCTCTCTCTCTTTCTCTCTCTCAAACCAACCTTCCCTCCCCTCCCTCCCTCCCCAGGTCTGGAGTTTTGTCCGTGGAGGCCAGGTGAGCGAGGCCTCTTATTGGTCGGAGAGCAGCAGCATGAGCAGCCAACCGAGGCCCAGCAGCAGAGACAGGCGGACGGGCTCGGCTCCACGGTCCGACAAACCTGGAGAGGGAAGAGTGGAGTCTCCCTCGTCGCCCCACAATCGGTCGTTCTCGTTTACCTAAAAGAACAAAAAAGACATGGGTCGTAATTAGTCGACATTAATTTAATAGTCTCAGAGGGTCTAAGGACAGAGGGTCTAAGGACAGAGGGTCTAAGGACAGAGGGTCTGAGGACAGAGGGTCTGAGGACAGAGGGTCTGAGGACAGAGGGTCTGAGGACAGAGGGTCTAAGGACAGAGGGTCTAAGGACAGAGGGTCTAAGGACAGAGGGGGTCGTACCTTGTACAGGCTGTAAAGCCCACAGAGACACATGTATAATTTGTGATATTGGGCTATATAAATAAACTTGATTTGATTCATCTGCCTCCAGGTTCCACGGCAGGAAACATCAGGACAAAAAACTAATCTCAGAGGTTGTGTTTCATGAGCAACTATGTGGGTATAATGTCTAAATCTTCAGCACCTGCAGTTGGCATCTCAAGATTCTTCTTCTCTCTCCATCCTTGGCACTAAAACTTCTCTAAACCACGAGAACTCGCACTCTTTTCCGTTTGTGATTTTGGACTATAACAAACTGTGCTCAGTTTATTAAAAATCTCTGGTCTTCAGTCCATCAGGTAAAATGAATATAGACAAACTTCACAAGAAAAGTATCTACTGTATACTAGGGGAAAAGAACACCAATACCTATCACATATACCTGTAAAGTTTACAAGGACATACTATATATCATGACATGTTTTATGGGATATACTCTACGGACATATTATACTGTGATGCTGCAACATTGAGGACACAGCAGTTCCTAGCCTGAGGCCTGTACTACCAAGCAAGTTCAAAAGTAACAGTTTAAATTTATTTATTATTTTATATATGCTTTATTTCATCCCTATATTTTAACTTTGCACTATTTATTGTCTTAGATTCCCATTGTTTTTATACATATTTTATGAACATTGTTGAAGATTTTCATTGCCAACTACTACTATGTAAATGTTTTGCAGATAATAAAAAAACGTCATTGTCTTTGCGTATGACACACTGACTTTTATATTTTACATACTACACTGACTTTATTTTCTACGACATACTAAACTATGACTTTTTGACGACATGCTATACTAGAACCTTTTTAAAATATTTTTTACAACATACTATGCGTTTTTATTTTATTCTCGACATACTATACTATAACTTTTGTATGATATTTTCTACGACATGCTATACTATACCTTTTTAAAATATTTATGACTTTCTATACAATGATTTTTTAAATATTTTTCAAGACATACTAGAACTTTTAAAAAAATATTTTTTACAAAATACTATACTATGATTTTTTATGACTTATTTTATGATATTTTTACGACTTTCTATACAATGACAATGATATTTTTTACGACATACTATGACTTTTAAAAAATATTTTACATGACACACTATACTGACTTTTTTAATGCTATTTTCTACGACATGCTATACTATAACTTTAATATTTTTTACGACTTTCTATACAATGATTTTATATTTTTTACGACTTTCTATACAATGACTTGTTCATATTTTTTTACAACATACTATGCGTTTTTTTTTTATTCTCGACATACTATGCGTTTTTTTTTTATTCTCGACATACTATACTATAACTTTTTTTAAATACTTTACGACTTTCTATACAATGACTTTTTAAAATATTTTTCAAGACATACTATACTATAACTTTTAAAAAATAGTTTTTACAACATACTATACTATGACTTTTTATGACTATGATATTTTTACGACTTTATATACAATGACTTGTTCATATTTTTTACAACATACTATGCATTTTTTTTTTTTTATTCTCAACATACTATACTTTGATTTTTTTATGATATTTTTTATGACATACTATACTATGACTTTTTAAAATATTTTTTACAACTTTCTATACAATGACTGATGTTTTTTACGACTTTCAAAGAATATTTTTCATGACATACTATACTATGACTTTTTTATGATATTTTCTACGACTTTCTATACAATGACTTGTTCATATTTTCGACTTACTATACAATTGCAATCAGTGGAAGATACAGATCAACAATCCTGCCTGGGACGAGAAATACAAAGCACCAAATATCTAATTTGGGATTTTTGGCCCTTTTCTTCAGCTTTCCCTCTGGAAATAAGTAAATGTCCTAGTTATACATTTAGCTTGTGAAGTTTATTAATATCTGTTGGCGGATTGTCAATTATGTTATCTACAGCATTCTTTTGGGGAGGGGTTCCCATTAGGAGCCAAATGCATGGAGCAAATGTCCTTAGCCTGGAGTAAATTAAATTATTTATAAATTTCTCCTCATAATTAAAATCTGAAAACACTGTGTGTATGCTTAATGCAAAACAGGCTGTCGACATTAAAATTTATGTTCAACAGAGTTTAATCGTTGTTTACTGTACTACTTCATAGTATGGGCTACATTAATGATGTTTACAGAACCTGTTTAAACTGTGGATGAAGCGGTTATGAATATGAATAATAAAGTGTTCATTCTGTATTTTGCTCTCCAGCAAAGTCTAGCCAATGTGTTTAAACTATCAATGGCACAAGCCTTTATAAACACACATTTATTTGCATCCAGTTTTGCTGCTTTTTTTTTAAATTTGTCTTAACTCTTTTATTCTCATTATGTTGTTTGTTTTATGCTCTACTTTGTTCGCTGAATGCTTTTACAGCTGCAGAGATCTAATGACCCCACTGGGATCAATAAAGTTACATCCAATCTTAAAGCTTCAAAGCTTCTTTCATCCAAAATCCTCTACATCATAAACACTCAATAGCTTATTCTAAGGTGAGCATTAGAGCCAAGCAATGTATTGACTTCATCAAGTACAAACGGCTGCACAAACATGTTTTACCCTTATTTACTCACAGTATTACCAGTGACTTTTACTGTTGAGAAAGAGGCTATCTGGTCATATCATTGAGTGTTTCTGTACAAAAGGATAACGTCTAATAATGCATCGTTGTTTCTTTTGTTTAACTCGCAAATATCAATTTGGGCCTCAAATATCTATATCGGTTGAACTCTAATGAGGAGAAAAATTGACATTTAGGAAACTCATGGATCATTATTTTTGTTTCTGACTGACACACGTAATTGTAATTTACACGCCTGTCATATCTGCAGCAGAGGCGAAACATTGCATCTTGGGAATTTTCCATCCGCACAAAGTATTTTTAGTAAATGAGGAACAACAGTAACTGCTGCCACAAAAGTTTTATGAACTACATTTTGATCCTACTTAGATGTCATAGAGCTTGTTTGCCTATTGGTGTCATTACGTATAAATATTGGTGTGGTTTCTACTCTTAAACATTTTGACCTTGTAAAAAAAATCCAAGGTCAAAACTATTTTCTGGCATGGAGTATTTGTGCAGCTGTTATCTTTTTCTACATTTACACTGTTTTTTTTGATAGACTCACCTACGTCATATGCATATAATTAATCTTCAACTTGGATTATACATTTAAATTTAAATGACATAATGCAGAAATCTTACACCTAGAATGTGGACACTTGAAGAAGCTGGCGGAAAGTGAATTTTGTGCACAAGGTAGCGGACATGTCGGACATCTCTTCATGTCGGTTGTCATGTGACTGACTTTGTACCGGACGCTGTCTGAATTATTCAGACAATGTAAATCCCACCCGTCTGCTGCTCCCTGCGGGCTAAAACAAACGCCCCAAGTTATCAGCAGCAGTGCGACCCAATTCTGAGCGGGGCCGTCTCCATTAGTGGCTCTCTTTTTTCGGAAAAGGCTGCACATCACATTTCCATCTCGTCTCACCTGAGTAGGTATCTGTGCTCTCAGAATGTTCTGCTCTGTTTCCATCGAGGCGCCCGGGGCGGTGGTTGCCAAGTGCGGGCTCTGGCGGTCTGTCGTTGGACTGGGCATCCCGGGCTGGCTGGCGCCCGTTTTCACATCCGATCCGTTCCCGAAGGCCAGGATGGAATTTTCTAGAACACAAGAGCAGCGGGGACGTTGAGTTTAAAGGGAGATGACTGGCGGCTTAATAGCAGGGTGTTGTTCTGAGGGCCAAATGGAAAAGCTTTGCTCATTTCCACATCACCTCTAGTTTCCTTTTGCTTCTTCTTTTCTTTTTTTAATCCTGCATGGCTCTTTGTAATGTGATTGGTCACTTTATAATTATGTACTGGGGAGGGGACTGTAATTACAATGTGGTCATGGCAAGTGAGTACATCAGGCTACTGAATGAATAAATGAATTAAATTCAAATTGCATTTGGCAAGACATTTAAACAAAAAATACCTGCTGTCAGCCAATATCACTAAAGTAGAACTGCAGCAGACAAGAGGTCACCAAGATGTGATGCATTTACCAAAAATGAAAATATTTACTCTTTTCTGCTGACAGGAAGTGATGCATTACAGTAAAATATGAACTGTCCCTGACACAGCAGTGAATGACCCACAGAAAGCAGATAATAGAAGTTCACATCTGTCAAATTTATACATCTTGTTGCCTTTCTGGGCCCCCAGTGTAAGACCATTTGTAACACGTTATTCTTATGCCTGGGGGAGCAGTTTAATATGTTATTCCTAAAAGGCAAAAAACACTCCAGTCTGCAGTTTTGAGCACTACGGTCAACTAGTGCCATAACACACGAGAGGAGTGAGCAGGAATTCACTTTGCAACGTATAAAATATACAATGTGGAGGCCTGTTTATCCAACTAGAAGAGCGCTTCACTTCAGAGGCAGCTTTGGTTTTAATTACAGAAATCTCAGGAGCAAGAGCTGCTGCAAGTTAGATATAATGCAAATTCAATTAATGACAAAAGGGACTCTGGTCATAATATAAAGTAAAAGCAGCGAGTACAGTTTTCTTGGATCCATCCCCACTCTGCATGCTTTGCTGGCTGGCTTACTGAAATAACTGTATATTAGCATGAACACTAGCAATGTAGGAGTGTTTTAGGCTATGCATTATACCCACACGCCATCATCATTACCTCTTTCTACTGCTTGTGTGAGACGAGTGGCGTGACTAAAAAAACTAATTATATTCTATGTGGAGAGAAGAGAAGTGTGTGCCTGTGAGAGAGTAATACTGTGTAAGAATAGTGTGTGAGAAACAGAATGACAGTATGACAGTAGGAGTATATTATAGTGTAGTAAGTATAAATGTCTCCACGCCATAATAAGCTCATTACTGCCCCTTGTGGCCGGAGGGTGGACGACGTGCCTCACTTTACGGCTTGGATCAGCATTAAGCTCCTTAGAAAATATATATTATATACTTCTGGGTAGTTTGGGAACATCAACCCCGGTGGTCAATAAACTCTTAACCTAGAATAATACATCCCAATTTATTTGTTGATTATATTTTGTATATCTGCAAAGTAACTAAAGCTATTAAATAAATGTAGTGGAGGAAAAAAATACAATATTTCACTATGAAATGTACGTAAAGTAGCAGTAAATTGAAACACTCAAGTAAAGTACAGGCACTTAAATGCAGTACTTTCTTCACATAAACACATACTGCTGTTGCTCTCCGTGAATCCTTCTCTTCGTCCTCTAACCAGCGGCATTAACCAGTAATACATATTGAAACTGGAGGATAGAGGTGTGATTGAAGACTAAACCATTTGTCAATAGTGTGTATTATAAGAGTGAAATTCATTCAACTTTACGTCATGATTTACGACAAAAATTGTTCATATTCTTTATCTAGATTTTTGATAAGTGTTGAGAATGAAGCTTTGATTTAACACCTTTTTGATAATGTACGATAGATAAATAGTTTTATATAATTGCTATTGATTTATGAACTGGATCAAGTGCTTGGCGAAACGATGTAGACGTTCATTTTGTCTGCTTGAACTGCGTCTCGGGCTTGAACTGCGTCTGTCCCACGTTTGTGTGTTTGTGCATTTGTATATTTGTTGCTTTCCATTCGTGTGATACCTCCTGGAGCGTTTCTTTATTTGTGGAAGACTTATGCATATAATTATGTTTGTGTTTGATATTAATGTATTGCGCTGTGGGTAAACGTGCAGAAATGTTGGGTTTGTTGTTAGTTAATGTGTCTGAATAATCCTATGAATGATTTGCCATTAAATGACCAGGCATGGAAATAAAAGTATTTATTGATATTCATAGTCGCTCATTGAATAGCTCGGCTGAC
>CALSCE010000197.1:2266131-2294341 GCA_943593645.1 Bovichtus variegatus
AGCCTACAAACTGCCATGCGAGCTAGTTAGCCTACAAACTGCCATGCAAGCTAGTTAGCCTAGTTGCTAACAGAATAATAATAGACTCCTGTCTCAAAACTGTTGACGAACAATACCTTTTTTGTGGAGCAGTTTGTACTTCAATATAGAATCTTAAATAGAAGTTGATTGTGCAACACAGCTAAGCTACAGCAGCGTCCTCTGTTTTGGACTCTCCCTTCCCTCAAAAGGTCAGCACCGTCCAGACAGATTGTCATCAAAAGGTCTCAAAGTTTATCAACATTTGAACTAAATGGAAAACATTTGAGCAAATCCACTAATCATGGCAATTTCAATTGAAATAAATTGAGTTTGCAATGAAATGTTAAATGTGGGTGTGACTGAGCTTTAGGTCGCAGAGCACATGCCTTACTTAATCTGCATTAATCAAAAACATTTGTTCAAATCGGTATCCAATAACTGAGTATGTGTAATGAAAGTGTGTCGATCTTACAGAGAATCATTACCCAAATCAACAGCTCAACAGAGCTTTTTAGCCTCTTTAGTTCATCGTTTTGGTCTTACTGTTGGTTCGGTCTCAGTGCTCTCGTTAACCATGTTTCCAGCAGCTTTTTTGAGCCAAATAATCTACCTGCCCAGGTTCCAACAGATAAAGTAAAAGGCATAGAAGCACTATTCCAATTAAGACTAATGCATTATGTGTCAGCTGAATGTCTATGTAGGCAAAATCTGCTAAACACATAAGCCAAAAATAACCACTTGTGTTTGTCTGTCATCTACTGGTCTGAAAATCAATTAACGCAGCATCAATGTAAGAAACTACCAGTCATCATATGTCTTTTTGTTCAGTAGTTCCAGCTCTCACTGACTACTCATCAAGCTTGCACAAGTCCATTGTAGGATAGCGGTCCAGTGTGGAACAGCAGAGAGTTAAAGTATACAGTAGCTGGCGAAGCTGGTCAAACATCTAACGAGACGAAGAGGCGCCGTGTCATTTTCTTAGGAGTTGGTAGATCAAATAAAATGCTGGATGTGTCAGTAACCTCAGACAGGTGTTTGCTGACAAGTTAAACATAAAAACCTGATAAGCTGATACTGTGTATGAAAGCTTGTTTCTCTCCGCGTTGTCCCTCTAACCTTCAGAAAAATCTATTTCAGCTTTAAATCTTTGATATCAGAGCATCAGAGCAGCCCTTGAACACACCAGAACTTTGTGTTTGCTGTCATGGATTACTTACTTCCTTACCTGACTGACATTTTCTCAAGTTACTACGAAGTCTATTTTATACTGCACTAATATAAAACAATATCGAACCAATATCTAAAAACTAAGGTGTGAAGGTTTAGCACTAACACAATGTGTACATGATTGCAGTATCTGTAAACACTGTTTTTGTGATCCTTTAACAAAAAGCCCATTTGCTGCAAAATGATCAGTTCAGTGAGTCGAGTGACGCCAACTCAGGGAATTAAGTGAACATTTTTTGTGAAGCAGGCTGCATTTCTTACCTGCACACGTAGTCTGCTTTGCAGGTCCGCAGCTGGGTCAGGCAGTTGGGCTTGTCCTTGTCTTCGTAGGAGCAGGACGGCACGATGGTTTGCCGCCGGCGCTCTGCGCAGGCCGTGTCAGTACAGGGACAGAACAGCAGCTCGTGGGTGTAGTCAGGGGGAACACGGTCAAAGAACTTCCTCAGCACCTTGTTGCACTTTGGTCGGTTACATGGCCCCGAGCGGGCTGACGGCTGGATGCAGGATGAGACGTATTCTGTACGAAGCTTCTGACACGTCTCATCTATGTTACACGCCTTGGCAGCATCCAGGCAGCGGTTCACCGTTGTTACTTCAGACTCTAGAAGGAGAAGATACAGAGCAGAGAGCATTTCATCCTGTTGTGTGGTATGAGAAAATCAAATCCCAGGCAATGTTTACCAATGATTTCAAGTCCTAATTGGAGTCAGTATAAACTTGCCACTCTCACCTCTAGTATCAGATGCAGTGTTGCATTTACATATATGCGTGTCTTGAAGTACAAACTAAACCAAAATGATGCTTATATGCAATAGGCCTTCTTGTAATGAATAGAACATGAATGGGGTTTAAATGTTGCATGAGCCCAGGCACTGGATGTGTTTCAGCCTAGGCCTAATGGCTGAATATTTCATTCTGCTGGGTTAATGCAGAGTGGCACTGCTGAAAAAGCCTCTCCTCCATCTCTGCAACCGCACAACAAGGCCTGTAATTACTGCTCCTTCCTCTTTCATCCATCCATCCATCTTTCCAACACTCCCTCTCCCTACAGCTGGGTCCTTCCCTCACTCACCTGACTCCCTCCTTCCCTCGCCATCTTTCTCCCTCGCTGTGTGTCTGCCACTCTCAGCGCTGCCATTACCCCCCACTCCATCTGTCTCTTCCCTTCCTACAGTCAGCTCTCTCCCTTCTCCTCCATTCACTCTTCCTCAACTTTGTCCATCTCTGCCTCCCTCAGTGCCCATGCTCCCTCTGACGTCTGCGGTAATGAGCCACCTCTGCGGAGGCAGTGGAAAGCCCCTTTCATAACCATCTTTTTTTGGCCGCAACATTTCCCAATCCATCATCATGTGTGTTTTTTTTTTCCCCAGCGACCTCCCAGTCAATACGGCCATGATGACGTTCAGCTTCTCTGGCAGATAGCGGCGCTCATTAGCTTGTAAACTGCCTGTAGTTGTGTCTCCTGGTGAGTTCGGCTCTCACTGAGCTGTCATATGAAATATGAATGGCCTTGGAGAGCAAGCTAACAACCCATCACAAAGCATAGGTTATTCCCAACTTAACTGCTAAGCAAGCGAGGGGAGGATGGGAGGACCTGCTGGAACTCCAGGCTGGGATGACAAATTGCATCCAGTGAAACGGAATACGCACATAAGCAGTCATGTGAAATCCTTGTTATTGAGTTTTTTTAAGCCATTATTTATTAAGAGGAAACTTGCTGAGCATGCATGCTCTTATCCAGGAACATCCTGCTTCACATTTATGCCTTAAAAGCACATTTACACCTCAGAATAACCACAGTCCAGAGCGGTTCCTCACTGGACCCACCGGAGCACTCATGCTCTCTTGCTTGTTTTCCAGTCGCAGGTTAATATTCTATACATACTATTCAATTTAATATTTACATTTCACTCACAGCATGTCGGTTTCAGAGGTGGTTTTGAAAAGTATGTAGTTTGTCACAGCAGTTACAGGCAATTCTAATGGTGACGAGTCACAGCAAAAAAACAAAAGTATGTCCATAGTAACTTCTTAAACAATAAAATAGTGTGGGGGTGTCGTGATATACCAGCTATTTTTGGTTTGTTTTTTAGGAAAATCCTACTCATTGTGCATTTAAGAGTCTTTGTTCACCTGATCTGGATGTAAACACTTACATTGTAAAGCTTGTGACAAACCTGTTGCATTAAAGCATTAAGACTAATTATCTTAATGATCTGGATGTAAACACTTACACTGTAAAGCTTGTGACAAACCTGTTGCATCAAATAAAGAAAACAACCAAGGTGCATGAAGTAGAAAATCCTAGAAGAGAAAAAACATTTCTACCACTCTTAGAGGCCAATGATGCATTAAAAAGCTTCTTTCTTGGAGCAGAACATTGCATGTTTAAACAGAGGCACTTTCTTACTACTACTGACTTCACTTTAGTTAACTGATGAATTGGTAAAGGGTGAAGTACTCTGTTGTTTGAATACGCCTCAAAATCTGATGAGCTGTGGCTCCAGCTTGCATCTTAGAAAAGGGTCATTACTCTGTTTGAGGGAGAGATGCTATAAGGTCGGAAAAACATCCATTAATCACATCTTTGTTGTTTTGGCAGGTGACTTGTCGAGATGCATGGCATGGAAGTCAACTCTGACCTCCTCTGAAGTCGCTGAGTGAAATTTACGAGGGGAGTGTACAGTGCTGCGGTTATTCAAAGCAGCCTAAAACAAGCATTGTCATTTTAACAAGCATCTTATGTATGAGGTCACGAAAACATATCATCATATTAAAGGCGACATCCACTAAAACTGAATGTTTAGTTATTGTTTTGATGAAGCCTGACAAACAGGATGGTGGGATTGAGGCGGAAAGCGTGAAGCAGAAATAAGCAGCATATGCTAAGAAGGGATTTTTATTTCCCCGAGCTCTGACTTTTACAAGAAGCCATACACAAGTTACTAACATTTCCACAATTCTCACCAACTTGAAGGCTTAAAAAAAAAAAAAAAAAGAAGCAGTTTCACAGGTGCAGCAGATTCCAGCAGCGAAGTGACAACCAACCTCTCTGCTCCCCCCCTACGCTCTCTACCAGCACCATTACACTGTGAAGGGCACATAAACACTCCCACAGTACATTAAAGAAACATATTTACAACTTATCCTTTCCACATACAAAATGCTAATTAATATTACCCTATACAGATTAAATAAAACACAAAATAAACTGAAGAAATGCCATAGAATAGCCAATTTCACAATGAAACCCTCTAACCACTCCCCTCTCTCTTCCTCCACTACATGGTTCAGCCTAACAAGGTAATGGACATCAGCTGGAGGCCAGCGGCTGCATTCTCAGGAGTGCACGCCAAGAAAACGCGCCCCCGGAAACAGACCGCAAAGAGAGATCGATTATTAGGAGTTCCCAAAATAAAAGCACAACATAACCGACATCCTGTGTTTGTCTGCTGTTGACAATCAATCAACAATCGTTTCTAACTTAATGAGGGGGATGCTGATCAGCTCCCTCACATTTAGTTTTTTCTATACATTTTTCCACTCGTATACACATGAGATGAGGGCAGTTTATCTGTGATCTCACTCAATTATTCTCAACAAGCCCAAAGAGAAATAAAATGTTTATTTTCTGAAGGAAATATGTGCGATTGCTGCAAGCTGCTGTATCTTAACTATATCAGATATTACATTACAGTTCATTTAGCTGACGCTTTTGTCCAAAGCGACTTACAATAAGTGCAAACAATAATGAGTATACGACTCTAAACAGTGAGAATCTTGCAAGTGCATAAGCTTCAAAGATATAAAAAAGCATCAAGCTGCCAAACACGCTGCACATGCTTCCAGCTCTTAACATGTAGAGAAGGTGTTTGCCATGGAAAGGAAGAGAACAAGGGCAGAAGTCACCAAATTTGGAAAGAAAGCAGAGCAGCAGAGGAGGATCAGTTGGTGACCTCACAGGTCATGAGATACTAAAACACAAAAGCAGAACTGAAGTTTAAGAGTGTTGTGACCTGTTCTAAGTGTAAATGAAATCTGTAGCTGAAAGTATGCTGAAGTAGTAGAAGTTCAAAGTGGAGTAGGTTTACAAAAGGATTTAAAGATTCCTCCCATTCCCTTCCATTATAAAAGATGGCTGAAAAACATAATGGAAGTAGAACAAGGTTGAATGTAAGAAGGAGCGTCCTTAAAGAGTTTAACATTTTGACTTTTGAAGAGTTTCTGTAGCTGAAAGTATGCAGAAGAAGAAGGAGAAGTCAGAATAATGACAGAGAGCGAGAAGAACAGTGCGAGCGCTTGCAGCGATGACATAATGAATTGGTTAAGGAGACGAGGGTGAATGTTAGAGCATGCACGATGATTTTTGTGGGAATCATGAATGGTGCTGAGCCAATATCATTCCCACAATGCACTGCTGAAGAGTTGTGGCTGAGATGTGGAAACAGGAGCTGCAGTGTACAGCACCTCTGCTGTGGGCGAGTGCAGGTATAGGGTAAAGATTGGATGCACAGAGGTGGTTGTGATGCCAGTATGTACTGTTGGCCTCTTTAAAACATGGGATGGACCCGTCTGGATGATTGGATACTTACCACAGATCGGTCTGGTTCACCTATGGTTTAATGTCACTGCATTCCCAGATCTCAAGGATTACTTTTCCAAGTTGTACCACATGTGGGTTTAAAGTGCTGTGATGTGCGCCCTAAAGTTTTAATGGACTCTATTGTGAAGCTGTGTTTATTACAGTTTGCATGGCCCCTGATCTCTGCAGTGATACTGGTGAGTTTAACAGTTAATCAACCTGAATATAAAATACCTTTAGGGCTATGATGCAAACCGTGTCCTGAATTGGCCTCATACCACTGGTCAATCATTTGCTGTGGTATATAAAAAAAAAAAAGCATGTGCAGTTTGCTAAAGTCAGCTCTTATTACTGCAGGTTTGAACTCATAAATGTTGCATTTGACACGGATCTCTCATTGCCATTAGGAGCTGCCAACATACAAAACTACCTTGTGCAACTTTAATATCACGAGGATACCCACGATAAATATAATAAACATCACTGCTTATCTATAAAATAAACAGTGAGCCTCTAGCTCAGTCAAATCAAGCAAATAATTAATATTTCCAATATTAAAGTATAACTGATCATTTTAACCTAACCATGCGTTTGCATATGTGTCCGTACACAATATTGATTTAGTGAAGTCGAGGTTTGTTTCTCCTTTCTAGGTTTAGTTTGAGGCCACTTGTGTCTTAAACCCTTTAAAATGTTCAAACGAGTGGATAATCTCAAAGGGAGGAGACAGCTTAATTTAAACTTGTTTTTGTGTATGTACAACATTCATCTTTATACTGTATGGCGTATGCATGAATGCATTCCATACTAATCACTTCATTTAAGTCATTATTTAAGTTTCACAGACTCTCCAGCTCAGCTTCACTCATCCATGGTATAATTGCTGTTGGAGAAAACAAAACACTTGACTTTAACACTTTTCTCGAGCAAAAGAAAAGTAAGTCCTCATTCGTGTGCAGCCTCTCTCTTTTCTTAACAGGAAGAAGGGTAATGTTGTTTGAGTAAACAAACCAGATCTGTCTGTCTTCCATTTTCTTTTTTTTTTTTTTTGCTTCTTCTGTTTCTTTCTCCCGCTCACTTCTTTCTTCCTATCTGTTCTTCACACTCCCCCCTCCTCGCTGCTTCCAGATGCATTAAAGTAAATAGGTAATTAATCTGTGCCTCGGGGGCTAACAGCAGCACATACCAGCCCTGCGGCTCGCCCACAGGCTCAGAGGCAAGAAAGAAGCAAAGAGTGGGTTGTTACTCAAACCCTTTGCAAACCCACCTGCTTAGACCTCCGTCTACTCAGCCAACATATCGCAGGATAACATCTCCGTTCGCTCTTTGTTTTGACACATAACTTGGTGTGGACCCAGATTCTTTTTTTAGTGCGTGAAAAATGGAGGTTTTTGATTTGTCTGAATACCTTTTTGTTCCTCTTTTCAGTTAAAGTGAGTGCAGGCAGAGGTAAAGAAACACTTGTAGCAGGAACACTCACCTGCAGCGATGGAAGCCAGACGAACATAGTCAGAGCCCCTCTCCTCTGGCTCGTACGGGTAATCCTCCACCAGGCTGAGTCCTGCCAACACAGAGGAGCGAGGTGAGTTCTGTTGTCATGACAACCCCAAAAAAGTGCCGTTCTTTTCTCCCTGATGCAGAAATGCAGAATTTTACACTTTGCAGTGTCCTGAAACACGGACACAAGGACTCACTATTTATTTAAGTTACACACAAAGTTACAGAGCATTGACAAAAATAATTCATGCATGGCCGGATTAACCTGTTTGGGGACAAAAATATTTTGTTTGCGGCACCATTTTGACATCTCACCCCCTTAACTCCCGCCCTCTGTGCATTGTGTTTGTACCCTGTCAAGTAGCAGAGCATAAATGACAATGAAATACCAAAAATCTAATAATGCACACGGCTCCTGGAATATATTAACAATATCCTCTAAAACGAGTTTGCACCATAACATGTAGCTGCACTGCATTTGGGCAATCAGCTTTTTCTGTAAGAGCCACAAATCCGTGGAACACCCTACCTGACGATTTGAGGAGCTGCAGCTCTATCAGCACTTTCAAACCAACTTAACAGCGTGTTAAAAGCTGCTCAGCTCCGTACTGACTGACCTTGGATTTTATTTTCTGGTCTTCCTGACTTGCTTTTATCTGACACGCATACATTTGTGATGAGCGACTGCGTGTAGCTTGTTATTGCCTGCCTTGTGTCTGTGTGTACCTTTGTATTATGTTTTGTTTTTGACCTGCCAAGTGACTACAGATGTGAATGAGCTTAAAGCTATAATCTGGTACGATGCATCAAATGGTGACATTTAGGTTTTAAACTGTACATAGTTCCTTTTTAATGGAATTAATTAATAAATACAGCAACAAAAGCAGGTCATATGAGGTAGAAAACCAATTAGCTGCCTTTTAGCTTATAAAACAGGTCATTGAGCGATCAGCTCTTTAATATGTAGGTTGTCAAAACAGCAGGAGTTCACTGAAGGAGCTTTAAAGAGGCCACTTATTCTTTGCCCAAACTTCAGTTCATTAAAGGTTCAATGAGTAAGATACACCAGAATTTTAATAATAAAACAATGAGGCAACATTATCAACAGAGTGTCGACGTCGTGTCAAAGTGTTGCAGAGGTATCTGCTGAAGTTAGCATGCTAACTGCCAGTTCCGGCCCGTAATGTCTGGGATGAATAGTGAGTCAGCGAAGCTCCAGTCTGCCCTCAGTACAGAGGGAGAAGAAGTGCAGCTGCCTGACTCAGGCAGACTCACGGCTTGTCAACATTACATCCATGATCCCTGCACGTTTTGATGGTTTGTTTTGATTAAATCCAAAGTGGCAGCATCGCCTCGTCCCCACCGCTGCCAGGAGGAGGCTCCGCCGGGAGGAGAGTGTGTGAGAGACGGGAGACGGACAGGTCTTCCATTAGCAGTCAGCAGTTAGCGCCGATTCAGCCGACTCCCCGCAGGATCGTCAAACTTTCTGTCGCTGCCTACGAGGTTAGACCCGGCGCTGGGATGTACGCCGGCCGTATCCAGGCCGGATTTGTTCCCTCGTCTCTCCCGGACCCAAGCCAACATACAAACTATCAAAACGTAACGTTACACGGAGCGTACAGCCCCCAGTGCCACAGTAAACAGATATCTGAGCTCCACGCGGAGATTATAAAACAGCAGAGATATTTAGACTCTCAGAGTTTCAGCTCTAATGAACTGATTGATTTATACAGGAGTGAAGAAACACAGTAAATATATCAGCACTAGAAGAGAGAGATAGCTGTAGAATATAATACACAATATAAAGAATACACTATAATACTCTAAAAACTTAGAATAAAATACATATGGCAAACTACAACTAAAACATAAACAGGATAACACACTGCAGTGGTTTTTAAGAACTGATGGTTTTGATGAATTTAGATTGTGTGGACCCAGTTTAGAGGTGAAATAAGTGGAGCAGGTGGCTCGGAGTTACACATTGCACCTTTAATGCAGCTTGTTTAATGCAAGTGAATGGAATTGTGTCAAGATATGCCAAACACAAAGAACTGCACGGACAAAGACCCACTAAGCATAATTTAATTTTAGTGTGTAGAAGGTCTCAACCACACACAGAAATATAGTTGAAATGCTGTTAAGAAAAAGTATTTTTTAACCAAATTGAAGCCATAATCTGGACATTGAAATGTTTTCTGGGCTGTAAATCACCAGATCAAAGTTACCAGGTGGTTCACGTATTCTTCTAAACGGCCTAAAACCTAATACCAGGGCCGACGTCTGTGAGGGAACACCGGGTCAGTCGTACCGGGCCCCAGGTCAACGAGGGGCTCAAAAGGGCCCCTGTACGTGTAGTCACATGGTGTGGTTCTCACACCACTGCAAGATCAAAAGCTTAACATCTGGACACTAAACTTTCCAAACTCAGGTGCTCAGAAAATGAGAGTGCAAGGGGCATAAGGAGAACTCTTTTGTTTGCAAATGGAGCGAAGGGGGGCTTTGGAGGTCATCTTGTCCACGAGCATGCCACAGGGCGGGCCTGCTTAGCAAAAACAATCTTCAAGGAGTGTTTGTTTCAGTTGTTCCTTAATTAGCACAGCTGAAGATAGACAGGAAAGTGGGAAAGAGAGGGGATGACAATAATCGCTCTTTTTTTATTTCCGCCTGGAATTTACCGTTGAGCTCTCTGGAGGCGGAAGCCTAATTCATGTGTAATGGGTGGCACACATTTGATAATCCCAAAAACATACTGTACCTGCTCCCGCCCCCCTCTGGGGAACAGAAGCATTAAATTGCGTGTGTTAAGGCCAGTCTTACCGTGCAGCACAGACTGATGCAGACTCCAGTAGATACTCAGGCAGTTCTTCTCCTTCTTCATGCCTCGTTTACATTGGCAGCCGTGCAGAGGAGTGGACAGCAGCGCCGTCATGGCATTCTCACACTGGTTTCGCGCCCCGGGGCCCAGCTTCACGCTGCCGTCCCCCGCCACACACTGCCTGAGGGTGCGCAGTCGTGGGCTGCAGGTGTCGTCGCTGGAGCAGGTGTCTCCGGCACGCAGGCAGTCCCTCCCGCCTGCAGAGAGAGCCATACGTGGGACTCCTGCAGGACAAGACAGACAGAGGACAGGTTAGTGTCATGTTGCGGTCCACCATGACGAGGTCTGGGCAGGAGACTGGTCTGTGGAACGGTTTTCTGTGCAATTGTTCAGCGAAGCTTCAGTTCAACATAACATTTCAGAGGCTGTTTTGAATGTATAAATAATACCTTTTGTTGAGTATTAATCCAAACGCACAAATAAAACTAACAAACAAACAAATAATACAATCATTCGGGCTGCAAGTTAAAGAACAGCCCAAACTAAATGATACAAATTTAAATGTAAAAAAGATTTTTTTTCCTTCATTTATTTAACCATTAACACATATTTAAATCAAAATTATACCAACCGGCACTAAACCCTTCAAAGACCTATAATTTCTCTGAAGAAAGTGTAATGGGAAGACACAAAACACAAATCAGTACGAGTAATAAAAAGTTACCCATGGCTACTAATTGTTGAATAAATCTTAACGGACAAACTGCCACATATCTTGGGAATACACGAAGCACCACTGGAAGAAAAAAAAAATACAAGGAATATATTGTACAAGACTCTAGTAAGGACATTGGAACAGAGCTGCAAGTAAATCCATCGGCCTGATTGCATGAATGATCAAGAAAATGTGAATGAAACAGTTTTTTGTTACCGTTATTAGGCCTACTTAATGTTGCAAATCCTGTGCCAAACAGCCTCCTGAAAGTCGGTGACGCAGTGCTTTGAGTTTGGGCATAGATGAGAATGTCTTTTAATTTAAAAAAAAAAAACAAAAACCCTGCATTGCTCTATTATTCATGAATTCAACAGTTGCCACATAGAATTGATCTGACACCACTGAGTGGATTTTGATGAAACTTGGATGCGTCTCACCAATACATCCTGACATGTTCAAAATTACACTGAGGTGTTTTATCTCCAGTCAAAATAAAAAGTCATATTTGTTACAGATTGGCCCTGAGAGGGGCTTCATCATTTGTGGGGGAACAAATTGTTTACTGTTGTCTTGTTTAATGTGGCACTAACAACATGCTAGCTTTATTCCCCCGAGGACAGTTATTACTTGTTTATTCCCAGCTGCAAAACAGCTTGTAGACTCTTAAAAATGATGTAGTGTTGTTTAACCCATCCATGTGTCTGGTTAGGGATAACACACACATAAAGTATACTATTATAGCAGTAAACAACAGGCACAACATCTGAGAGATGACTGAGTCCAATATTGCATCGTTCCAAACTACCGTAATTTCCGGACTATAAGCCGCTACTTTTTTCCCACACTTTGAACCTCGCGGTTTATACAATGACGCGGCTAATTTATGGATTTTTCCCGCTTTCACAAGCTTCATGTCGCCAAAAAACTGAGCACCGTCACATAATGTGACGTAAATCGAGCGCGCTCAAACTTCCCGTTCATTACGGTAATTAACTTTTTTACGAAATTTCTCGGTGTTTCATTCAGTGTACCAAATGAACCTCTAAAAACATTATGCTAACCTTCAATTGCATTATTAGTTCTTGGAATGTCTTCAGCAGCGGACATTATGAACAGCGGACATTATGAACAGCGGACATTATGAATGGTCACGATTCTGATTACGGTCATGTTGTCACCCTCATCATGGCAAAGACACGGAGAAAGGCATATAATGCAGCTTTCAAGTTGAAGGCGTTTAAAAGCCTATTTATTTTTGTTCCAAGCCGTGTTTCGTTAAAGCCTGTGTAAAGTTCATTTGTTTCAATGTACCGGTAGGCACCTGCGGCTTATAGACATGTGCGGCTTATTTATGTACAAAATACATATTTTTTAAAAATTCAGTGGGTGCGGCTTATATTCAGATGCGCTGAATAGTCCAGAAATTACGGTACAAATGAGCAGCACTAAGAGTCTACAGCCATGCTAGCTGCTCTGTGAGGCTGTACTTAGACACACCACTGGTTTGAGCTAATGCTAACATCAGTATGCTAACGATGCTAACATGCTGATTAGCAGGTATAATGTTTACCATTTACCATTGCCATGCTAATAAGCTAATTAGCACAAAACACAAGAGCAGCTAAGGCTGTCATATCATTGACCTTAAACCAAGGTATTGGACAAATTCTAATTTTAAAAAGATGCCAAGAGACCACAAAAGTCCTTACGATTGTTTGTCTGGGCACCATCGATATATGCACCAAATTTCATGGCGATCCATTGAAAAATTGTTGAGATATAGGACCAAAGCGGTAGATCGACCGACCAACACAGCCGTCCCCAGAGCCATAGCTTTGTTAACTGGATTAGCCAAACTTTTCTTCAAACCCACAAAACTTTATTTTTATATTTGGTGAAATCCCAAAGTTTCCAAACACCAAATATGTCGGGCTTGGTTTTGGTGATACGTGTATAAAATGATGCACAAGAATATTTCCATTTGAGGGAGTCTGAGGTTTTTATATATAATAATATATATAAATATTGTAATATTTCACCCAGTGAAAAGAAGTAGCTTCGATACAGAGCTGGAACAAGCTGAGACAGAATATATATGAAATACTGTCAGACAGAGTGGAATAAGAAGATTTTTCAAACTTTAAATCTTCTTTAAGGGGAAAGGGGGGACAACTATGTTAAGGGCTTCATTCAATATCCAGTATAACTGTGCCGCTCTAAATCTAAATGATAGTGATTAGTTTTAAACAAGTGGGTAGAATTGGTGATTCACTGCTTGACAGATTCCCAGACATCATGTCCAAAAGCATTTCCGTGTCACTGACTACTTGCTGAGACGTTCTGTGCAGCGAGTTGGTTCAGTAATTGAATCATAATCGAATTTGATTCCATCACGGTTAAATCAAGTGATAAGGAGCGAAAGCGGTTTCCCAATAAAGGCAGGAGCTCGCGCCTTTTCCACCGACAGACTCGACAAAACTGTCAGAAATCTACATCTTTGTTTGGCTCAAAGTGTAACTCAGAGGAACTCTCCCTGCGTTACGTGACTCTGGAGATGATCAGATGAAACAGAAAAGGGTACAACATATCTGAATCAGGTCTACATCCGGAGCTGAAGCAGGCTGCATTTGTGTAAAAAGAGCTTAACTGCCAATGCACCCAGCAGGAAACTTCTCAACCTTTCCAGGGAGTCAGCTAATCTAGAGGCAAGCTGTCAATAAAAGTCTAGACAGACAGTGAGGCAAGAAGTGTGTTGGGTTTGGGTGTTTAGTGGATGCTATTGAGAGAAAGCATCTGCCACTCAAGTGAAGACCTCATCTCTGCTGAGGCCTTGACAGGCAGCACTTAGTGTGCCAACAGAAACATCCCTCTCAACAAGTCATTTACTCTTCTAAATAGTCTTACAAATCAGATTTATTTTATGTAAAGCAAAAGGAGAGAAAGAAAAAACTGCAGGGTGAGATAATGTAATTCATTTCCGATGCAAATCAGCTCCACTTTTTTTCGTATCAAGTGACGGTACCTTGAAAAAACAGAGGAATCGGCCTTATGTCAAGACGCTTCGCTCACTCTGAGAAAACTCTTAAAATGCACATTTGCATTGGAAATACATACTATTATTTCACCCTGTGGTAGTTTGCTTTACTCTTTTTTTAAGAGAAACAATATTTAAACATATTTACAGTTGTTCTTTTGCTTCTCTTATGCAAGTATGTGTAGCTGCAGGTGGGAGCAGATGTGTGGGTGGTGTGTGTGGGTGTTCGGATATAAAAGGTGGAGCACAGAGGAACCTAAAAGCTAGGTTTGGCTTCCCTCTGCTTCAAGGCAAAAGAAAAAAAAAAATTCCAGTGTGGAGAGAGGTTTGATATTTGTCTGAGAAATTAGGCAGCACTCCAGATTGCAAGAGATAACTGTTTGCCTGGAAACAGAGCCGCGGCGCTCCGGCAGTTCAAAGAGAGACAGTCAAAACCAATTAGGACAAATCAGTTGCCTTGTCATTCAGATTCGTTCCATCCTATATGCCTTCCTGTTTATCCCAGCGAGGTAAATAATCTGTGAGCTCTCTCTCTGCGCTTTTTTTTTTGTTTTTATTTCCATTACTCTCCGTTTCAGGTTTTTTTCTCTGATTTTCTGTCTGCTGGCGTCATCCTTTACCGCTCTGTTCTCTCGCTCCTTTTCTCTTTCTGTCTCTCACTCGCACACAAACACACCTGGCCTGGATCAAGGTGCAGATTCTCAAATTCAAGAAGCATTTTCAAGGGAAAGGGTCACCCAAAAAACTAAACTGAATTTACTTTTACTTCCTCTGATCTCAGGCAGCACCAGCTTCATCCTCGCAGCTAAACACAAACAGCTAAGACCAATTAGCAAACAAAGCGTGGGACTGTCAAAATTAGCATTAACTGAAAAATTATCTTTTTGTTCACAGAGTTGTGGGACATAAATTGAATAAAACCCTGATCCTGTAAGCATATAAACATGATTTAATGCTATAAATACTAAGATGTGACGTAGCAGACAACACTGGGTGAGATAAACAAAATAACCTTTCCTATCCTGCTCCGTCTGTCGCTGCTCACTTGTCTGAGGAAACAGGTGTAGGGATGGTGGGGGGACTCATCGGGCGTCTCCTCACGTCTCTCTGCCTCCAACCTAAACCCCAGGCTCCTCCACAGCCACCAGACATCAGTCACTGCCATCAGCCGCTAGCTATCAGCCAACCAGAGAACGTCTCCTTCTGAATCTTTAAGAGCTGCTCCACATGAAGGAAGCTCAATAACATTTGATTCTCAATAACTGATGTTCATCTCTGTGAAGAGTTCATAACATGAATGATGGTTAAACTGGGGAGAAGAACAGAGACATTGATGTCTTTGATATGTTATATATGATATGATATATTATGTGTTTGCAGCTTCTCCCAGAAAACAACAATCACAATTTGACTGCTCATACGTCCCTAAAGAGAGACTCAAAGTGTGATTTATTATAAATCCATTGTTGCATTATGAGTTGTTCTAACTTTCTGTTCATTATTTCTAAATGTATTTTTACACAGACGTACACCACAGACTGTCTGCCCCCCCTCTGTCTATCCATTTTACTTTTTATTTCCTTTTGTTCTAAGTTTTTGAAGTTTGAAGTATTTGTTTTTCCTCTTAAAGAGAAACTTCTGCCGCGTAGTTCTGACTCAATTACATGCAGTGGCCACGTTTTCCAGATTCACCTGTAAACTCACAGTTTAGCCATAAATGCTCAGCTTTCATTGGCCCTGACTTTATTTCACCTTATGTTTATAACTAAGGCTGTAGTTTGCAGAACTTCTCTCTCTTCAGATGTTTCTAATGTTCTGTCCACCCCACTTACAAACTTACGTGCTGAACACAAGCACATTGAACACATCATCTGAGGCTCTCAGAAGTTCTTACCGGTATTTTTGGACATTTTATGGACTAAATGCAACCCCGTCTCCTCGAGATTACATTTACTCTATATACTGCTTAGCACAAGACTTTGACTACAAAGAGGAGGGTTCACATCCTGAGCGTGGAACACTTAAGGCTAATAAAAGATTTGGTTAAATTCAGGGAAAGATCTTGGTTTTAGTAAAAAAAATGTCCTTTTTCAAAATGTAACTAACCTCAACCAAATACTTTAGTCTAGAAATCTATTCATCATCAAGTCTGATTTGTCTTAACATGACCATAACTAACTGCAACCATGCTTTAGTAGCTACATAATCATACGTAATCATCAATATATTGATACTGAAAATACTATTTGCCCCAGTCCCAGTGGTGGGTTGACTTGATTGAGACAATATACTGACATGTCTCGTTTTCATGTTGTAGTTATTATTGTATTTTATTTAGTTTGTTCGTCAGGTTCATGTTTATTCTTAGTTTAGTTTTAGTCACGTCTTGTCTGTCATTCGTCAAGTCACCGTGTCTTACGTCCTGTCTGTCCTCGCACTTCCTGTTTCATCCCAGATGCCTTTACTTCCTGCCTTTGTGTGGTTTCCCGCCATCGTCAGCGTCTGCCCCGCCCCTGATAGTTTCCACCTGTGCCCACTCCCCTCATGTATAAACAGTCCTGTCTCCTCCTGTCTTGTGTTACGCTTGTTATGTCTCTGCGTCATGAACCAGCAGTATTTTGGAATTTTTTGGTAAATCCTCCTTTTTGCAAGTAAACAATTTTATTTTTAAATTTGTATCTGTCTCTGGTGTCGTGCATTTGAGTCCCACTCTGTGCCTGAGGTCGTGACATATATGTGCTAAATTGTTGTGCAAATAAACTTGACGTGAAAAGCATTTCTTTTTCCCAACACAGTGGAACAACTCACTTTTAAAAGAGACTATTCCCAGGATGACCAAAGGCAATGCAGCATTCAGCAAAATCCTCTCACCGAAGTCTTCATGTCGATGCTTAAACCTTTAGTTCCAACTCCAAGTTTACAATGCGGACTGAACAAAAGATCTAAACTAATAAGTGAGGAATGAAATTGTTTTCTCCGTTTGAGCTGAGGCACTGTTTTGATGTTTTCGATTTGTTGACTAGATCTTGCAAAAAAAACCCTCATCTTTCTCTCCATCAGTCCCTGTATGGCTGAGCGACTTGCTATAGACAGTATGATGAATCCTATTAGAGATAACAGGCTCTTGGATTGTTTGTTAAATCCTTGACAGTACTACCAAGGGACCATGCTTTTGTTACTGTACACTGTAGTTCCTTATTAGCTGACTGTGCCTCCCTGAACACTTTTTAACCAAGTTGACTCACTGTCTCTGCTGGGGTTTCTCTGCTATGTTGTCTCTGTTTTCAAAGCCACTAATAATGCCCTCTCTCCTCTCCAGCAGTGTTGCCAAATCCCCCCCCCCCAAAAAAAAGCAATATTCTTCCCATAAATGCAAACTCGCACGTCAATGTGAAAGAACAAACATTCTCGTGTACATCCGCTCGTACACACAGTCACAGAGAAACTATGTACACACTTTACCATGAATTTAGTTTGCAGTGAAACTTGGTATTCCTCAAAATACGCTGTGATAGGGTCCTTCTGGTCTCTATCATTGATTCGGCAAAACATGATGAAATTTAGAGGAGAACCAAGAGACCACTCTGGCCGCGATGCAGAATACTAATTTCCTTCCCAGATACCTCAGTGACTAATCAATCCTGAAGAAAGTCAATATCATTCTGCTGCTGTTCCAGAATTAACACGCAGCTGATATTTCCTTTGTCTGCTTACAATTGAAAGCACGTGTGGGTATGTATATCTCCAGACCTGAAAGCTTGATGAAAAAAATATTTTTACAATTTTTTTTTTTTTTGCCAGAGAAAATAATTGTATTCTTTTGAAGTAGAGATCATACTTTCTGCAGACACATTTATGTTGTGGAAGATAATAATAAATTGATTTTAGACGGAGCTCTTTAGAGGAGTGAATGAGAAGATGGGGGATGAAATTATTATTACACTGAAGTTAGATAACTAGATCAGTATTTGAATAGAAATAAAAGACAAAGGCTCAAGACTTCAATCAGTAGCTCCAAAAAAATCCAAATTGGATATTATGATAATGAAGACACTCTTTTTGTGAACATAAATTAGAGGAAATGCATGAGCTGATAATAATATTTAACAGAAATACAAGAGAATTTTCCTTTTGCTGGATATTTCACATCTTCACAAGTATTTTGAGGTAGAAAGAAACCAAGAATATGTACTTCAGTGCTGTACTTGAGCACAACTTTAAGATATTGATACTTGAGTGTTTCCATTTTTGGAAACTACAATTTATAATGAAATGTTGCACTGATCATTTATATCATTGATAGTTTGAACAATGACAGTTCCTGTTGATGAGGAGGACCATGTAATACAGTCAAAAGCTCCAGAGAAAGAGAGCAGGTGGTTGTTCACCACATTTATCTCATGACTGTAGTTAATTTGCAGATTGTAGACGTTGTCAGGTAAAAGTGTAAGATTTAAGAGAAACCTTTACAGAACTTTTAATTCTTTTTTGTTCCTTTATCTCAAATGATAATAGAGAGAAATCCTCCAAAAAGGACATATTATACTGACAACTTGCTTACTATTACTTACACCAAATAATTGTATAGTAAGATACCTCCATAGTGCTACTTTTATGCAACTGCTATTTCTACTTAAATAAAAAGCTATACGAGCACTTTCTCTACTACTTTCCCTTCTCTGTTTGCATTTATGTGAAATAAAAATTTTTTTGTCTAGACCCACTCCTCATTATCATTATGCAGTAAATGTTGATTGCACAGTGTAATGGCAGTAGAATAATGACACCATGAGCATTTATATTGGTTCTCTCTAAGCCTCGCTTTACAATTCAGTCGTGATCTCCCTTTCACAATAAAAGCCCTAGACATATACACTGCATCACTGCCTACCAGAGAGCATTTCGCTAAGAGATAACTCACTTAAAAAGCTTACAACTCAACAAAATAGCTTACAGTAGCTACACCAATGTGTCAGAACAACCGGAGTAACGTTAGCTGTGGAGGAGGTAAAGAAGGCGAAAAGGGAGAGTGAGAAAAATGTCTTTATGCTAAGCTAGAACAGTAAGTAACAAAACCTGCCTACTTATTTATCCTACAGAGTGTTGTAGATCAGGATTTATAGTTTTTTGGGATTCTTTCGGGTTGTTTCACGCTTTGGAAAGTAACGTTAGCTAGGCTGCTAGCAGTAGCCATGTTGCTAACAATATGTGAACAAATAGATCAATGAAAATCAACAGACAGAGAAAATATGTTATCACTGTCTCCGTAGGCGCAAATTGTATGGAAACTAATGCAACAGCGGCACCAACAATGATACCACATGGAAACGATAGGGGAAGGGGAAGGGGGGGAAATCTATTACTGCTGTAAGTCTTTTTTTTCAAGGCGGGTGTGGAGAACGGAGTCTGGTTCAACAATGAATCCACCTTCAAGCAGACCGAGGTCCTTGGGGGGCCAGTAAAGAACTTCCCTTCCTCTTCTCCACACAGTCTTTCAAAGTGATATGATGTTTGGCTGCCCAGTGGGTCAGTTCCTTCTGTTGAGCTGGATAAGAGAGTCTTCAGGCTACTGAAAATGTGCTTCAAACACATTGGTCAACCACTGGAGAGGTGAAGCCCTCTTTAAAAGACCTCTGAGTCCCTTCCTCCCCATGTCCGCCGTGATGGCCAGCTTATAACATCAGGGAGGCAGTTTGGTCTCTCAAACTGTAAAAAGAACAAATTCAAGAAGCCTTTTGTTCCCAACTCCTTGGGGATTTTAAATTAGCATTTTAATTTGGCCTCTTGTCACATTTAAGTCCAAACACAAGTGTAAATGTGAACGCAAAGAACACGCACGCACGCAGGATGACAAGGTGACAGAAGCTGCAATTTTAGTGTGAAGATGAAACAGTCTTTGAGTCTGGAGGAACATAATGCTAGATACAATGAGGATGGGATGTATTTGATGCTGTCTGTGGCTGGTCACAAGATTAGTTTCCATAAAAATGGACAATAGTTACACTAAGAGTCTCTTTGAGGCGCTGCAGTGCTTTGAGTTAAATGCTAATGTCAGCATGCTCACAATGACAGTGTTAACATGGAGATGTTAAGCAGATATAATGATTACCATGTTCACCATCTTAGTTCAGTACATTTGTTAATTAGCACTAAACACAAGCTTACAGGAATGTCACTAGTTTTGCAGATATTTGGTCGTAAACCGAAGTATTGGGCACATGCTAAATTTAGAGGGCACCGTGGATACATGTACTGATGACAATCCATACAATAGTTGTCAAGATATGTCCGGACAGACCAAGCGGCGGACGTATGAACAGCCATGAAAGAAACTCTACGGCATTATATGACTGTATTGAGGAACTAATTGAGTCTCATTCACATAAGTGAAGTAGCCTTCAACACATCTTCTGCACTAAAGCACGAGCCCATTAGAGGGCATATCTGACAGCATACTGAACCTCATCCACCCTGCCAGCTGCACCCATGCTGTACCATGGCAGGAAGCAAGAGGAGGGTGTCGTACAAGATGACAATGATCCTGACCACAGAACAACTGGTTGTCAACAAGACATCCTATTATCCCCTGCTCTCATTATGTTATTCCCGTCTTTGGTTGTTTTAATGCGCTGCTCCGGAGCACAAAGCAGAACAGATGTTTACATCTCGTATTTGTCAATGTTGAGATGGACTGGGACAAGAAAAAGGGGGGTAATAGCTGTCGCAGACCACAGTGTTGCTAGAGAAATAAACTCGAAAATGTCGTCGGCTTGTGAGTAAAACGCTCCTGTCGGGGAGGAGAGATACTGGGCAAAGGATGTTTTCTCGAATTTCATATTCTTTTGATAAAAGAGCCCAATGTCAGTCTACATGTAATTGTTTCCAATTTTCTCAGTTAGAGAAACAAGGCTATTTGTGTGAGCTATTGTCTGGGGGCTGTCATTGTGACCTTTAAAATCCTTACTCTTGTTTGAGCACAATGGATTCGACACTCTCAGTCTTTACTGTTGATTGCTTATAATGTCTGGGATGTTGGAACTGAACCTTATTCCCACTACAAGCCCGTGGATAAGAGTACCAGCTTCAAATCACGACTGGGACTGACATTTACTTTCACTTATTTGAGTGAATACTGTTCAAGAATCATTATTACTCGTTTTGTGCTTTTTCAGTCTGAAATTCTACAAAATGAGTCAAACAATAGTGGACAATAAATCTATGCAAACATCCATCTGTCAATTCAGAATGTGATAGCAGATCATATATATATATATATATATATATTTTCTCTTCCCTGTAACATGCTCCAGCTTTCCCTGTGAGATCCCAGAATTGTCTTGGGCCTGCTGGGTGATATAATCACACCAGTGGGTCATGGGTGGTCTCCTCCCAGTGGGTCATGCCTGGAACATTGTGAAAGGCAATCTCTCCGTGTCCCACTGGGCAGCAAACCACACACCAGTACACATCGAAGGTTGTGATTAAACCAAATTAAACCAACATCATCTGGAAAAACGCCATCAAACGGGGAAATCTCCAAGCCTCACTTGTGCCTTTACGTCTTGTTGATGATTATTCAAACCTTTTAGGATATTTGGGCGTAGCAAGGCATGCTTGCTGCGTCATGCCATCCTTAAATTTAAATACAGCTATGGGAACAAATGGCTAGCAGGAAACTATCCCTTCAATATCCTTTAATCATACAGCATCTCCCACAGGACAGCTTTTCAGATCCACAAGACACTGAACACCGGAGTAGAAAATTCTAAAGAAATTGGAAAAATCTCAAAAGTTAGTCTGGTGTGTTATACCGAGGAGACAATCTTCAATACTAATACTAATCTGCAATATCTTTTTCCAGACTGTGGCACAACACTTTCCTCTCCCTTTCCATGGCTGCTTTCACAGCTTTGTGCCAATCCATGTGTATAGTGCCCAACACCCATGTGTCAATGAGGAGACTTGCTCACTGCTCTGTCACTGAGGAGCTTTGTGACTATAAAGAGATGGTAAAGAAATTATCCCTAACACTTACATTCGTACATTTCTGTAAGTCTTGCCAACTTTCAACAAATCAATCCAATCCAATTGCATGTCCATGTGGAAAAGCATGAATTCACTGCCTCTTGAGTCTCACAAAATATATTTCCTTTAAATCTCAGCCATCACCTGAGAGTCAACTTCAATAGCCTCTCCGAACTCCAACCACGCTACACCCACATTTTCGATTCTGCAGCTCATGTACACACACACTTCCTAAGCTGCCTGTCCTGCAGTGTGCACAGAGTTGCTTGTGCAAACCAGGCCTGGAAAACATCCATCTGCAGCTTGACAGCCTCCATCAATGCTGCTACTAACCACTAAGTTCCACCACGATAGGCTCCAAACACCTTCTGGCCTCTGCAGCTTTAATGGCAGAAAAAAGGTTTGAAAAAAGGTCCAGTCCATCACCATCTCCCCAAACTGGAGAAAAAAAACCCCCAAACAAACAAAATAGATCTTTTGAACAGTAGATTTGGTTCACTAACAGCCTGCATTGGTATGGAGATTCATAAGCTGAATAATACACCCTGGCTGGTGTTGTTTTTCTTCCTCTCCATGTTTCCCTATTGTAACCACTGCTTCTACTGACAATTGGCACATTTTACTGCCATATATTGTTATATTCTGGCAGACAGTTTTGGCAACTTACTGTAATGATATTTTTATTTTGTTGCATCATTCTTTCCTCTCTATCTGCTGAAAACAAAGGGCTATAAAGTCTGATTAGCGAACAGTTGGAGGCTCTTTCAATAAATTTGGGGATTTAAGCTACTTATTTCTCTAAATACAAATGCCAAAATAGCTACAATCTCCCTCTCTCTTCTGCATCTTCTTCTATATCCCCTTATTTTGCATATGAGAAAACATTAGGGTATGAATGCACACACCACAGCTTCTCCACTTGCAATACACACTATATGGGTAATGCATATTCATATGAAACACAGCACACACATGTACTGTGTCTCCTGCTGTGTGTGTTCCTTTATGTACGTCGCCGAGTGAGAAGTAACAGTGTGTACGTGCATGTGCAATTATGAGCATCTAACTGTCTGTGTTTACTAGTGTTGCATGAGAATTACATTATTTAACTGGAAATGTGTGTGTCTTCCTGTCAGCATCGTGTTTGTCTATTTGCAGCACTTGTGTGTGAGCGCAAACGGTTGTGTACACACATTTTTTAGTAAGGCTGGAAATAATCTCATTGTTTGAGTTAATCCCAAGTGGGCAGAGCTGCAGAAACAAAGCCTCTCCGAACACTTGCAGCTGGAGAACTTGAGTGCCAAAGAGGGAACTTCAATTTTATTCTTTCATTCATCACAGCCTCAATAATTATTATCTTGTAAGGTCACCAGGTTAGCTGAAAAAGCTTAGCTAGACTGCGCAGGCCAACATGATTTAAATAAGGCTCCGTGTCTCCTTTTAAGTCTCTTCCAAAAACACACTTTTATCGGAAAGCGTTTTTTTTTTGCATGTCATTTAACAGATGCTCTTATCCAGAGCGACTTACAGTGAACTACAGGAACAGTCCCCCTAGAGCAACTCTGGGTTAAGTGTCTTGCTCAGGAGCTCAATGGTGGCAGATGTTGAACCGCCACCACCTATTTATTGTTTTAATTTCTCGTTTCTTTTGCTATTTGTTTTCATTCTTCTCTATGTGAATCACTTTGTACTTTGTTTGATAAGCGCTCTATGAATAAAGTTTATAATTGATCATTATTATTTTCTTGACATGAAAGTATTTGACATCTTTGTCAGTATCAGAATTCAGTTCAATGTGATCACAACACCTCATCTAAGCTGTTCTGGAGGCTCACAATGTCCTCGCACCTTTAATTTGTCACCCATCTGTACAGTATGCATTTACATTTTTTGAAGTGTGGTCCAAATATTATAAAAACATTCATCAGAGTTGCTCTAATCCCTGTTAGCCTGGTTTCAGACCTCTGAATCTCTGCCCACATCTCAGATTTGTTCAGTGCTTCATCATCCTCCCACACAGCCTGGCTAGCTAGCTTGCGTGGGGTGCCCTGGAGGCTTAGAGGTTAAAAGGTGCAGACATGTATTTGCATGCTGTTCCATGTCTGTCTCTCCATCTCATGCATCTACTGTCTATTATCTAATAAAGGTGTTTATAAAAAAAAAAAAAAAAATGACGTAAAATGTAGCTATCTCGCAGGTCACAAAAAAATTCCGACAACGTGTGAATGAAATCATCGTAGCTGTATAAGTTTGCAGTTAAAAGAAAAATAGACATAATTATGATCAGCGTCGATTGAAAATACAAGAACAAAACAAAAACGCCCCAACAATGAAACAGCTTACATAAACACAATATCAGTGAAATAAAACAGCCAGTTAGTCTAATTATCAGGCTAAAGTATTGTCTACTATTGCACAATGAAGACAAATGTATGGGCAAATGTAGTAACAAGAATGCCCTTTAGGTGCGAGGTGGAATTATATCATGGCCCTATTTCAGGCAATATTTAAAGATGTCCGAGGCTCAGTTTGAGGCCTTACTGGAGATGATACTCCCTCACCTCAGGGGGCTGCATAGTAAATACCATGACCCCACATGAGCAACGTTTGGCAGTGAGCGGCACATTGTAGCACCAGCGATGTGTGCTGCAGACTCTCTCTTTAAAGTGCTTGGCAGTAAAAACAACGCAGACTGACTGATACCGACGTGATACATGCTCAGCCACAGAAAAATTACGGTATTGATTATTAAATATGCATGTAGTAAGACTTATAAAACATAAAAACTGTAAAAGTTAAAAAGGTAATTTCATTACTACACAAAAAAATTAAGGGGAGATAATTTCAATTGATATACACCATCATGAAACTTCTCCAATTGATTACTTACATTAAGGCAATTTGTTTAAATTGTAATCCTTTACAATCAATGTTATTTAAAAAAAAAAAAAAAAAGAAAGCATTACGGTAATGCATAACTAACTAATGTTTAAGTGTGTTATGTGACTAACACTGCGTATAAACAGTGACGCTTGATTCCTCGTTGCTGGATATAATGTGATTTTATTGTTGAGCTCCTGCTTTCAGTCTCACTTTCTTTGCATTAGTGTGCAATATCCCATTAAATAGCAGGAAATATACTTGTTTTACTACACTAATCTGTGTGTGTGTGTGTGTGTGTCCATGTAACCTCCAGTGTCTGCTCTCTGTCTATTTTGTAAAGTGTGTGTCTGCCTCTGCTGGTACAAGTCCCCGGGTCAGACAAGGTGACGGCACGAGGACATGCTGATTGCAAACCTGGGCAGCGAACGCATCACTGACCCCCAATTATAACTTTTACAAAGAGCTCTCCAAATGTATGTTTTAACCTGGAGGGCACAGGTCAGCAGATAATTAGATTGGGGAAAAAAACTTTTCAATGAGAGCAAAAGAACTAACCTTGAAACTGGAAAATGTCAACTCTTTGTTCAGTGAGATGGTTTCAAGCCTTCGTGACGGCGCCGTCATTACTGAGTTATGTTATCGTTTTTTGTTCTCTGCTGTAGATGCCCTCACTGGCCGAGAATCTACTCCGCATTAATTACTGATTGTGGATGCATGCTAATTAACAGTGTCGTTCCAAAAGATAAAAATAGACAGGGCTTTGATGTTAGCGTTTGGCAAAGCTCTGCGGTCCCATACTCCTTGGGAGATGACCCGTGATGAGCAAGGAGGTGAGTTGATGTTTCATTATGTAAGGCAGCAGATTAGAAGACGCACCACTGGTTTTCAGCGTCCCCTTATCTAGGTTAGGAGAGCGTTATGCTCCATAAGAGATCAGGATGAAATGATAATGTGTATTGACAGATTTGCTCCTGTCTCTTTCTATCTCACTCCCATGCTACCTTATGCTCTGTCACGCTTTCACAGCAATATCATTCAGCATGAGCAAATTATCATTTTGAATCTCTTGGCTACATCCAATGGAATACATTTGTGCTTTGGCGGGGTTTGATGTCGCTGTGCAAGAGTGACTTTGAAATTGAATTTTGGCCATTTTTGACTCTATTCCTTTGCCACTGCTGGTGCTGTTTATGTCAGTATCCTCCTGCTAATATGGCGAAGTGAGCGGAGGACAGCACAGTATTAATACGGTCCTTGTCACTTGGAGGATAGCTTTCTCAGTTTAGCTCTATGGTCACGAGTTTGGAGCCAGAGGCATCTTTTTAATGAGGAATAGGGACAGTATGACAGGGGCGAGCTGACCTGATATGAGCCAGGGCCGAGCCAGTACTCCTCGTATCCTACTGTGCTGCATGTACACACATGGACTCTGAAAGCCACATACACGAGTATTACGCCCTGCAGAGACAGATCAAGTCAGACACAAATGACTAGCTAGGCTCTCTTTGTGTCAGAAAGAATTTGAAGTGCCTATTGCAGACTGCCAGGTCTGGAACTCACAGAGAAGCTTCTCCATGTTCACTCACACGAGCATGCCGAGAGCCTCCATCTGCACCAGCGTTTCACCCGCAAATGGTTTGTTGCCGGGGTGTAAAAGACCTTGAAATGGCATTGCGGACCATTGGACACAGAAAAAGCTATTAGGGTTTTATGAAACAACAGTAAAAGATATGAGACTAAATATCTGAAATAAATAATGCACATTACATGACAGTTGTCGTGATTGCAACCTTGTGCAGAGCAGTCTGAGAATAACAGCGAAAGTACTCGGTAGGATGTTGGCTTCATGATTATATCCAATACATGACAGCAAAGTCACAAGCTGAATAAATCTGAATATCATCTGATTGAGCTGGTTATAATTTTCACAGTGAGGTTAGCTTGTTAAAGCTTTCGTGAGCCATCAGGGGGGAGAATATAATCCCAACTCAAATGCAAAAAATTATCCCATCAAGTAAGATTTGGTGGGTACAGTCAGAAGAACGACAACCAGGAGTCACAACATTTATACGACTTTGGTTGGACGATATAATTGCAATAAATTATATTATTGTCATTTTAAAACCATTTTATGTCACTAATTTAAACATAATATCAGAGCAAAATAATGCACACCCTTTCGAAGCGCAATGACCTTGTAATTCTTAAGAATATTCAGACATTGAAAGTGAATTTTGAAAATGAATAAATAAATAAAACAAAAATAAGATAAAACCACACAAAAAAATCGAAACAAAATGGAGTCTCGTGCTCTATTAACAACACTTGCAATTAAATAAATAATAAAAAAGTAGCACAGGGGTACAGAGCGTCCTTAACAGACAATATACTGCCAATCTAGTTTCTCAATGGACAGGACCTTTGTTTCACAAAAAGTACAAAATAACTAAATATTAGCTTTTAGTTAGATATAAGTCACAACTCCTCTCTCATTCGGCTTGAACCGGATATGCTACCATATTATTACTGCTTCAAACGTTGCTTTGTTCTTATCTTCCAAACTGGTGCAACAAATCCTGAAAGAATCTGATTTATTTTGACACTTTTGGCCCCAAAATATCAAACCTACTGGGATGACGGGTTAGCAGAAGCTAATTATGACGTCTCATGACTCGCAGGTTCAAGTGTGTGACATCATACGAACCCGATGTAAAAAATGCAGCAAAGTAAATATGGTTTAGAACGATAAGCTGAAAGAATTTAGATTGCCAGTGTGATGGCACCTTAAATGCCATAACAAACATGATACTCTAAAGCAGCTGTGAAACTACGAGACAGTGAAACTCTGAGGCTGTCTCTTACGGGTCCAATAATGATGAAGCTCCGTCAGGCACGGTGACAGCTGTGATGGACTGAACGCCGCACTCTAACTATTCACTCGCGGGAGAGAAAGCGCTCCACACTCACTCGACACGCAGGAGAGGAGAGGAAGTGGGAGCGAGCTCTCTCTTGGCGTGGATGTGAGTGTGTAGGCGGTGTGCAGTGTGCAGTGTGTAGTGTGTAGTGTGTAGTGTGCAGTGTGTAGTGTGTAGTGTGCAGTGTGTAGTGTGCAGTGTGTAGTGTGCAGTGTGCAGTGTGTAGTGTGCAGTGTGTAGTGTGCAGTGTGTAGTGTGTAGTGTGTAGGCGGTGTGTAGTGTGCAGTCTGCAGTGTGCAGTGTGCAGTGTGCAGTGTGCAGTCTGCAGTGTGTAGTGTGCAGTGTATAGTGTGCAGTGTGCAGTGTGCAGTGTGTAGTGTGCAGTCTGCAGTGTGTAGTGTGTAGTGTGCAGTGTGTAGTGTGCAGTGTGCAGTGTGTAGTGTGCAGTGTGCAGTGTGCAGTGTGCAGTCTGCAGTGTGTAGTGTGTAGTGTG
>CALSCE010000197.1:2294441-2308852 GCA_943593645.1 Bovichtus variegatus
AGTGTGCAGTGTGTAGTGTGCAGTGTGTAGTGTGCAGTGTGCAGTGTGTAGTGTGCAGTCTGCAGTGTGTAGTGTGCAGTCTGCAGTCTGCAGTGTGTAGTGTGTAGTGTGCAGTGTGCAGAGTGTAGTGTGCAGTGTGCAGTCTGCAGTGTGTAGTGTGCAGTGTTCAGTGTGTAATGTGCTGTCTGCAGTGTACAGTGTGCAGTGTGCAGTGTGTAGTGTGCAGTCTGCAGTGTACAGTGTGCAGTGTGCAGTGTGCAGTGTGTAGTGTTCAGTCTGCAGTGTACAGTGTGTAGTGTGCAGTCTGCAGTGTGTAGTGTGCAGTCTGCAGTGTGTAGTGTGTAGTGTGCAGTGTGCAGTCTGCAGTGTGCAGTCTGCAGTGTGCAGTCTGCAGTGTGTAGTGTGCATTGTTCAGTGTGTAATGTGCAGTCTGCAGTGTACAGTGTGCAGTGTACAGTGTGCAGTGTGTAGTGTGCAGTGTTCAGTGTGTAATGTGCAGTCTGCAGTGTACAGTGTGCAGTCTGCAGTGTACAGTGTGCAGTGTGCAGTGTGCAGTGTGCAGTGTACAGTGTGTAGTGTGCAGTCTGCAGTGTGTAGTGTGCAGTCTGCAGTGTGTAGTGTGTAGTGTGCAGTGTGCAGAGTGTAGTGTGCAGTCTGCAGTGTGCAGTCTGCAGTGTGCAGTCTGCAGTGTGTAGTGTGCATTGTTCAGTGTGTAATGTGCAGTCTGCAGTGTACAGTGTGTAGTGTGCAGTGTGCAGAGTGTAGTGTGCAGTCTGCAGTGTGCAGTCTGCAGTGTGCAGTGTGCAGTGTGTAGTGTGCAGTGTACAGTGTGCAGTGTGCAGTGTGCAGTGTGTAGTGTACAGTGTGCAGTGTGTAGTGTGCAGTCTTCAGTGTACAGTGTGTAGTGTGCAGTGTGCAGTGTGCAGTGTGTAGTGTGCAGTCTGCAGTCTGCAGTGTGTAGTCTGCAGTCTGCAGTGTGTAGTGTGCAGTGTGCAGTGTGTAGTGTGCGGTGTGTAGTGTGCAGTGTGTAGTGTGCAGTGTGTAGTGTGTAGTCTGCAGTCTGCAGTGTGTAGTCTGCAGTCTGCAGTGTGTAGTGTGCAGTGTGTAGTGTGTAGTGTGCAGTGCCACCTTACTGCAGCTGCTGCTAGGAGTGTATGAGCTGTTTTGTTTCCAAATTAAATATTTACTCTTAGAGAAAAGCCAAAGTTATGGTGAAGTACTTTTAATTAACTGTTGGAAACGAGCCTCATTAAAGTTGCACTTGATTTAAGAGTTGTTCCTTTTTCTTTCTTTTTATGTTTTCCAATATCAAGGTAATTTAGAACCTATATCTATATTCCCATATCTAAAGTATGCTATTACTGTACATCAAGATGTGCTGTTGCACTGTGGATTTCTACAAATCATAACCTGTAACTGTGACGTCCAAATCAATGTGTTGGTTAGGTTTAATAGTAAGTGTCAAGCAATGTCAATTTTAACGCTAACATTTCTGTAAAGTGTGATGCAAATCATGATCAAACCAAGTCATTATTATTAATATAAATGTTAAAAACAGGTGGAAATGATATTGAACACTATTTTTGGGGAAATTTAGCACATATTATATATATCAATTACATATTAATACATAATGTTTCAAACTGCGCTTGCCACCAGACTTATTAAATGTATAATAATCAGGAAACAACTACAGGGTATAACACAATTAAATTACTATGAAATCGTCCAACATTTGTACATCATGCTGGCGCAAATATGCCATACAAGTCTTAATTTAAGTTCATTACACAAACACGGTCTTCTTTATTCAAGATGAACTTTTTTAAACGCTTGTATCTGTCTTAATGAAGCTTAGCGGAAGTTTATTTAGATTAGAAGATTGTTATGCTTCTCTCTCTCTAGATCTCTGTGAGCCAATCTTATCATTGCTCGCTCCATTCACCTCCACTTCTCATCACATCCAATTCCCAGGCTTTCCTCCATCATCAGGAGCCCTGCGCCACATCACATTTATCCAGATCTCCAGGCGTTTCCCTTCATCTCTTCACCACCCCCAGTATCTAGACTCCAACGGGGGCTATTCCTACGTATACTGCTCACAGCATCATAAAAAAATGTACGACGCTGTAGAAGAGTCTGCACATTTCTGAACGTCATTGTGCACCTCTAATAAAGTCTCTCCGGATTGAACTACATTTGCTATAAATCTGGACTGTTGAACAAAAAAAGAATAAATGCAGTAATGCATAAATAGTTCTCACTGTAACTGACGTAGCCAAGCTCTTCCAGTTCAAGTGTGTTTTGAACAGCGCTGCTGAAGTTTGACGTTTGTCAGGATCAGGGTTTAGTCACAGATCCACTTGATGCAAAGTGTTCTTTCCCATCAGAAGCACTTTTAATCAAGAGATTACCACTGGGCCTTTGATTTCACATTAAAAAAGTTTCTTTTTCCACATTTATGCTGCCCACCAACTCAGGTGTTTTCACTTTCTGGCTGATTAGTTGTCTGTTTGGGTTAAAGTTAGGGGGCGGGCACTAAAGTTCATGCACTCAGAAGCGCGCTCAGGCTTTACAAGTAGCTTGGCCTTGCTAAAACCAGAAGAAACAACTAGAGGTATGCAGAAAAATGTCAGATTTGCTTGGACATGTGACAACAATAATCACCAAGTCATTGTTTTGCACCAAGGAAGGGAAGTCCTGAGTGTTGGCTGTGAAGTCCCAAGTCAACACCAACAGGTCTTCAAGAACAGATAAACTAAGAATCTCACTCAAGCATTTAATGCTGACTTTCGATACTTCACAGGTTTCAATATTTGACAAGACGCATGTTGGTCGTTATATGAAGTATTGGGGTTTGATACCCTGCCCTTGTGTCTGCACTGGAGCTTAAGTGTAAATGACAAGAATCCTCTATATCCAGCACAGTTTAGGAGCAATGGGACAGATGGTGAAAGAGGAAAAACAGCTGTTATTTGTTGGTTGAGGATTACTAGAAAAGGCTGTGGTGAAGCGACCAATGTGGGTTAGATTCATGCGGGAGGACAAGGTGTGTTTTTAACTCAGATCCCACAGATCTGATCCTCTCATGGACAAGAACAGAAGGAAAAACCACATGTGACTTTAAAAAAAATCTGAATCCCAATCCTGACCCAAAGCTCTGAGCAGTGAAAATCCTTATACAATCAGATGTCCTCCTGTTTAAACAGCAAAGATACCCTTCTGTGTGCCACAAAGAGATAAAAGTTTCATTATCTTTTCCATTGTGGATGCAGCTTTAGTTTATGTATGCAGATGCCTCGTGGAACCAATTCATGAGTTTGGAATTATGAGATCCCATCTGCATCTAGACTAGTTTTGCCATTATCAAGGGTGGGGGAAATGTGGGAAAAAAAACAACTAATTTTGCATGTGCATGTTTTAATCATAACTAGTATTTTGCCAACAGACACAGACGGCCACAACCGAACCCAACAACAAAATATACTCTATTCAAATTATTATTTAAATCTGAGAAGGGAAAAATTTGCTCCAAATTGGAAATACCAAACAGAAAAGAAAAATTCAAACTTAAAAATTCCCATTTCAGACTCATTTGAAAAGCCTGTATTAGAGACAAATTATGTCAAGAAACCCAATATGACCAAAATGTCAGCTGGAGCGTTGTACTGTAATACCAAAGATCCTGAGGGAATCACAGATTGAGTCAAGCGCCGGTTGTGAGAAGAAATTGAACCCTGCTCAGCCTCTCCTACACCGACTCTCCTGTACTGTCTGTCAGCAGAGAGGAGGCTGGAGGTGATCATCAAATCCCAGAGACACAAACTGTGATTGCATGTTAATCGATGTCTGTAGTTTCTATTCCTCTGGTGTTAGGATGCCTTTCTGTTGCCTGTGCATGCTGTGTTGGAACATTAAGATCCAATATATTTATCTGTCCTCCATCGTTTGCATTTATTGGTTTGTAAAAATCAGCATAATACAACTGCATAGAAAAAGACACATACTAGAGGCGGAACACGAAGCTGTATCTGTGTATTTACAAAAATATCTGGATTTATACCGGACAAAAAAAAATAAAAAAAAAAAGCTCTCTTGGCTATTTTGCATGCACTGAATAAGTCTTTAAATTCAGCTCCTCTTTTCTCACATCTACTGTCACACTTCAATTTTGGATCTTGAGGTAAAATTAAGAGTTATAGAGGATTAACCACGCAAAATGTCTGAATATCAAACTTGAAACTTCAGATGTTTTTGTAGCCTAGAGCGTATTTGTTTACATTTTGGCAAATCTGCATCATAAAATCAAGTCACCTGGATTACTGTTAATACTCAACAAAAAGTCTGAATCTGAGGATTATGAGACATAACAATATAAGGATATATTTTTATACGATCAACAAATATTCTGATATCACTGGAAAAAGCTAGTGCTGCATTGTGTGCATGTGACGTTTGTGTTTCAATGTGACCGGGTCATCCCACTGAGACGAAAGAGTGTGACATCCGTGGCAAATTGTGTTAACTGGGTAACAGGTCCAAATCCAAAAAGGTATTACTGTTCAAATTCAACATGCATTATCTGCTCCTCTCCGAACTAGAACGGCACTCGGAGAGCGCAGCCCTCCGCCAAGGCCAACGCTGCATTCACATGCTCCTTGGATGGTTCATTTCCCCGAGTTGGGAAGTCATTATTCAGACATTGGCGTGCACATGAGCTTTGGAAACCACCAAGAGCATGTGATGTAATTTAGTGACTGAAACTGAGCATTTAAACAACACGTTGATAGCGGTTTCTGGTTGTTTTTTTTTTTTATATTCCGACACCACATGAATGCAAATGCTAATGCAAGTCAAAACCTAAGTTGTTTATCTGCCCCGTGATTCAGATCTGCTCCAAAATGTAATGGGGTCCCCTTGGCCCATGCTACACCCTTCCACGAGAACATACATTAAACTTCCTGGGAAGGTTTGTAGGTGCTGCTACCCTGAGGCACATGTGAGCTGCTGGAATAGGATTTGGTTTTGTTTCAAGAAAAGGAAAGTGTTCACTGTGACGAATGCTTTCCATTTATTGCAAGAAATATATGAACAACAGTGGGGTTCCTCATAAGAGTTTATCTTTGCGGACGGCGAAACAATTTCTGTAGTAATAGAGGCAAACTTTCAGAAAAAAAGTAGACAAAAGCCGCCCCCCCCCCCGCTAAGGATATCAGAACCTTTGCACTTTTAGCTCCCAAGGAAATAAGTGATTCAATACACTCGATTTAGAAGAGTTAGTAGGCAAGTCTGATAAAATGCTCCCAAAAGACTTAAAGAAATAAGCTCTTAAATGCACTCTGTGCTTATTTATTTATTTATTTCCCACCCAGCCCCAAAAAAAAAAGCATATTAGGTGCCTTTGACCTGGATAAAGCTGAAAGTTAATATTTTTACTATGAGGCCTTGCCATGGGCTTATTCAAAGGAGTCCCATGGGCAAGCAAAAATTATTATATAATTCAGGGATATGTAACTTTGATGTATGTGGGCAGAATAAATCTTTGTGGCCAGATAGTGCCCGACAAAAAAAAGAGTGTGTGTCTGTCTGTGTGTGTGTGTGTGTGTGTGTGTGTGTGTGTGTCTGTGTGTGTGTGTGTGTGTCTGTCTGTCTGTGTGTGTGTGTGTGTGTTCACAGTCCTTAAAGTCACATAGATGCATTTAACTAATACTTAAATGTGGTGTAATGATGTAATGTGGCTGTAATGAGGATGAGCAGCACAGTGGTGACAACCTGAAAGGTAGTTGATGTGATTATAATCGGGGGCTAAATTATTGACGCGGTTGGGGAATTTCAGGTCTTGGCGTCTCCGTCATGGAGGCTACCATTCCAGATGATCGGCCATGTGTACTCTTTGCCGCCGGGGACTCTCTGTCAGCACGCTTTTGTTTGGCTGTTAACTGTGTGTGCAATTTGTAATAGAGAGAGGCATATTTTAAATAAGTTTTTTTTTTTTTTTTTATGTGGGCAAAAGTAGAGCAAGATGTTCTGGATTCGGCCCTTATTCCTTTAAATTATCCTCAAGACTTGCAAAACACCTCAGGTCATGTTCAGTGTTCAGTGACATGCATTTACAGACAGAAAGAGTGGATTCATTGTTTTTACCATCAGCTCCTTTTATATGCAAGACTTTCTCCTTTTAATTAATTAGTGAATCGTATTAGCTTGCAGTTGTTTTAGAAGATACACTGCTACTATACTACTGCTTCTCTATTCATTTATAAAAGCCCCTTAAGTCTTTATGGCTACCGTGTTCGTTCACAGCCTTTTACAAATCTCAGAGACGCAAGAAAACATTAGCATTCATTGGAGTCATGTTTCTGGTGATCTGTAATGTAATTCCGATATTCGCTGTCCTTTTAGCTCCGTTTTCGTTTCCACCAACTCTGAAGGAGAATATCTGCTCTTTGGCTGCTAAATGCTCCACTATGTTCAACAACTTGATAGGCATAAAATGACAAAATAACATGTTTTTTAGTAAAAAAAACAAACTATTTTAAATAAAGTAATCATAAATCACAAGGCCCCGTTGCATAAATAAAGTATAAAGAAAAGAAAAGAAATAGCGACATGGTGTCAATCTGTTCTTTCTTACATGAAATTCCTGCTTTTGTTTTAAATCAGGCTCTTTTTTTCCACTTCTCTACCATGATAGAGAGCTAGGCAACTTTTACAAGCCTCTCATTATATTATTCACGATTATCTCGATAAGGAAAATCAACTTATTATGAGTGTTTTTCATCACGATCCACGAAAATATCCTGTGTCGTCCCATCCCTAGAGGGAAAGTAGGTTAACGAGAATGCTGAGATTAACCCGAAACAGTAAAGTTCGGAGTTGTGCAACCAAAACAATGAGCTGAAAGACGCCAAATACCTCAACAGAGCTGAAGATTCATCACACAAAAAAAGAGCCAAACTGTCATAGGCAACATTAATATAGAACAAATACAGTTCGGCCCCCAGTAACAGCAATTATAAATAAATGATTTATGAAGAAAAAAAAGCCTGCACTCATGTGGCACGTGTCAAAATGTCACAGTAAGGGTGTTAATAAATGATACATACTGTGGCATCTATTTGTTCTCCTCATTAGTGCTGAACAACATGTGAATGTATAGCTGTTAACTGCCTGATGAAGACACGCCGTTAATGAAAACACGCAGTATCGGCGTGACGTGTCGTCAGCAACGTGAAGCAACTTGGAAAGAAGAATGAGATTCACTTCCTACATGATCAAAGTTTCCATCTGCAAGAATGATCATCTACTGAGAGAAAAGCCGGGAAAATAAATAAAATATGAGCTATGGATTTGTTCAAGGCAAGAACAAATACGAGCAGGGGTGTCTTGAATAGACACACTTTCAGCCTGCTTGAGTTCCATGATGATTTCAAATACCTGAGCGTCACAGTTCAGAAACTTAAAATCTTTTATGTCATTTTGAAAATTACAGGGGGGGAAAAATATTGAAGCGAATCCCCTGAATTTGTACGAGCATGGCACAGTGAGCGATATTCAGTGAGCTGTATGCAGAAAATGTGATCAGTTTCACCCCTGTGGGCTCTTAGTGAGATGTGATGCAGGGAGATTCCATTGACCATAGCCTGCAGCGAAGCAGGCTTCTGCAGCGAGCAGGAAGTCAACTGGCATCACCCTGTCGCTGAAATAGTGGGAATAAAACAGCCCCATTTAGAATGCACGGATGTTCAATATCAACAATCATTCTGCCGTTTAAAATCCTTTTCCAATATGGGCTCGTAAATACCGGCATTGTCCCCCCCCTCATTCTCTCCTAGACACAAAACAATATCGACCGTGAGCTATCGACCCCGGCTGGATCCAAATCTGTGCAGGAGACAGACTTGTGCTCCTGCCAAAGCAATTAAAGCCCAGACGAACCCTTTGATGTTTTGTCTTTACAGGGATGGGTATCAATACAAACAGCAGAAAATGAAAAAGTTCATTAAAAAGATGCAGCGAAACAGTGAGAGTAAAGGGGCTAAATCACACACTGACATGCTTCTTAAAGGCTCACTATCTTTTCTTGAGGACAAGCTTGTGCCGTAGGGCACTCCAGTGTAAAGGCGTGTGCTGAGACACTGTGTGTTTCATATCAAACAGCATATGGCGTATGTCTCCTGAGATACAGGATCCCAAATGCCGTTTCAACTGTAGACCTTTTCAAGATGCTTACAGTACGTCTGCGCCGGTGTAATAACACACAGAACTTATCGTTTGAACGTTTCAATCACCTGACGTCTCCAACAAGCCTCCAGCGGTCGTGAACAGGGTTCTCCAGAGCGATCTTTCATTGTGTATTGATCTGTGTTGTCCCTGTGAGAGGGACTCATGGGAGCCTGGGGCTCATTAATCAAGCTGACACTCAGAGTGACACACGGGGCTGAGGCAGCAGCATCGCTGCACCGGGACGCCGCTATGAGCACCTTTTCTTCTTCTGTCCCCCTGTCTTCCTTCTCCCTGGCTGCCGAAGAAATTACGAAGTAGGGGATGTCAGCAAAAAGCATACTGTACAACTCCTGTACCCCCCCCCCCCCCCCCCCCCCCCCCCCGCCCGTCAACCCATTCATTTTCGTTATAGGCACTTCACAAAACCCTGATTCACAGAGTTTTCAGCTTTCCCTCAGACAATGAGCTTTTGACAAGATAAAAAAAAAAGAGTAGAACAGTTGAAAAAGGCAAATAAACAAGCTGCTCTCACAGTATTTTCACACTTTGAATGATTGGGCAGGTTCTGGAGCAGATGCAGTTTTCAGTAAGCGTGAAAGCTGCTGTACAGGGATGTCCAGAAAAGTGGACTGAATTCAGCTGAAATGTATTTCTAGTCTCCATGCTGCAGTGCTCCATTCCCCTGGAGTCCACTGAAAGTAAAAACAACCCAGTCTGCAAACTGAAGGTTCCATGATGTGCTGCATGTCGCATTAGCTTAATCTGTCATTACAAATACGCTATATTTATAATCACAGATTAAGCTAATGTCACTAAAAAGACACATTTGTATTGCAAATGTATGCACCAAAAACACATCTTATGAAAGCCCTGAAGACATAAACGTGGATCAAGTATTTGTTAAAAAGTGTTAAAATGTCCTTAAACAGCAGCTAAAAGTCTTGTGACTGGAAGGTTGCTGGTTTGATTCCCCACACTGATGAAATGCAGTGAATTGATTTTTTTCTGATGTAAATGTATAATACTAACTTAACTGCGATATTTTGTGAAGGTATTTGGTCAATTATGGTTTGTTTTCATGGTGAAATGTTAGATGGTAGACGTACGAGTAAGCTAAATTATATCTTTTTTATCCCACCGTCAACAATGGGGATTAAAATAACTGTTCTAATAACTATAAAAGGAAATGTCTGTAAGCGTGTGCTATGTAATGCCGTGAGGTTTTCATAAATATGTTTTATTGAATCCTATTACAGTCTGTTTAATGCGGTTGAGGCGAAACGGACGAATGCCTGTCATTTTGATGTAGAACACACACAGGAAACCTTACAGTTTATAGCTTGCATTAATCTGCAAGTAGAATTGACCAGGAGCGAAGCAGAGCTGCAGGTGAGGACGACGTTGATTTGTGCGCCTGCTGACCTCCAAGATGGAGACACGTGTGGTTACAAGGAGGTTTGTGACGCACCTGCAAACCCTCTGAATGCACCACACTAACTTTACCCCCCATTCTGCTGGTGATCTACACACACACACGCACACACACATATCTACGCCTTTATATAAAGGCTGTTGTTGGCTTGATGTCACCACGCACCGCCCTCAGAATCCCACCATCTCCCGCCGCCCCATCATCCTCTTTGAGATGCGCTTTCTCTTCTTTCTTGTCATTTTTTTCCCTCCCTCTGTGATGCATTTTGTGACAAACCTGGTTGTTAAAAGCACTTTATAAATAGATTTGACTTGACTCTGAGAGGGAGTCACCGACATACAGGAACATCGTTGGCTGTCACCACCGAAGGCAGCGAGAGAGGAAAGTTTGGAAACCATCATGTACTTTCTGTAACCATGTAACGCCTAAGAGGCAGCTACAAAACATTGTCAAGTGCACTCCTACTTGAAATCCCTGCAGCATTCAGGGTCACCGCAGTGAGGGAAATACAAGCAAAGATTCAGGGCTAAAGAGTTTGTCACTTATGGTAAACTTTGATGCACACTAATGAATAAATTAAGTTAAAAGGCCTTCAAGTAGCTATTTATCTGAGGACACATTAGCTCAGTGACAACTGATGGAGGAGTAAAGTGTAAATAAAGAATCGGTACATGAAATAGATAAGGCATGGATCCTTATTGAGAACGGGCCAACAAACTGTTAAACCTTATCGAGATAATTAGTAATGGAAAAATTCATGGGAAAAGGCATGGAGTTTCATGCTGCGTTAATTATGTTTATCTTGCTGGTATAATTACCTTTAATACCTCTTGGTTAAAAAATACAAAATAAAAAAAAAAAACATAGGCATATCTACTTCCCCAACATAAAAGCTTTTTTCTTAACATAGCACCACAGCGGAGTGTCTCCATTTATAATCTCCTGAGAGAAAAGTCATTATCAGGAACCGTGGTCATGCTTGCTCATTGCTACCCATCTGCAGCACAATGGAGTCCTGCAATGCAGAAACCATGCCGAGACACGAGAATGCAAGACTAAAATAGGCTGTTTTGTGCTTATTGATGCCTCGTCATGTTTCATTCCCCTATTCCATCTGTTTACAATATGACAATAAGAAGATTGTGCTCCGCCATGGTATCCGGCACATTGTGCTCCACTGAGTCACAATCCAGGAGAATCAGACAAAAAAAAAAGATGCCCAAATCTCACCCTCCAGAAATGTACAGATTGAATGCATCACAAGACACACAGCGGAGGATTTTTGTGATTCAGGCGGGGGATTGTATTGAGATTTACCTGAGATTTGACATTGCAGATTCACTGCACAGCAAATAAACACAAGGTGGGTCTGTACAGGTAACTGCTGGTTAGTGTTGGTCTAAGTAAATAAGTCTAATTTGTAGCCTTTTATATTCTGTTGACAGTGCAGAGAGTGCCAATTAGATGAAAAACAACAATACAAAAGTGATATGGTCGATGGGTACATTAATAAAAAGTGTTGTTTCCCACTTGTGCCCACCCCTGGGTGTTTATTTATCTGAACAATTGCTCCACCATGTTCTTAGGCTCGAGGTTTGGACCGCCAGGGCGGAAGTTAGTATTGTTAGGAATGTTTTAAAGCTGAAATCTGTCAAGTTTTGTTGCAAGAAAGGCGGGGGATATTCCTTGTTCTTCTTAATGTCAAGAAATGGAGCGAAACGACCAAAACCAACAACAAATCGATCCCACTAACAAGTACTGCCTGTGTACCCAAAGATACTGTATATCGTACTCCTCTCTGCCATAGAGCTCCACGGTTATCCAAAAACAATTAAAAAGCATCAACGAGCCGCACTGTTGCACTGTCTGACATGTTCCTTCATCACTATGCACACGCTCGCATTCATTTTGAGTTAATCCCGAAACATACTTCCCCTCAAAGTGCAGGTATTGTGCTGCCAAATATTTTTTAAAATAACACCTTTTACATAATAGTTTAAACCTGTCAACTGACCAATTCCTCTTTGACGAGGCAAAAAAACAAGGTTCCTTTGCCAGCTGCCAAAATAAAATACTGTTCAGATTAAAGCGACGCTGCTGTGCTCGGTGTTCACCGTCCAAAAGCAAAACTATTACACAACCACTTGTATTTGTCATCAAAATATAAAGTTGTATTTGTTATTGTCCAGTCTCCTGCTAATGAGGATAAAATTGTAAAAAAAAGAGTAAAACATTGTAGCTTTAAATATCTTATCAAACGTACAAAAAAAACATGTGATGCTGCTGGTTTGAAAATGAACGTGTCTCCTTTGGTACATTACACATTATATGCTTTTATTCTGCCGTAATTAATAGTGCTATAGCTTGAAAAAGTAAAATGCCACTCGTATTTTGGCGAGGCGATCAACCACACCTGCAGGTGAAGAATTGAGTGTTTTGCTGGAGGAAATCTTTGACCTTTCAGCAATGTGACAGTGTCTTTGATCTACCGGCTGTCACCTACATTCACCATTACAGACAAGAGCGTTCAAGTTTGGCAAAAATTTTTTTTTGAAGAGACAGCACTTTGATTTTAGGAGTTGCAAGCAAAAAAAGTTTCCGTTCAACAGGAACTCCTCGAGAGGCCTTTCCCATGGGCTCCAAACAAACACAGGGGCTTCCCACAGCAAGTTGGCCGAGTCCTGATGAATAATGCGAGTTCATTAAGCCCGTGCGTCACACCACCTTTTCTTAGAATACTAATCATCCTAACAGCGAAATATTAGATCCTCGTGCACCTCGTGTGAACTCTTATCTTAACCCTGGCGCACCATACTGCTGTAAACACAAACTATCTGTTTAGGAGAATTTCACATCACCCTTAGCGTTAGGAAAATGCTACTCTGAAGGGCCCCCGATGCCAGCTCGCCAAGATGCCCAGGGTCCCTGATGCCTTCCATTGCGTTTGAGGACAAACCCTTATCGGTTCATCACAAACACTGCTGTTGAGTAAACATGTTTACAAAGTTGTGATCTCTGATGAAATATGCTCTCGCGATTTCCCACCACTCGTAAACATGTTTTCTCACCTAAGACACTCCACACTCCTCAGTTCCCCGCTACGTCCGGTCCATTTTGCGGTCAGTAAAAATAAAATACACCATCGACCCGCTATGCCCCGATACTTGCCTGGCAGCATGGCCGCGGCGTTACATCAACAGATGTCAGATTGTGTAGGAATCATAGTTAGTGTAGGAGAAAAAAAAAGCACACTCTGCTCTCTTCAAAACTGGGAGTGCCGCACTTGACCTTGTCCATTCCAATTACAGCAGCCCTGCAGGCACAATCATGCAGTGTGTCTATTGTCATCGGCTTGATAACACCATAATGTGCACAGTGTAAACCTGCAGCTACACTGCAGGGAGCGAAGGAGTGTAGGATACATACAGTCACACACACACACAACAACTGCACTCTAATCAGCAGCATTGCACGTCACTTACTTTACTACATTTTATAGGAATTTAACATTTAGTCTCTTGCCTTTAGCACAAAGGAATTGAAAAGGCGTCTCTCAAAGAGGAGAGAGTTAGAGAAGCTGCTTCTTAAAAAGGAGGCAGTTTGGAGTACTAAATGTGGCACTTAAGGGCCCGAGGGTTTGTTTTTTATTTAATTCAGTGGAATACATTTGTTATTCACAAAAAAACATGAGAATATTCTACATTTCAGTTAATGAAGATGTGCTGAGGTCAACGGCGGATTTAGATTTAATTAATTAGAGCTATCAGTGAATGTAAATAGATTTGAGAACTGTCGGTTAAAGAAGTGCAGAATTCGCCATTTTGTACTGACAGAAGATTTTTACCTTTTTTTACACCTTGAGTGCACATGAAAAGATGCAAAAAAACCCCTCATATTTCCACCTCGATAAAGTCGAGACTGCCAAAAATGTTGGCAGAAAAAAGCACAGTATATCCGAGGGCAGCTGTTTTGGACTTGTGTCCGCGTGTGTTCTCAAAATGGTAGAAATGGGGCGTCCCGGTGGCCCCGGGGTTTAAGACGGACCATGTAATCAGTTCAAATCCATCTGATGATCTCCGTTTGCTTCATTCCCTGTCAGTTCTCTACTGTCTCCTGTCAAATAAAAAGCTAAAATGCCCCAAAAAAAACCTTTAAAAATGATGAAATAACAGTAGAATTCCAAACCCTTCTGCAGAGTTTCATTCATACAACATTAAGCAGACAAAAAGCAGAGGCTGGTGAAAATATTTCTGTCACACCATCTATCTCGCTATCATGGCGGCAATCAAGAGGTGTAGCGGGCCAGAGGAAATGGCAGTAATGATGGACAAAGCCCCAAGCTGGAGTAGACTGCAGAGCGTCAGGGTTAATAGCCTTTTTTTATGGTTTAAGGTGCCCTGTTCCCAGAGGGACATTTTATCAGAGAACCCAAAGTTCTCTGCAACACATCTGTACAATGTGATTAACAGCAGGAAAACATCTACACGATATCCTTCGATGGCACACTGCTGACAACCTCACTTACAGATTATCATTTTTTTTAATTATGTTACATTTTTTTATAACAAAAACAGCCAATTAGAGAACATTTAAAATCATTAAAATAGTTGCATATTGAGTTATGTATTTAGCAGCAGGCAGCTGTTTGTTGAAATGATCAGGAGCTGGAACAATTACAGGTGTTACTACTATGTATATATATATATATATATGTACACTATGTATATATATATATATATTTATACATATATAT
>CALSCE010000197.1:2309252-2321203 GCA_943593645.1 Bovichtus variegatus
TAAAGTTATGCACTTAATCTGAAAAAGCTAAATACTCGGTTTGCTGCTTTGCATTAACCTTGAATCGCTTCTCAGCTCAGTTGTATTCTTGGAGGCTGATCTTGCCAATTTGAGGTTATATCAAGGCCCACTGATAACTATCGACTAACACTGCTACTTTCCTGCAGCCCCAGCCAAGTAAAACAGCATTGAGTGTTCATTTGCTCAATGCAGAATTGGTCACATTTAATCTGTCTTTCCATTCAAGGGAATATATCACCCAAATAAGAGAAGTCTTTTGGCCGTGGAGGATGAATTTTAATTAATGTGTATAGGGAAACTGAAAAAAGGTCATCACTCGCTCTCATCTAAGCACACACCTTTCAGGCTCTTTCAAAAGGTGGAAACATTCCTGCCATCCTGACAAATTCACTTCTTCAAATCTGCATTGCAAAATAAATGTCTGCGGTTCAGTGGACAGATGCTTGTAATTAATTAGGGCTAAGCGAATACAAACACAACATTTATTAGCCTAACCCATAATTAACTGTAGAAGAGATCAAATGTCTTACCGACACCTTCCTTATCTCAGCTGGCCCAGTAGGGAGGCGATATGATCAATAGTGCTTCTTGTCTGGGATTCCCAAAAGCATCAAAAGATTATTTTAATTCTGTTTAAGCCAAATTCTGTCCGAGTGTTTTTTTTTTTTTTTTTTAACCTTTATCCATCCAGGGAGAGATAGATGGACAGTCTTTTCCACCAACAACCTACTTTATATTCATACCGTTACTAGCCATAAATTCCTAACAGGGAGCTGCAAGAGGCTTTTACTCTTAGCTACACAGCTGCTCACAGACACAAGGACAATAGGCAGGGAAAATCTAAATTATTATTTTTTTAGATACTGCTGACCGTTAAACTCGGGTATTTTCAAAATAAAACCAAACCTTCATAGGAAGTCTGGTTTCTTTGTTTCAGTGAGATAACTGTAAAAACTGGAGATTTGTGAAGAATACATTTGTGGTTTATTGCTCGTCCTTAGTATTCAGACTAGAGATGAGTGAGTGCATTTGGCCTTAAGATGAGAAGCATCTGGATGTCAAGAGTGCAACCGTATCTGTTATCAGGCGCGAGCTTTCAGCAGTCTGAGAAAAGCGACGGCTCAATCTGCAGCGAGCTCCGACACGATCGGCCTCATCAAAGCGCGTGTATTGTCAAGAGTTAAGATAAAAGACAAAAGATAAGTCTAGGATGCGTTTGACATAGACTGACACAAAAGAGAGAAATTGTTGATAAACCAAACATTTCTCATAAAAAAAAACATCCAGACAGTCTGGTTGGATTAATGGTTGCATTTCAAACATATTTCCCCGCATCCAGCAGGCTCTTAACATGTGCGCTTGACAAATAAAAGTGTCATGTAGCTCTACGCCATCTGATTTGATTTATAGTAATGCGTCTCTGTTCGCTTCATCATCCACCCTGCTACGCCATCATTCAGGGCCAGATGTATCCGAAGAGCAGCGGGATATAAAAAACACAATTACAATTGATTTTTCGACACCTCGATTGGACTCAAGTCCTCGGCTCCGTGTTGAACTCTGCTTTAGCCAAACAATTACATGATAATACCGTGTTGCTAGGTTTCATGCAGAGAAGAAAACGTACAGGAAATGTTCCCAGCAGATGCCTGTGCTTAGTGCGGAGGGGGCCAGCAGGGAATAAAGTACACAGGATTGCAGGTAAAAAAAACACAAAGAATCGAAAGAAACAGGCACTCTATTACAGAATACATTGACAGCCACTCTCTCCTCACGACCGAGGGACAAATAGACGGTTGGATGCAGTTGACTGTCACTTTGTTGCTGCAGTGAGAGAGCTCATCCTTTACAGACACAGACGGAGGGACAGACCGACTCTGCGCAGCTGAGTGGAATTCAATTGTGGACTTTAGTTCGACCGAAACTCATTGTTAAAAGTTCCTACTCTTCTCTCTGCCTCGCCGCTTGTCAGCCTAAAAATCAAGCGCCTGCGAGGGGCTCAGGCGCCGCTGCCTCTCATCTTCCTTCGATGGGCAGACACATTTTTCAATTATGCACACGAGGGAAGGGAATTAGAGGCCTAATCCCAGCCTAATCCCCAAACAAACAGATCTATGGCCTCCATTTCCAGCGAAGCCACCGCGGCAGTCCCCTCTACCCCCACCTCCGTCTCCTCCTGTTAAATCTCTGCCCCGCCACTAAACCGGTCAGGGATGGAAGTCCATTCGGCTCTGATAGTTCCTTAAATTGAGCTCTGCGAGCATTAGCTGTGTTTGAATCGTACATAAAATCAGTTCAAACTACCACTTGCGACTGTTCCTAGTTTTCCACGCTCTTATTGAAAATGAAAAAGTACTTTCGTAGAGGAACTCATCCTTTTACAGGTACTGATTTGATACCTCGAGAGGCACAATTCAATTGCTTTGCCCTCACCGAACATTACGTTTTATCTTAGCAGGCGTTCACAGCTCCCGTTCCACCCGCTGATCTCGTAAGAATCATAGAAATATTTCCAAACGTCAGAGCTGTTTCCTGCTCATCTGCCTCCGTCTACAATAAATATTCAGGTTTGTGGACAACAAGAAAAGAAAAGAAAAGAAAATATAGCACATGAACAAAGTAATCTTTAACAAAAACTACTATTACTGAAAGATGGTGGAGAGAGGAGGTTGTTGAGCCGTTAACATTTCATTAACGAAGCAAACTGAAGATGAAGACAGTCCAAGAAGTCGTCATTCGTCTTACAAAATGACTCATATGACTGTTACAAAAATGAGTAATAAGATTGTTTTATGTAATCTGCCACCTTTATGTTTGGTTCAGTTTAAGAAACTAAAGCGACTTGGTTTACCTGGTAGATCACCACACACTCAATGTAACACCACTGCTCCTCCGCTCATGTGCAATACACCACGATACTATTTATTACTATTCTTACTGTGCAATACAATCACGTGCAATACGTATGTGCAATATATGTCTTTTTACTATGTATTATTGTTACCACTGGCTGCTAGAGTTTTACTCTCACTGTTCACTTACTGTATTACGTCAATATAGCGATTTCTGATTTCTGATCTGTTTATGGTTTGGTTAACGCAACTAAAACAACTCAACCTCTGGTGCCAAAATCTGAAACTTCCCCACAACGTCCTCCAAGAGGTGTTGAGGTTTCTCTGACTTGGGTTGAGGTATAACCACATCTTTGACGTCACACCGGTAGAAACGGTGACGCGATCGTTTGCTGTTTGAATGGTGCTACACACATTCATCTTCTACTGCACAGAAATGCACTTGAAATAACTTGAATCAATGCTGTGTAACCTCTAGAAGAGAAAAGGAAGAAAAGGTATGACAAGAAGGTATTTGATGTTCAAAGACTAAACATATTAAAAAAAAAAGGCTATCTAGTCGTCACCATCACACACGTACACCAGCTCCACCACCAATCTGTCACACAAACACACACTCTGGCCGTAAGCTCTCCCTTGTTATGATTCTGTCCGTGAGTGATTCCAGCCTTTCCATGCGTGGTCAGATCTCTCTCATTTCCCTCGACTTGTACAAGCAATCGATTCCACTCAAAGACGAAGGCCGCTGCTCATTCCCACTGCCAGCCCGCTCCTAACTTCACTCGCCATATCCCTCCATCGCCTTCTGAATGCAGATGGATTCGGGGGGTTGTTAGAAGTGAAAGGAGAGAGAGAGACGAAATGTTTTATCTGTGAAGGTTCCAGGATTACGCATCAACACAAGCCCCTGAGAAGTGTTGTCTCTAATTAAGGAACATGCTGTAAGAGACGTCACCTTGTGACTGCATCGCTTTTTGTATTCATCCATGTGAGCTCTACATCATGTCCATCACGTCAACATCATTAATGCTGACTCACAGTGATCTCCAGGACTTCTGCGATTGCAATAAAGTAAACATTTTAAGCTTTAGCTTGATTTGTAATTAATAGACTTAAATATGTTTAAAATACCAGAAAAAAAACACTTGATTTGAGGTTAAGGTTAAGATCAAGAACGCTCAGTGTCCATGGAAGCTAGATGATAGATACGTGTGTGTGTGTGTGTGTGTGTGTGTGTGTGTGTGTGTGTGCGTGTGTGTGTGTCATCAATAGTTCATTTTATATATATATATATATATATATATATATTGTTAAGTTTCTTTCAAGCCTTTGGTTAATCAGCCATATTTAAACTTCTTGGGGTCTATTTTTTCAGTTGTTTTTTTTTTTTTTTTACAATTGCACAGATGAAATTTAATCGTGGGGACTTTGGTTTCAGAGGCAGGAAAGTTTTTATCTTTGGACATAGATTCTGGTGCTTTTTAGGGAACTCAAAGAAAATAAATTTTTTTCCTTAAAATGACACTCGAAGCTGGAAACAAATATTGCGCGTAGGCTGAGAGAGAACTATGTGGCGAAGAACATGATTCTCAGGATTTTGTGCACCCAAGTGTACTTTGGGTGTCGAGTTGACACAGCACTGTGTCTTTTCCTTCTTCCTGCAGATAATACTGTGGAGACAGATATATCAAACGAGCTTTACGGAACATGAATTTTTAATCAAGTTAAATAAAGTTTGGTGCCGATAAGTTCACATTTATCACCATGGGCTCATTCAAATCTCACTGGGTAGTAATGTTGGTGAGTAACAAATCAGCTACTGCATTGTTCGACAAGTACTTCCTCACCGGTTTCCCTCTGACGATGATTTTATTACTCCTAAATCTGCTGTGAGTTCCAACACAGTCCGCCTCATCATTGCGTGCAGTGTGTGTGTGGTTGAAGTTTACATTAAAAGACAGAGATCACTCCTGACTCTGCCGGTAAACCCAACATTCCCCATAAAGCTTCAGCACTTGGCTGGATTTATGACCACATTTCAAGCAAATTACTTCCACCCAGTAGTTGGAGAGACCTTTACATGCCTTTGAATATGGTAGAAGGGTAAATGAAGTTGGGGGCTATGGGGTCAGAGTTCAGTGGGTAGTATATGTCATCACTGTCGGGTGATAACCTTGAATCTCAGTAATGTCAGCTTTTCAAAAGAAGAGCTTTTGTTTTCAGGTTGACTACAATGCAATTCCTGCATTATGTTCAGCCAGTGTGCTTTGAAATGGATTTTGATAATCTCAATGGGTGGTAGACTTTTCTTAAATGGCATAAGATGTAATCCTTAAATCAAAATGTCACAACCACTGAAATTAGGAGTTGCAAAGTGGCCCCATGAAAGCAATATATTAGTTAGTATGATAGCAGGTCATTTTTTAAAAATTGCCCCTGGACCCCGTCATTGAGTAACGGCTCTTTGCTTCTGCCACTGCAACTTAGAACCACTTCAATCCCTCCAAGCCTTCGAAAGCACCGACATTAGGTTTTCAATACCCACGCTGTTGAAAGAGACCACCTCGATACCTGTAAATCTCAACAACATCGGCAGATTTGCGTAATAAGATCGTATGAATGAGCTCGGGCTTGTGGGAGGACCTTTCCTAGACGTTGCATGAGATAATCTACCGCTGTGTTCTCAGTGCAGCATTGTGCCAATGTATGCAGTCTAAAAAAAAAAAAAGAGTTGTTACATGCCATGGCTTTATGTGAGCCATAATTGCTGCCCGAGGTTCTCATCGCCTCGTCACTGCTGACACAGGACTCTCATGTGGGAACGGCAAAGACATAAGGATCAGTCAATATAACGCCAGTTGTGCTGTTGTTGCATTATACGTGTTTCTTCTACTGCTGCGGCTTTGAGCGGTAAAATCATTAACGCGCTAGTAATCTAAGAATTGCGACTTATTCTAAATTACGCTCGTGGTAAGCTGCTTTCCATTGAAATGTTTAATACCTATTGAGAAAACAAGTTCAACTCAATTTTCCAATGCACTTGCAAAATGATACTTAATGTAAATGCTTTTGACTGGAATCTGACTCAACCTATCTGTATGAGCTATTGAACAATTTCCTTGATATCACACCTACAGCGGTTTTAAGCGCTTTATAAATTGGCACTTCGTTTTACGTTCCCGCAGATTAAGTCTATCCTCAGCTGTGACTTCATACAGAATGCATGTACTGTATACGAGAATCTGTTTTATAGCAGCTGCTGTGCATAAAATGTTGAAACTATATCTCGGGTAATATAAATGTACCAGTGCGAATGAGAAATATCCATGTTTCTAATTACATTCCGCTGCACGTGCACAACTGTGTGCGGAGTGAGAAATCATTCCCGTCGTTTCATTTCAACTATTGCCTCCATATTAGTTCTACTTAATATCCCGAAGGTCATAACATTTGATAGATCATAATGTCAGCAGGGCTGGTCATAAGGCTCCACCAGCCCCTCCTCTGGCAGCTACAGTCTGCTCACATCACACCTTAATTGAGGGAAAGAGAGGCAGACAGCACGCTCAGGCCACGGCAATCGATTGTGACAAACAAATTAGAGACAAGTTTGAATGATTAAGTTATGTATTGATTTTGATTTAAGCATTAACGGCTCATGTACTCGGGATTAGATGGAAAGACTAAATGTAATCAATGCTTCCTTGTACATATCAATGGGATTTAGCATTTAAAAGAGTTGGGTCAATGGGGCCCAACAAATGCGCTGCGTTTCTATTGTGGTTGGTGGGTAATGGATAAAGTGCAATAGGCAGGATTACATGGGATTACAAACATTTTAATCTGATATATTGGGTTAGTTTTCAATTGCAGCACATTTTGTTAATGCCATTTCCTCCCTAGTTTAAAAACTGCGAGTTCAGTTCCAAAACGTGGAACATTTTTATAACGTGTTGCATAAAAGAGAATATTATTTCAGAGTAAAGCAAAGGGATTTTACTTACGTTTACTTTAATTGTACTACAAAATGACCATAATACATCTGCGAGCTGCTGATTGATCAAACTAAATTACGCACACACACACACACACACACACACACACACGTATCTATCATCTAGCTTCCATGGACACTGAGCGTTCTTGATCTTCTGATTAGCAGGCAGGTCTGGATTAACTAGTAACCTGACAATATAAACGGAAACCTATGACACAGCGCGGCTTAGCTAAAGAGCTCAGAGTTATTTATTTAAAAGATCAAAAGCATCTCAGTGAGAACCATGCACACTTTACCTCAAATGTGTTTTCATACCAAATTGTATTTCTGAGGCCAAGTAACTATGAATGTGATTACATGGACATGAATAACCTGTTTATGCTCGAGTTTTTTGGAGTATCCCATTTATGTGTTTGAGCATGTAAACACCATATCTGCTACTTATTTTACTATGTGTTCTATTCTTACTTTTACTTATTTTATATTTGCCTTTTATCTGCACTGTCCCTCTGCTGTTGTAGCGCTGTAAATGTCCCCGCTGTGGGATGAATAAAGGATCTAATTCTGATAATAAGCCCTTATCCCGTTTATGAGAAACCCAAATATGCTATCTGGAGAACTCCGAAAGAAACCAGGATACTGTTGCATGTATACACCGTAACCTGGTCGTTGAGCGCCGCCAACTATCAGCGGCTTCGGCCAAGTGACGTAACAGAAATACAAACAACGGTGGCAGCACATTCACACACATGCATACGACTGCAATAATCCGTAACTGGGTTACGAGTATTTATTATGCGTGCGGGGAATATGAATAACCAGATTTCTCCGTGCTCATATAGACACCATATCCTGAATATGATCATAACTAAGAGAGGCTCCCATGTCCATGTAAACACACTCTATATTTCATGAAATTCAAAACAGAAAAGAGAGATGAGAGCTCGGTGAATTATTGATGACACATGACTCCTATAGAGCGCTGATGTCCGAGACTATGAGCCAGCTGCTCTACGAGCTTCTGCACTGCGATTCCTCCTTGAGCGTTCATATTTTTTTTAGAAAAATACTAAAAGTTAAATGAGTATTTACTACAGCATTATCAATTCATGTCACCAATGTTAAACAACCATTTGTTTGTTAGAAATAAATTGTAGTTCTCCCATAGATTATATGTGTCATCTAATATAATTTACCCAAATTTCGGCTGCATAAAAATATTACAGCTATGTCTGAATTTTGATGTTTAACTCGGTATGGCCTCAGGTTTTTTTTTAGGGAATAGTGTTGATTAAAAGCCGTTTATACTTATGTGGATACAAATTCCTTGATACTGTATTTATTCATTTCATTTACTCCAGGTTTTCTTATTTACTCTCTTTCTGCATGGATGGACACACACATGCATGGTGAGGGCCAATCACAGAGCTAGCACACACACACACTATTACTTCAGGGTCATTTACAGTTTCCTGTGCAGCTACACTAAATGTGTTTAGTGGGAGGAACCTGGAGCAGCAGGAGGAAACTCGCGCCGACACAGAGAGAGCATACAAACGCTACACAGAAAATACCCAACTGGGATCAAATCCAGCAACAGAAGAAGAACCGAACAAACCAGAGCGACGATTGTTCCCTGAAGCTCACTGCACGTCATGCAGGTCCCTGTACCTCATGACAAACCACTGAGCATATGCAGAACAGGGAAATAGGGAACATTACATAACTCTGGGTCTGTATGTACTGGAAACTGACGTGATTTGCGGTAACTTAAATATTTATTTATGATAGCATTTAATTATACATATCATACAGTAGCTAAAGTGTCATCACATCCACAAGCAAAGTAGGTGGCTGAGAACATGGACAATAATAAAGTCTGTCTCTAGACATGATTATTGAACTGAATGTCACAAATGACACCTACAGAAAACACAAAAATACTTTTTTTTACAGGGTAAATACTGCACTGCATTTATTCACTGAGGAAAGCGACGACTAAAAAACAAATGAAAATGTACAAAATGTAAACCCTGGAAGTACTTTTTGCAGTTTGGCCCATAGTTTCTTTGTTTGACTTTAGATTACACTTTTGTAAGAACTGGGTTACAGTATGAATCAGCACGGATCCCATTGATAAGTGATCAATAACAGATGGTTTCTAATTGATTACCTTTTTGAAAGTGGTCCACAAAACGTGCCGCTTTGAAATGATGATGGTCCCTGGCACTACTACCCCAAATGTGGCTCCAACAAAGTGACTGCCCTGCACTAAAAATAGGTGCTCCGTGAATTCTCACTAAAACTATGTGTGTGTGAGCCACAGATAATTCAGTGACCTGGTTTTAAACATCTGAGCATTGACGGCATCCTAATAAAAGAAGACTCATGAAGACTCTTTAGGGAACATAGACTGAGGCAGGCTGAGGAAGCACCTGAGGAGGAGGAGAAGGTGAGTATATATGTAAATACACGCTCTTAAGAAGACCTACTATTGTTGATAGTTGTGGAGATTAATTCTGCATTCAAGTCTTCAAGGATTAAATAACTTCTCTGGATTTATTGATTTGACCCACTGACAACAAAACAACCTGCAGTCAAATGTACATTTGCATATCAAAAGAAACTAACACAACTATGCAACACTGAATCCTTACAGCAGCTAGGAAACAAGACAACATTTAAGATATGATATCTAACAAGCCTTAGGCTCAGAGTCTTTAAGAGACAGTGGGGCTTTGAGCTAAATGCAAATGTCAGCATGTTATCATGCTTTCAACGCCAACAGACAGCTTAGCTGGTATAATGTTTTCATCTCATTCACCGTCTTATTTTAGTGTGTGGAGCACATGCAACATGCCTCACAGAAAGGCCACAGCCAGCCGGTGGATTCGTACCCAGAACCTTATGTTAGAGGCTGCAGGGCTAACCACTCTATCATCGCAGCACCAGGCACTAGTTAAGTTAAGTTAAAAGTTATGGGATCACCAAAGTCATCTGGATACGTGGTGAGGGAAGCAGGAATGTCTGCACCGACATCCATGGAAATCTATCCAATAGTTGTTGAGATATTTCCATCCCATGACAGGAAGCTGCTAAAACAGGTGTCCGCTCTCAAAGTATAAAAATATTCAATATCTCTTAGCTTTTAAAAGCAGGACTGGACATATTTTTTTATTTCTGTTTATTGTTGACAGTACAACTAGCGGTGCACATATGCATCATTAGACCTCAGAACATGAAGCTTGCAGAACATGTTAGTAATGAACGGCAAAGTGTTGTTTTTTTCTGAGAAAATGATTTGGAGTTGTCAGGTGTTGATTGGAGAATTGTTGGTCCACTCAGAGCTGATATAGCTCCAGGGTAAATGTTCAAAACTACGGAAAAGTGTTAAATTGAGTCTGATGGGTGTGAATCCCTGACTCACATGCAATGGTGAAGCGTTAATTGTGACTTTGTTAGAATTTCAGAAATTCACAAAGCTGTTTCAATGCGGAGTAGTATCCAATCAGATTGTTTTGCCCATCAAAGTTAATCCAATACCACATAAACGGAGCGACGGACTCGGAGGTCAAATGAGAAGAGACTGTGGATTTGTCCAGAGCAGGTAAGGAGGATTAACACACCGACAAAAGTGATTCCAGGGAAGTAATTAAAGCTAGTTACTCGCCACTTTCCCCGGACACCAACAGAGGGAGGTGACACTGGAAGCAGCCAGGAGGTCGATGATGGGCAGCGGGAAAAGGAAAAGCCGCAAACTGTCGGCCCGGAGGAGATGATGAGGAGTGACACGGCGTGCCGGCAGCAGGAGGCCCGCGAGAGGACTCGGTGCTGATGCAGGATTTACACTCATCACACAGCGAAGTGACCTGTCATGGACCGCAATGATGACAAGGCGGCGGGTCTGTCAGCCGCGGCTGTGTGGTGATGGAGTGTGTGTTCGGGATGCAAGTGTGTGCACAGCAGCTAATGAGTGAGTGTGGATGAGGAAATATGTAGTTTGGTGGGTTTTTTTTGTTTATGTAGGTGTATGGAATATTGTGAGTGGACAGTAATGTCAGCTTCTGAAGAACAAAGCTCAGGTGCTGCTCGCCTCTTACTTTAATACCTTTACGGGATGCGTTGGTGACTTTACACATTCTGATTTTATATTAAATTCCTGTTCCTTTTTCCATACTTCTTCTTCCTTTTTTTCTTGCCTCTCCTCCCTTCTTTCTTTATTTGCTTATTTTTATTCCTTCAAAAGACTTTTAAAAGATCAAGATCCCCCAAAACTCAAGATAAAAGGTTTTCAACCGACATAGAAACTATCGCAGGTCTTTTATTTTGGTTGCTTGAGAACATTTTACTGCTAATTGCAGCATTTAGCTTACAAAACTTTTCATGACCGCCATCTCTTTGGTTTCCACAAAGCTAGAAAATTGTCATTTAACTTGATAAACTGATGAATTGACTGCTCAATGCAGACCCTTACTCATGCTGCCATTTGGAGTCCTGCCTGTGTTGACTGTATCTAACTGCATGTGAAGGAATTCAGAGAGTTGCTTTTCACCAGCTCATGTAAAGTACAGGCAGCTTCTTACAGCTTAAATAGGGTAATACCTCATAAATGATGGCTTGTAGGCCAGTGTAATGATGAGGGATAAGAAATACCCACAGGCATGTATCATCATAAACATCAACCAGCTCGAGTGGCTGTGATTAAGTATCCTGCAGGTCAGGACCGACTTATCAGATCTTGATTTGGAGGGAGGACGTGTCTTGTAAACAATGATAAATGGCATCATGCGCCCTCATACATTATCCTCAGTTTCTGTCTAAAACTGGGTAAACCATTTATTCTTCTAAAATTTTCAATCTTTGTATTTTCTTCTAGGGCGAGTTTACTGAGCGCGCTCATTTGCAACAACTGCCTGCTTCATGTTCACACAGCTGCACACGCTGAAGCCTCAGGTGCCGCTGAGCACAATCCCAACGCGTTCAACAGCGAGTTCAACTCTGTGATTAAGGTGATGGGAGTTCTGATTCATTCACTTTACATACGCAGCTATTCAAGCATGGCTCATGGCTTCCAAAGAACA
>CALSCE010000197.1:2329780-2390058 GCA_943593645.1 Bovichtus variegatus
CAAATTCACCAGAGCAGTTGATTGGCTCTTGGTGTTGGTGCTACTGTAGCAATTGTAGCTCAAACTTCTTGACAACATCAGAGCTATAACCTAAATGTTCCAACATACCATCAACAAAACCGTGCTCCGTTTTTTTCCATTCCAAGCAGTCCATGTACTGTACATGCAGTGCCAGATGTTGGTTACCATATATTGTAGTCTGCATGATTGCTGGAGCTGTCAACCGTAGTTGACGAGAATATGCTCCCTTTACAGGAAGTTGTGAGTCTATTTGTGACGTGAGAGTTTGATTTCTGTTTTTCTCTCGGCACGTCAATCAAAGCTGTCCATAGGGCTATACTTGGAAAATATGACTTTGTTTTCTATACCTATGAGCACCTGCAAACGCAGTTTCAAAATACAAGCTTACTTCTAGCAATGCCTGCAGAGTACAGCAGAGCCCAATTTCACCATTTTCATTTATTGTAAATCGCACAGGGAAGAGCAGAATATAAAGCATCCCCAGTGGGTGAGCTTCAGGATGAGCAAAGGGAGCTCTTCAACATTTTGCTCACAAACAAGAACACGGCTTGTGAACTCAGCGCTATCAGTGAAATGACAAAGTTAGAAAGTTGTTGGTGTATTAATATGAACTCCTCACATGTAGTGAAGGGGGTGCGTTCTTTTTGTGGTATGTAATGGTATCATCAGATCATTCTGTACATCACGTTGTCTGTATCCTGCTTCACACGTGTGCTTCCACACAGCCAAGGATGTCAAACAGCTGATTTTTACCACGGACATGGTGAAGTCTTGGGTCGGGGATCGTATACCCCCAGCTTATGCCTGCCGATCGATAGCATTAAATAAAACATATATTTCCTGTTTTCTACAGGTTACAACCCTGGTCTTCTGTACTCTTCTGTATATGTTGGACTTTCCGTACAAGGAAAGCGGCACGACTTCCCAAAATATGTCAGAGATAAAATACATTAAGATTAAGGGCTGAGCGTCTGATATTTCCAGTATATGCTTTGATCTGTCTGTACAGAAGGTGGTGAGATAAGAGTGAAGAGACTTCAGCCTCTGGTTGGATTAGTTACTGAGTCTGTAAACAAATGAGTATGAGTTGGTATAAATAAGTGCATGGAGGTGAGTCCTTACACAGCAAAATCATAACCTTTTCTGTCACATGTATGTTTCTAAATATGCCAACAAATAAATCCACGCTTGTGTTTGTTTTTTCTTCTGTTTTTCCTTTCGGATTGTCAGAAGTGCAAGACTGAAAGCGGTGGACTGAACGGATCTACATTGCCATCGCATAGAGCTAGCGTGGGGAAAAAGCCATGATTCTATCAGTACTCAATTTGAATAGTTCAAAATCAAACGAAGCAATTGAGGGAAATGGAAATGTTCAGGTAAAAAGACCATTTTCAGCTCAAACATTCTTTAGGTTTGCAGTTAGATCTCAGTTAGTGCATTTAAATGGCATAAAAATAATGAGACTGACTTATATAAAACATAAATCCATGTATAATTATAGTCATGGTTCAATCAGAGTACCTTGTAATTTCCTGATGTTGGTATACTGAAACCTGAACTACATGAGAGCCAGAGAGTACAGGTTTGGGAAGTAGATGTCAGTCATTGATATAATGGACGGTTTGCCTTCTGCAGTTGTCTTGTGACGGAGGCTGTTTCCCCGCGGAGGAGGCACGCTGGTGCACAGTCTGTGTAGCTGGCAGCGCTGGCCTTGTTAGCTGCCTGATGCCTCTGCTCCTCTATTGTAATTCCCCTCCCATCAGATCAGCTTCTCCCGCTGTGATTACACAGTGGGCCAATAGGATTCGTTGGATCCTTGCACACACATGATCATGAACACAAAATAAAATATTCATGAAAACATATTTTTTCACGTGTTCATATGGTGATGTGCACACCACAGAAGATGTCATATGCTGCAGATTTTTATATTTATATATGCACACTGCATATGCACCAAGCACACACACTCGCATTCAATATGCACACATGGATGCACCGTACACAAAATGGCTCACATTCGTACATGCACACTTAAAAAATGTTGTATTCTGCTCTCATTATTTTTCATCGTGTGGTCAGAACGACTGCTGGATGTTTTGTTTCTGTATTGATTTTAAAGTGTTGGAAAAACTGTGGCGAGTCGCACTTTCCAGTCCCTGTGGTCTGTGCACCAAACAGATACACGTGTTTCCAGAGCACCGTCTGGCTGCTCTGCCCTGCTGGAGCACACCTGCCCTCTGAACCCCTGGACAGCAAGGTGAGCACCAATCACAGTTCCTCACTGCATCATTAGTAAATGGACTGACCTTTACATCAAAATACAAACAACAACTTATTCAGGTCAAGTCCCTTTAAAGGTGTATGCACTGCGTTGAATTAGAAGCAGTGACAGGATGATGGATAATACACATACGCGAGCTGGCTCGGACTCAGTTCGCTAACCAGTGTTCCTCGCCTCTAGGTAGAAGAAGTCGCCACAGAGATGCCCTATTTCTATAGGAAAGGAGGGGAAGGCCGAGGTGTTATCACCTTGACAGTGGGGGCTTGGAACGGGGTGTTAATGTAAAGACGAGAACAGTAGGCTCTGGGTTTTGACAGAGATTTACCACCCCAGCAGACCACCTGAGCCCCTCCAACATCCCCAAATGAGCCCTTCTAATTGGGCTTATTTGGCTGACCAGTACAGCTTTTGCCAGTCGGAAGCCCTGGAGGAATGAGAAGAAAGGAATTAAGGAAGAAAAAGGGAGTAGGAGGTGGAGAGTACGGAGGGAGGGTTGCTGCAGGAGATGCTGTCTGGCTGCAGATGAGCTCTAGCTACAAGAGCTGTTAGCCACCCTGTTAACTGCTCTTCTTATCTTAACGGCAGGAAATGGATCACTAAAGTCCTCTGTTTAAATCGGATTCTGGAGGAGGAAATCATTACACGAGAAATGTGTCTCAAGAACGCTGCTGCTTTATCCTTAAGTCCTAACATGGCGTGGAACTTATCTCCAAAAGTGCTGTTTTCTGGCTTTGAAAAGCTGTTGAGAGGCATTGATCCTCGGGAAGAGAAGAATCTGATTTTGTGTCACAGCTTTTTCAACATTTGATTTCACCGTTTAGAAGAGATAAAAGTTCATTTTGTGGTTACAGAGTTATAATGTAAATATTCAGCTTCACTATGTCCCAGAAGTCTGTGATGTCAAACAAAACTGCCAATTCTCAAGAGTCATTGAGCGACAAACAGCCTAGTCATGTTGCAATAGACTTATTTTCAGGTACTGCTGGTACATTTTGTTCAGAGAAGCGAGTTTGAATAGTTTGAATTTTTCCAAGCACATTCTGTAATTTTCATTAATCATTTGCGACGGTAGCCGTGTTGAGTTTTATACTGCCGGCAGGTAAAATGATAAGAACTAATAACTTTAAAGCAGACAGGCATCAACAGACACCACATTGTTATTCGGAGGTCTACAAGTATCTGCACGAGCCTTATGTGTCTAAAAGTTCACTGCTTCAGCCTGTAGCTCTGTCTTCTGCTCAGTTACAAAACATTCAGATTACAGTGAGTAAAAACCACTGACTGGTGTTCAGAATGAGATCTGGAAATGCAGCCCAGAGGAGCCCACGGAGCTACAGACACTCCAAAAGGTGTCCGTGGACCCTACAGGGGACAGTTGAGAAAGGCTTAACTTAATGCAAATGTCTTCTGAAGCAATGCGAGCCTCGTTAGAAACCGAAGCACAGAGTAGTCACTTATTCCCTCCACTAGTGGAGTGGGAATCGCTTCCAGCACAGATACATGACTGCAACGGCCTCGCCAGCTCAGGCGTCACTGTTTTACTAAAACAGTTTCAGCAATGCATAGTGCATCCCGTTACTATTTATTACTATTCTTACTGTGCAATACAATCACGTGCAATACGTATGTGCAATATATGTCTTTTTACTATGTATTATTGTTACCAACCTGCCACTACTTACCACGATTGTTGTGTTTTTTGTACTTATATTTTGTACTTATACATTTGTACTTAACCTTTTATCTGCACTGTCCCTTTGCTGTTGTAGCGCTGTAAATGTCCCCGCTGTGGGACGAATAAAGGTTTTCTGATTCTGATTTAAAAGACAGGAATCAAATCTATTTATTATTCTGGAAACAAAGTTTGATTAGGATACATTATCTGCTTATCATTGATATGTGCACTAAATGTAATTTAAATCGATCCAATGGTTATTTCACAAAACAACACAAACGTGAACGTCATTGTGGCGTGCAACGAAAAATCAGGGAATCCCCAAAGTAAGGAGAATCCATCCTTTATGGATCATGACGGTCTGTAAAACTAATTCCATCAAAGTGGTGGACCGGCTGATATTTCTTTCTGAAGAGCCTTACTGCTAGCATGGCTAAAAAGACCCTGTGGCACAACTTTAGACATGAATGAGCCGAGAACACACACTGCACCAACTTTTACTGGAATCTGTCCATTTCTTTATGCAGAAAAAAATCCAAATGTATGTTATCAGAACATTTCAAAAGCTAGTAATTCTATACAAGCACAAAAGCTGTGTTAAGGAGACTATAAAGTAGGCATATGCCGTCAGGGAACAATCCTTTTTCTTTCTAATTAATCCCACCTTCAAAGCTTTGTATGCTCATAATGTACAGAAAGAAGGGGATTTGTGTGATTAGAGGGTTGAAACTGGGAGCAAAACAAAAAAAGTGATTTGAAGTGTTGTATAAAAGATAGGGCTGCATGTAACAGATGTCTCTGTGAGTCAGTGTGCATAGACACATTTATTAAAATGGCAGCCTTATCTACGCTACGAGACAGACGACTAACAATGCTTCAGAAAACAATGTCAGCGTGGGTTGGCCTTGAGGCTATAAAACTTCCATCCGACTACTATTTTCCTCAGGCTCCTCAATTCGACAATGTCAACAAATCACAAAGGGAAAGTATTTTAATACGTTCATCTTTTCAGCTTTTGAAAAAAATAAAATTGTGGCTTGAAAAGTTTTCCAATTTTGAATAACAGCGGTCTTATTTCACGGTGCATAAGCTGAGGATGCAGCTGGGAGCACTGATGACAACCACTTGTAAAGAAACTTAAAAACTTCCACATTCTTGACGTACCATTAGTGGGATGTTTTGTTTGTGTTTATTCACTTTAGTGGGTCATTTTTGTTGTTTTCAAATCAAAACATGTCGACGTTGATATTGTTTTTCACTTGACTGTCAACAGACTACACAGGAACATTCTTACAACTAGCTGACAGGCAACAAGAAAGACTGGTAGCAATGCCCACAGGTTCCTAGATGGGCCGTGTGTATCTGTAAAGAAACTCCACTAGCTGCACCTGAAACTTGTACCCGCCAGCCAGTGAACCACTAAGTGCTGTCTTGTATTCATTAGTGGGTCGTTTTCGTGTATTCTCTGGCTGGGGGCCGGGCTGAGCTGTGCTGCTGGCGACTGACAGGTTGGTGACAAGGCCTTCATCACCATCATGGGCATACGAGTCGCAGCACGTCCCAATGCGCTCAGTGTGTATTGTGCAGCCCAGATCTGTCCCAGCCGTCTAACTGCTTCTAGGCTGTGACTGGGTAGCGAATCCAGCGCCAGACGTGATAAATATTCCATCTGCTGAGAGGCCGCTTCCCTCCCTGATCCCCTGCAGAATGAGCCATGAAAAGACCAGCTTGTCTGCTCTGTGTGTGTGTGTGTGTGTGTGCGTGTGTTCGTCTCAGAGCCCTGTCACTCTCTCTGTCTTTAATTTTGTCAATCTATCTCGTCTGTCTGCTCTTCTGTGCACCGTCTGTCCGTCTGTCTGTTTGCCTGTCCATAAACCTGCCTACCTGTTTGTTTTGCTTTCCGCCCCAAGGTATGTCCGCCTGTCTAGATGTCTGCTTGAGTACACTATGAGCATGCGTCCCACATATTTGTCCAGCCTCATTGATATGGAAATTTGAATAACTTATATTATCTGAATATCTGAGTTCCTTTGCGTGGCGAAGAGAAAAAGAGTCCCTCTGTCTGATAACTTTGCCCTCACTTCTCTCCCACTTTATTATGCAGCACTTTTTGAGGGACACGGGAATATTTATTACATCCATATTCTCTGCACTGTTGCTCTGACCCTTGAGGTCCTTACTTTTGATGGCTTGTCATGTCGTTGATCGAAGAATTTAAGGATATTCTTATAAACTCACCGAAAGTCATTGTGGATAAAACTGTCAGCTAAACCGTCTCTGACGTGTCCTCTGTATGACTTCTTATCATCTCCCTGCTAGTTTATCTATTTGCGTGCCTAGGCTGTCTATGCAATGTCCAATGTGCTTCTCATTCACTCGATCGGCTGCACGCCATGTCTGTATATGTGGCATACTTTTTGGAAAAGGGCCCAGGCAGCCAGTGGCGAAATCTGCAGGGGGACTAAAAGACAAAGCAGGTTTCCCCTCCACCTCATGCACATCTTATCACTCAGCAGTGGCAAGACAAAGCGGAATATGCAGCAGCCAGGGGACACAGTATTCCTCCAAGTTGATGCCTCTGGGCGGGTGACCTTCAATCCTCTCACTGTAAATCCTTACATTCATCTGGTGTTCGCGCTATCTCAATGTGACAGGGAGCCCGAGCTTTGATAGCAACTTCTATTCAAAGTTTAATGATTTCCAGGGCTCAGACTAAGTCCTCGGATGGAGCCGTGGCCCCAACCTGTCCTCACACTCCTGATCTTGATGTACTGGGGACTCAAGGAGGAAATGTACCACAAAAGTTGACTCAGAAAGCTGTGGGGGTGGCAAAAATGGATCCAGTGGACCAGGCAGATTGTTGAAACACAATCTGTTCTGTTAACTGGGTCTCACTTGACCAGCTTTAGTGCAAAAGGACATCACTGCCTCCAAGTCTTTTTAAAAGGATGTGAATATAATATCTGCAGGGGGTTAATAAGGTTGGCTGAAAGCTGAACCACCTCTGAAGGGTTTTTAGACACAATACCAGTAAGGGCGAATCTCAAACATCTCGAGAGCTCTTTAGAAATCTTAAGAAAGTGCAAAATTACTAAATAAATGTTTCCACTAACGTTTCACTTCTTCTCGTGTGTGTGTTGGTGGAGGTGGACAGTAACTAACACGCACGTACTAAACTTAGGAACAGGGAATTCTTGCAAAAGGGCATTTATCACGATTAATAACGATACTGTTGAAATTTAAGTACATTTACTGATAATGGCTGTGTTCTTTTGTTAAAATGTAGTTAGTATGTGAGTAATTTTAGCTACTTTTAAATGATTTAAATAGTTTAAACTGGTGGAAAGTTTAAACTAGAGTTTCCTCCTCGTTGTTTTCTGCCTCCGCCAACCAGTGAAGTTGCAGTTTACATCCAAAATTCTCATAATTAGCATGAATTCTTGATTTACTGCAACAAAAAAAACCTTTGAAAACCAAAATATAATCAGTTCATCTTTGGACGTTTATGCTAAATCTGAAGAAATTCCCTCAATGGGCCGGATGTACGGACAGACAACCTGAAGACGTAATGCCTCCGTCCTTCGCCATAAAGATACTGGTCAATCAGCTGATAGGAGTGTAACTCAGCATACACAGGTTTCCCATTTGCAATCTTGGAGGCAGCAGGTACAAAACTCCCCGGCACAAAGTCGTGGAAGCTAATGCGTGGACATCTTGCCAAGATTCAAACTAGATTGTTTGAAGCATACTTCAAGCCAACAGCAGCACATCTCTTTCTCTCCCTCTGCTAATAAACAGATTGGAAGTATGAAGGTTAATGAAGATAAATATTAAATGTCTACAATCATTTTTGGTAACCATGCGAATGAATAGACAGCAGACGCCAACTTTACACACAGGATCATCTAAACTTTAGAGATGGAAGACCATTAAATAGAACAATATTACAAAGCTTTCACTTCATTGGCACCTTGCAGACTTTACAAACACTTGTTCATTTTATTTCAGGTAAGTGTTTTTTTTTTTTTTTTTTTATTCTCCTCCATAAGAATACACATCCAATTCTGCATAAAGTCATCAACATGCATGAGTGACTCGTTCAATTTCAACAGTGAGAGAGCGATTGCTTAATGCACTCAGTGGCGCTCTGAGAGGTCTGGTGGCTTAGATTGCTTCAGAGTCAGTCACAAGAAAACAAAAGGCTTTTCTAACAAGAGTGTGTCTTTAGTAATTCAAAAATGACAAATAAGTACTCTTTGGTGCCCACCATCCCTGCATCCTGCACAAAAGACATCAGGGAGATGTCATTAAACTTTTAAATTCACAGTCGTGCTGTGCCGAGTGGTAAAAAACCTTTCATCATATCAGTGTCTCTGTTTCTGTCCAAGAGTCTGTTAGCCTCCATTAAACAGAGGAACCAGGGATCATGCTGGCTGCTAGCGAAAGAGGAGCGGGAAAAGGCTTTCTGTCCATGTGTTGTTCTCTGTCAGCTGTGCAACTGTACAGCAAGTGAGAGGCACTTTTAACTTTGTGTTTTAACTCAACATAAAGTCCTTTTATGGCTGAGCAACAAAGAGGCCTCTGTGGAGATGATCATATTTTGGATTAATATCTAAGAATATTGGTCCCCTTTCTTTGAAACAAAATGCTTTATGATAAAAAAACAAAGCACTTTGTTATCCATAATGTGTTTTAAAGGAACCTCTAAAACTGTTTTCTTATCGGAAAGTATTGATATTGCCCATAATGATCAAACTTTTATGTGCTTCCCTGAATGTTCTTGCAGTAAATAAGGTGGCAAGGTATTATAAATAAAGAAGATAACACCCACACTCTTACAAAATGACTGTTAGTCAACAACTAAAAGAAAGATAAACACACCAGTAGTAAAACATGCTTTTGGAACAATTTCCAAAATGCGTATCTGGCTATTTGGAAATGAACTCTTCAAGCAGAATATTGTGCATCGGAGGCAGCTGAGTTGCAGAGAGTCGTCTGTGTTTTCATACTGAAGAATAAGCAGGAAGAGGGTGGAAGACTTCAAAGCCGCTTTTTTGTATCACCAGAGTATTCCATGGATAATAGACTTAAGGGGAAGATTTATCAAACAGCACACTTGAGGACTGTAATGTGAGATGTGAGTGAGAGAGAGTGTGGCGGAGATGTGCGGCTGTGTGCATGTGTGCTTTTTGTGTTGGCATGTGCGCCAGTGTATGCGCTTTCTAGGTGCGATTAAGACCGAAGGCAGGTTCACGGGCGCCGGCTTTCGTTCTGAATTTGTGAAGTGAATACGCTGATGAGCGTCCTGCCTGCCCATGCAAACACACACCATCTCTCTCACGAGCCGTCCACCTACTAACAGAAACAGAGTAGGCACCAGGGGCCGCAGGGAACAACTTATTTATGCAAACTCTCCTGTTGATCTCCGCCAACTTTGATACATGTTGAATCGTTTCCATCGGCACACAGTCGCCATCAAATCCGGGGCCACAGTCGCAGTGAGCCATATTGAAAAAGCATCAGGCTGAATTGACTTGATGATAAAGCATGACCGACTGGTTGTGCTTGGTAGAATAACTGGCTAATATGAAGCAGGCGGTCTTTCCTATTACAGCGAAGTCATTAAGTGTGCAGTGTTCATGGAAAATATGCAGATATGCCTATGACATTCTGATATGTAAATGATATCACTTGGAGTGGATATGATCTTGCTTGTAGCTGGAGCTACAGCAGGGGTTCTCAAACTTTTGCAGACCAAGCACCAATAAAAAGATTCTCACAGACCAGCTGACTCCCCAAATATCCAGAAACAACAGGCCTGCTTATCACTTCAACAGTATATTACACATTACAGGCTGATATTGAGATTTATGTGACCTTCTCTACATTAAATCAACAATACAAATACAACAAGGATTCTACAAGCATTTCATTCATATGTGATCTAAACGGTAAATGCTGATAGATTTTACACATCATATGGAAATTAAGGTTTTTTTTCGTATCCAAGCTTTTTTCATGAATTTTTTTTAGTATTTTTTCACATCAAGGCTTTTTTCAAGAAAACTAGTAGCTGCAACCTGCATCAGGACGATGCACCTTGACTGTCGCGTCAGATTTTTCATTTAATTTTCTTTTACCTGACCTGGTCTTGAGCCATCGATCCATCTCGTCAGCTCAAATTGACCAATCAAATCATTTATAACATAAGATCGTAAAACAAACCCACGTAGCTACATCTATGCTACATCTATGCTACACTCCGTCATTTTGAAACAGTTTGAGAAACACTTTTAAACTTATAATATATTCATTTAAAATGTGACATTTTACCAATATACTCACGGGCCACCGGTGGTCCACGGACCACTCTTTGAGAAAGACTGAGCTGTAAACAATAGCTGTGCGAAGGGGAAATACCCACTCCAGAATAAAAAAGAAAAATCATTATTGGTTTATTGTATTTCCCCATTAAAGTCTCCACTTAGTACAAAAGAGCCAATACCATGTAATGCAATCCAATCCTCCACTTTAATTTGCTGACAGTCTTACAACTATTTTATTGTGTGGAAACATCTTTGTGCCCCTGCTGCAGTAAGCCTCGTTAGCAGACGTGATGCCTGGGCACACAAAGACACAGTGTCTAAAACTCACTGCTGATCTCAACACCAACACAAGTTGTGACAAACGGTGCAGGCAGAGCGCGAGTATTGATTGCAGGTTGTGAAGCTCGCAGGCAGGCGATGATGACAGGTGAGGTCAGAGGGACCTTGCCGTGGCCCTGTGATATACTGAGGCCACTGAGACGGAGAGAGAGACTTCATATAACTTCAGGGAGGAAGAGACAGAGGTATAAGGTCCAGACTACACTGTAGCCCATGACATCGCATCAAAACTTGACTTTAAAAGGACCACTGTGTCGCATCCAGCTGTGAGGTTGCAGATTGCGTCCCTTTCCAATCGTGTAGAAGAATCTACGTTGCCTTCAGGTGCAATCGTGCCACTAAATTCAAGGTGCCACTTCAGCGCTTTAGAGACAGAATTTGGTTTGTCCATGGGGGCTACTGTTGGAACTTTGCAGCGCAACAAGGCCGGTTCAATGAAGACGACGAAGTTTGCTCAATGAATTGCTCAGAGAGAAACTTGAGGACCATGACAAGTGGTTGAAAGCTCATCATGTAATATAAAGGGTTAAGAAAATAGGTTTTAAGGGCCTTCAAACACTCTGCATAGAGTGAACTCCTGTCCATTTTGGTTAGTTATCACATAATGCAAGTATTATTACATTTTCATGAAAAACTGCTACTCCCACATTTTCTAATAACCACTGCAATATACAAGCAGTTATTACAAAATGCACAAAAATGCATTACATATTGCGTTCAAGCTGTTTATTACATAATGCAGATTATTACATAACGTGATGTTAGAAGGCCAATAAAACCTACACATTTCGTAGAGGATTTAGGAGAAAGGAAAGAGGAGGGGGAAATTATTTGACAGGCAACGAAAAAAAGGGCAAATGGAGAGAAAGGTCACTGAGAGAGAAAGTGAGAAAGAGATAGAACGAAGTTCAGGGTGGAGGAGAGTAAAGGTGAGAAGAGGAGTGATAGCGCCAAGGCTTAATTACAGGTCCGTCCCCTGTTCTCCAGGTCAGACCATGATTCACAGCCAGTGTGTGTGTGTGTGTGTGTGTGTGTGTCTCTCTCTGTGTGCAGTTTTAGGAGAGGTGGGCAAGCAGCCACCAGCTGCACAGAAAGTCCATAACCTTATCACTGCTATTAGGGTCAAAGATATGGACTCAAACTGTAAATAACATCCTCATTGTGAGGGGACAGAGGGAGAGAAGGGGTGAGGCGGGGGAGGTGGGGGGGGAGAATAGAAAATAGATGGACAGAGAGGTCGAGTGACAGAAAGGGCAGAAAGAAAGTTACAGGTCAAGAGAAATGAAAATCTGTGAGTATCACTACGAATTAAAACATTTTCCTCACATTTTGAATTTATTATTGTGTATTCATGTCAGCATATATAAAATGTTCCTTTTCCTTTTAAAGTGTCGTCCTGCCACGACGGTCTCCATCTTCCCCCGCGCTGTGTCGTACACTGTTTGGCTCAACATGAATGGCGACGCAGGCGACCAGAGAAGGACGACGCCGTCTTTAAACGTTTGACTCTATTGAGCTTCCTGGATTCTAGCAGTTGATTCTGTAACTGGACTTTTGTTCCACTTCGACCTAGATATCAGCCCTAAACCTGTTTACATGCACCGAAGTAACCGGGTTAAAGACGGCCTCTTCTGATCTCTAAAACAAGAAACCAGTTTTTCATGATAGGGGAATGGGATTAGAGATTTCCTGGGGAAACTCCATTTCTTTACCACTTATACGCTAACTGGGTTTTTAATCAGCTGGTTACTGCAGTGACTTCTATCGCCAAACGACAAAGCAATGCTTCTAAAATATAGTCGGGATGGGGGAGAAATATAGATTTAGATAGATTTGCATTCAGTTTACTAAGGGGCATTTAAATGCATTCTCAGATCACCTGCATAACCTGGTTTATTCAGAGGCCGCTTCAAATTCAAGCTTTCCACAGACAAACTACTGCAAATATGTTGCTGTGAATCAGCTACTGGAAGTGTGTGTTATTGGTCACACAGTTCCTCGTCTGATAGAATCTGGTTGATAACGACAAATTCCGGTGCCGTTAGATGAGGTGAGCTGCATGCGACAGGTGCACACAGCGATGTCCTGCGAGGTAAGAAAGGTTTTCTCACTGCTGCACGGACACGTTTACACCTCGAACAGAAGGCTGAGAGAAAGAGTTGCTTCTTTAAATGCATTTAACGTCAGCACCGCTGCAAACGAGGAGAGTATACACGAGGAGTAATTGCATTTTCCTTTCAAATCAACATAGCAGGATGGCCACTTTTCAGAATCAGAATCAGAAAACCTTTATTCGTCTCACAGCGGGGACATTTACAGCGCTACGGCAGCAAAGGGACAGTGCAGATAAAGGTTAAGTACGAATGTATAAGTACAAAAAACACAAGTAAGTGGCAGGTTGACGTAATACAGTAAGTGAACAGTGAGAGTAAAACTCTAGCAGGCAGTAGTAACAATAATACATAGTAAAAAGACATATATTGCACATTCGTATTGCACGTGATTGTATTGCACAGTAAGGTAAGTAAGTAAAAACAGTAAGTTTATGTGCACCGTTACCATTGCGTGCCAATGTAGCGGGCTAACTTCCATACAAACGGACTTATTATCGGCCCAGGACACATGAGGAGCATCAACAAGAGACAGACAAAAGGACGGTAGGCCGTGAAGGAGTTCTTAAACGGGACACTTTACAGCCCCACTGACTTGTGTTGTCACCACAACAGCTAACAACAATCGGCTCTTTCTTTTAAAATCAGTCAAACCAGAGGGACACATAGTGTTGCAGATTTTGCTGAAAGACTGCTAATATCCTGTATCTTTGTATCGGGAGAGAGGGGGGACTTCTGCGTATAGTTTGAGAGAAAAAGATAATGAGTATCAGAGTATGAGACAGAAAGGGGGATAAGAGAGAGATACTGTAACTTCAGGGAGAGAGAGGGACACATGCTGTAATGTAGCATAAAAAGAAAATGAGCGAGCTATCACAACCTCAGGGAGAGAGATAGGAGGCTGAGTACACTCTATAAATTCAGACATGCTCAAAGCTCCGACAGAAGACCGAAGATACAGAGTGTGAATAAAACATCAACACAGGCTCGAGCAGAACATTAGCACACTTTGTTTTCTGTAGTTTTAGATTTACTGGTGTAACTTTAAACTCGGAGAACGGGACACGCATTTCTTTTGTGAACTTCCATTTTAGTTTAGTTTAAATAAAGGATAAATGCATTTTTAAATATAGCAACATTGGAGAATCTGGTTTTTCTTACATGATTATTCCTGCATTTTTAACCTCTAGTGGCCGACAGCCCCCGGTTCTGTGTTGTAGTTAAGAAAAGCACAATGGAAGATGGTCTTTTTATAGAAGATATACATGTTGCACTGTTTTGAAAACATGGGGTCTTTTGCTTTCAGAATCCGTAAGCAAACTGTCGTCTTAATATGAAGTATGTAAATAATAAAGTCGTGCAAATACAAATCAGCAAAAATATACAGTAAGAGCAAGTTGTCTTCAAAAGATCTGTGATATTTCTCTCGTCAGTCCACAATAATAAGGACCTCGAACGCCCCTCGACTGACAGACGTAGCGACTTCTCGAAGCTGTCAGACTTCACATTTCACAGTCACACTGACATAAATCTGTGTTCCCGCCAAAGCAGATTTAATTTACTTACAGTTTTACAATGAAGTTGGGGATGCTGGGAACGGGAGGAGATAACAGCCATTTTACTGTCGAGTCAAGGGACGTTCTTTGTGGCAGGTTCAGGCTCTATTTTTCACTCGTCTACCAGGATAGCGAGATACACAGCCTTTTTCAAGTCACTCGTGCGAGGATATTCCCGATTATCCCAATAATGGAAATTCACCCTGATCAATCTCCTATATTGTCCCATCCCTAATGTAATCGTGACCGTGAAACACACTCTGCAGGCTGTACATTCTCTCTCCACAGCATCTTCCTCCTTCCATCACTTGTCCTTTGGATGACTCAACTCACCGCCATCTGACGAGCACATTCAAAATGCTGCAAAGCCTCACTCTGTTTGTACAGAGCGAGTCCAAATAGTGAGATTTTGCCACAGTAATACACAGTAAGGGATTGTAGTGCTGACTGCAAAGGGTAAGTTGGTCATCTTAAGACACGTTTTTACCTAAAACTATGTAACTGTGTACATGAGAAGGCAGATTAATGGGGTAAATGTAGTTCTGGAGATGAGCCTGCATGATATTTTTGCCTTTCAAGACTTTCCTCGTGTCAGATTGGCCGATCATTGAGTCATAAACTCACGCCACGACTTGGCAGAGATGCATCTCTCAGGCTACACCCTGGACGTCAACCAATCGCAGTCTTTTACAACTTGCATCATGTGAATTGGTGATTTTCAGGGACTGACTTGTTCCACTTGACAGCTCCAACAACATCATTCCTCTTGTGCGACGGCGTGTTTACAGTTATATGAGGAACGCTCTGTGCTGGAAGAAGAGGAAGTTGGAAGTCAAACTCGGCAAGAGAAGGCTAAATATATATATATATATATATATATATATTTTCTTTTTGTCAAGTTGCTGCGAGGCTGCGTTGGTTGTCTTCCACAGTGACACACTACATGTGTGTCTGTCTTGTTTTGTGGAATCTGATTCCAGGATTCATCAGATTTATAACTTCTAACTGTGACATCTGCAATTAGTATTTGTCAAGAAGATTTAGAGAGTGAGTTAAAAGTACAACGGCTGTCTTGTTTTACGTGTTGTGTGCACTGGTTTCTACTTCAAAATGTGCACTTGAGTTGTATTGGGGGATAAAAGGTGAACATATTTCTGGGAGTTGCTTTCATCTTTATTAAATCTGGCATGATTGCATGGCAAAGTGCACAGTAGTATTATTTGAGAAATAATTTCCTATTTTTTAAATTTTTTTTATAAAAGTTCTTAAATTCTTCCATTTATTGTTCATCATTTAATTCTTCATGTCAAGTGTCAGGCTATTTTTAACAAACACAATCAGGTAAATTTAAAATGATCATGAGTGAGGGACTCTTGCTGATGGCTCTAACTCAAGAACATGCTTTGGTAATTTATGAGCGTATTTAATATTTGTTTCTTTGCACAAATTGTTAAATTATACTTGCAAAAACAATGAAGAAAGGTACAAATCCACCAAAACAAGGAGGCAGACTGTTTCATGTTGATTTAAATGAATCTAAATGAGGTCATTAGATCTATTCCATGTGGAAGAGATGGCATTGTGTGTCCTCTGCAGAATAAATTATGGCTCAAAATAAACATTATCTTCTCCTTTGGGTGTATCCAGCATCTGTACGTGTGCCTCAAATAAAAAGATGAGTAGAGTGAGTTTAGGAGGGTTTACCCCCCACTGTCCCTGCTCATAGCTGCATCCACCCACAGAAAGATGTTCAGATTAAAATGGTTTTCCTCATGTTAGGTCATACACCACGATGACATTTTCTCTCTACTATTTAGACTTGCAGCATAAGGAGGCACGATAATCGCCAAGGTTGCATCTGTTAGACTTTACTGCAGTTCTGAAGTTTACGTGCTAGAGGTACACGCGGCAGTAAAACCAGTAGGGGAGCTTTGTCATCCGTAATCCAAGCAAAATGTGTGTTTCCGTCATAAACACATTATGTCATTATGTGTACCAGTCAGAAAAAACATGGATTTGTGCAAAGTCTTTGTTTTACAACGGAAGGACAAAAGAAACATAACTCACCGAACAAATTCATTTCAATGCCAACTTTCCATTCATGCGACACAAAGAAAAACACGAAGATTGCAGTTCTAGCCCACCAGTGAACATTATACACAATGGTGGATGTCCTGCGAGTCTGTGAAATGAATACAGCATGTGTGATGCTTCTGCAGGGTGTAAATGAAAGGCCATTGTGTTGCCAGTGTCACACCGTGACTCCTTTCTGGCTGGTGTGTCTGTGATTCTTTATTTCCATTATTGTGTAGAGCGGTGTGTGCGGGTCCAAGACCGCGTGTTACTATGAATGTGTGTGTGGGTGTGTACCCTTTGTGGTGGTCTATGTCTGTCCACAGGTACATGCATGTTTGAACCATCAAATACAATAACGTGTAGCATGAAAAAAAAGCAATAGAATAACCAATCAGAACTGTACACATAGAATACTGTAAATGTATTGCTGCAAATGTTACAGCTGCAGGGGGAAGACATCTTTTCTTGCGTGAAATTTATGGGTAGTCGGGTTTTTGTTGATGCTGAGCAATTTCCTGTATCAGCCATAGCCTCAGTACATGTACACAGGATGTGATTTCACAAGGCAAATGGTTAACCGTCTCTACCTTTTCCATGAGAAGCAAATAATAAGTAACCAGGCCTGCAACATGCAGAAAAAGGGGCTGGGAATGAAATAGAAAGTAATTCAGCTCTATGTTGCAGCTTGAGCGCCAGATACTTTAAAATAGATCTGGTTATTAAATTTAGTTTTCAGTCTATGTTTCATCAATAATATGACTCATCTATTTGCTTATAACAATCTCAAAAAAATACAATTATACAAGGTTTGAAAGTTGCAGAGACTTTTGCTTTGATTTGAACTTTAACTCTCTGGTTTAGCTACTTTAGCTACGTTTTCGTCTGGTTTTTTTTGTCTGTCAGTTAAGATAACGAGAAAACTACCGGACCAGGTTTCATGAAACTTGTGTCGGGATAATCGGGAAAAAAATAGTTATTAGCCATTCCGAACCTCTTCTAAAGCTAAGTTGCTAACTTGCTTTGTGCAAAGATAAATAAAGGAAAAGTATTAAATGAAAATTAGGTCCACATGAACACGTGTGTCACACATCCAGAACTTGCTCAGTTCCTTAAAAGCAAACTTCCTACAATTCAATTGCCGTAATGCAAGAGCAGTTTTAGGGCTCTACCTGGACTAACGCTATGTTTCCATTGACATTTTATCAAGCTCAAATCCAAATCAGGGTGGTTGTATGGAATGCAAAAGATTCAGGGTATTGATTCCTCAATGTCCAGTAGCCTCAGGCCTAGTCCACACATACACGGGTATTTTGTAAAACATAGCTTTCGTCTACACCCAAAGGGCATTTTTGGTAAAAAAAAAAAAAAAAAAAAACACAGCTCTTGTAAAACTCCTAGCCGGAGTGAAGATTTTCAGAAACTAAGTGTTGATGGGTAAAAACTGAGTTTTTGTCTCATAACGTCAGAGCGTGCGGCGTTATCTCCATTTCGTGCAACGGTGGCATAAATACATCCACGAGCAGCGGAAGTGTCCAAATAAACTTGCTAACAGGACTTTTTACATGTTTACAGATAAATGTACCCTTCCGCTATATTGAGTAACAGTGTGTGTGCGTGTGTGCGTGCGTGCGTGTGTGTGTGTGTGTGCCCACTGGCCTTGACAGTTCTTTAGTGGGCGGGTTTTTTTTTTTTTTACGACTAAAGAAGAAAAAACCCAGTTTACAAAAATACACATGTGCCTGTGGACCAGGCCTCAATAACCCAGAATGCCGCACGGTAAATGTTGTGATTCTAATTTCAACTTCTTCCCAATTTTGAAAGGCATTCGGGGAACAAGTCGTAAAATAAAGTGAGTGAGACGATGAGTCAGGTTGAGAAAAAATGTATGCAAGAAAAATAACTATTTAAAAAAAGATTATAACAGTACTATAACAGTAAATCCCCTGAAAATCACAGATGACAATCACAGCGTGAGAGTTTCTGAGGGGTAATGCTTTGATTAAGGGCACCTTGACAAACCTTTAACATTAACTTTAACAGAAAACCTGCGTCTGTAGCCCGTCAGGCTACTGCTGCTACGCTACGCATTACATTTCCTTCCCCTTGAAAGTCTATAGAGGATATATTGGGAAGCGAAAAACACTGTGCAGAATGAAACAGAGCTCCAATTAAGGTCTTTACATTCTGTTAAATGGAACTGAGTAGGAAATCAATTATGTGAAATTTGCACTTATTGCTAACTACCCTGCTCACTGTTAAGAATGCATGTGAGAGCTGAACAGTGGGGAGATGCCTTTTTAAGTGTCAGAAAGGCTTTGTCATAGCAGGATCAAACCTCGCGTGGTTTTAACCAAGCAGCTGTGTGGTTGTGAATAAAGAAAGATGTAAAAGATCAAATGCTGCTGCGGTAAATATGAGGGAAGGTGCAGATTAATGCCCAGAGGCACTATTTCTGTTGTATTTGATGATGCTGACAGACATAATAGAGTTCTACAAATGTTTTATAAAGTCTCAGTGGGGCCACGGCTATGCTCTGAACAAAAAGAGGCCAGGGAGAAAGTAAAGGGGGGGTAACTACCCCACCAAAATATTCCACAGGGAGCAACATGTTTGGAAAAAGTGCTGTGGGAAAGCATTGGAGCGTTAGTGCTGTCCACCAGGGAAAGAAAACAGACAACGGTTCACTCTCCTAATCTGAGACTTCCTGCTGCCTCAGCTCAGCTTCGTCCTCTTCCCGGAGATCTTTCTCCCTCCCGGAGCGCCGCGAAGAAAAATAGAAAAAGAAAAAGTGAGGAGGTGAGAAGGTGAGGACGAGGTCCCTCCCTCCCTCAGAACTGAAATCTCACCTTGAAAAAGGCATCGGCCTCCTTGATCAATCTTTCATCCCTGTCTCCCGGCAGCCGGCCTCTCACCCCGCTCCCCCCCCGCCCTCCTCTCCATCTCTCTTCTGCATTATAGACCTGGAGAAATGCCCGCTATACTGAATCACTCAGATGCTGTGTTTACAGACCCACCTGCCATTCCGCTATCAGCTCTCTATAATAGCATAGCAACAGATATCTGTCCGCTGCTGCAGGATCAGAGAAACCCATAAAAGCAAACATTGAGCGGCATGCGTACAATGCACAGCCCTCTATGTACAGTATATATATATTTATACATCCGGCAGAGTCTAAAAACAAAGCCTATGAAGTATTCAGTTTAAAGTTACTGTGAGTCAGTGAGTGGTTCAGTGGTGCTGACAGCAACTTTAATAGGGTCTGTTGTTGGAAACAAGTTAATTAATCTCGTCTATTTTCTCTCAACTCTCCCTTTCTTCATCGCAGAGTTTGCTCTCTCTTGTTCACCCCCTGCACCACCTTATAATCCCTCTCAGCTCTCTCATTTCATCCTTTCTTCTCCCATGCTGGACTCTCCCTCCGCGTGTCCCCTCGTCTCTATTTCTGTCTCTCCGTGTGTCTCACAGACAGGAGCATTAAGAATGAGGGCCAGCAGGGCTATTTCTCAAGGGGCCCCCGAGACGAGAAACACAACGCGGCGCTTAAACATCTTCACACTTTTTGAGCTTTCCTACATTCTTCACAGTTGCCCTTACAACATCCTCGGTGTTTCCAAACAATGCAGCTGCTGGAGCTTTTTACACCGGTTATTTTCAGACCAGGTGTCGGCGAGGGGTGTGCTTTCCATTTGCGAGACCTTTGGGAGGCGAGGGACTCAACACAGGAAGCTGCCGTCGTGTTCGCAAACACTCCTCGCTCTTAATGAAAGTCACTAAGCAAAGAGACAAAACTCTGCCAGCTACAGGTAACATCTATTTGATGAAGTGTGCAGTGGGCAGAAGCAACTAAATCACACGCATGGTTTGTTGCAAAGCAACGTCTAAATTGGTTTATCAAAGAGAAAACTAATAGAAGACGCTCAAAAGAGAAGCTCAGGAGTAAAAAAACAAGCAACAATCTACGTAAAAATGTTTTCCTCATTTTTAAAAGGTTCATTAAATATCAAATGACATGTGCAGAGCATGCTTAACATGTACTGGCCTTACACTGATATCAAATGGGAACCCTCCATTAGTAATTAATGGTGTTGATATTGTAAAGATTTCCCAGCGGGTCACACACACATCTCCATCTCCTCGGGTGGATTGTTTTTTTCTTGTTTTTTTTGTCTGGTAAACATCGCCAACAAAACTGATTCCATGAGGGGTAATTACAGCAACCACGGGAAACAAATCAGCGTAACCAGCAGGGAAATGCACTGATTTTACAAACCAGGATATTAAAGCCAGCAGACCTGGATGCAATAAAGTGGCACTAGAGGACAGTGGGAGATTATAGGGTAGAGAAATGGCAGCAGTTCATTGCTTTTACTGAGCAAAGGAGACATAGACCATTACACAAAACTATTCAGATACAATCCAATATTGTCAATTAAATAGACTAAGCATCTGTCTGCAGATGAAAGTCAGCTTTTAAAATTCAAAGACTCAAACAGTGGCGATGTGCTGATTTGTTGATGTATTTTAGGCTCATAGCAGCTGAGCTTTTGCGAACACCATCAGTAATGAATGTGTACATGTTTTTTGAGGGAGATGTTGGGCTTTCAGCCACTTGTCGGACAGCTGTGTAAAGCCCTGGTTCGCTAATACCTCTCCACCTTTGCACAGGTTTATGGCCACGGATCAGCAGGCTCAGTAACAAGGCTGACAGAGGCTTCTAACAAGTCAGGAGACAGGCAAACAGATGAACCTGGCAGCTCCCGTCTCCGAAGAGAGCGGCGAGGGAGGGAGGGTTAAGGATAAATGGGAATCATCCAATCAAGCGTAGCTGAACATGCGAGCCCATCTCAATGGGCCCTAATGACCGGGCTGGGGATCAGTGTGACATGACTATGGTCGGAGGATTTAGCAGGCAGGGAAGGGAAATTTCAGCAGTCCTGCTCAGGATATGTGGCAGGGCAACGGGAGCGCAGAGGAACGCTGAGCCCGGATCACTGGTTCAACCGCTTCAAAACATAAATGTCAGACATGAGCAAGAAAATCCTTCGCACGTGCACGTGTACCTGCACATGCATGAACACGCATGGATACAGAAACCACAGCAGAGCCTGAATGAAGAAGAACCGCATCAGTCAAAACAGTGAGGACAGTTCATCTAAACACATTTGGTCATTTTGCTATCACTGACTGGCAGAACATTTAACTGATACAGAGTCGATGAAAGCGTTTCCATTTGCTGTTTTAAACACCCAGTGTCCAACAGCTGATTCCAGCCGTCTATCAAAATTAGTTTCTCCTAAAAAAAAAAAAAAAAATAAAAAAAAATGTGTTTCCCTGCCCTGGCAGAAAGCCTCTGCTTCGATTTGATTCTGGGCCAGAAAATAACATAATTTCAGTGTGTGTTGACTGTTCATCACTAAACCATTTCACAAAATAAACGGGGTGGTCACCGTGGGCAGAGGCAGTCACACACAGAAGCTCAAAGGCAGGAGGTATGAATCTGTTCAGGGACCTCTGCTGCATGTCATTCTTCCCATGATCAATGTTTCTCTCCACAGTATTGTCCAAAGACTTGACGCCAAAAAAAAGCAATTACAAAAAACACGAAATAAACTTCACCAAAAGAAGTTCTCACAGTTCTCCTAAACTCTTACATTGACAGGCCATCTATGGGAAATGCAGAGCCAGAAAGTAACAGCACATTTCTGTTTTATGCTACTTTATACTTCTACTCCACTACATTTCAGAAGGACGTGGTTTACGTATCTGATATTTCACGCAAAGATTAGATAAAAATCTAAAAAATCCATTCATATGTGTATAGCAGTGCTTTGTTTTCCTTCTTTCCTACCCCATGAATATTCTCATAACTCCTCATATTTATCCTGTGACCCTTTAGAGGGGCTTGACCCCAGTTTGTGAACAACTTGACTAAACACTCAAAGTGTAAATTAAAACTAGCTCAACCTCAACCAGCTAAAACATCAAGGATCTGAGTCTTTCTTCCACCACTGCGGTGCAGAAACACCATAGAAAGGAATATTTTTGCACTAAAGATGAAGACACAAATGCCAGTCTGTCCCACTCTCATCCCTCCATAATGGTTTCAGTTTATTATAATATCCACCTGCAAGGAGGATTGTGATGAAACGGTGAAAACAGTGGAATCATGATGATAATTAATCGTTTTGTACATAAAATGTCAGAAAATAGGGGAAAATGTCCATCCCATTTTGACTTTAAATGTCTTTTTTGATATTCACTTTAACATAAAGCAGGAAATCTCCATATTTGAGAGGCTGAAAATGACATTTTCTGACATTTTGGCATGAAAAATGACTCAAACGATTAATTATTTATCCAAATAGTTGCAGATTATTTTTTTGTCATTGCAGCTCTAGTTGGAAACCATCAGAGTCAAAACGTGATCAAATTACTTTCACCTTCACGTTATCTGGTTGGACAATGTACGATAACACCTTCCTACTTAGGGAAGGGAGGAAAAGCTGATTAAATCATTAATAAGCAAACGATGTCCATGTCTCCATATTTGTATTCTCATAGCGGTAGTATAAATAGAAACTGTGGAATCCATTGAGGAATTGTTATAGACAAACAGACCAAACCATAATGACATTTCTTTTTTTGTCGTACAATTATCAAATCTTGCAGACTTTCTCTTTAAAATGAGCCATAAACAGACTCTGGTTCATATCTCAATGATTGAAGAAGAACCCCTAATCACTAGATGCAAATATCCTCAAACTGTAAATAGCTGGGATGGTTTTTATCGTTTAGCTAATCAAGAGGACCAGCGGAGAAGTGCTCCAGTCAAGATGTGTGTTCACATATTTCCATATGCTGCCTTCCATCCACAAGTACGAAACTCTTCCAGGGAGCCGGGGAAGGTTATAAATACGCTCAGCATAGTCGTGTTGATTACCCGCCATCCTTTTTTCTGTTGCATAACTCACAGTTTAACAGCCAAGTTTGCAAATTGATTATGGAAGAAATTGAACCAACATTATTGCTGTATGTGAATAAGTAATAATAAAAATCCGACCTGAGGGGTGACGGTGCCCACAGATGCCAAGGATCTCATTCATTCTGGATGTCACGACAAGCCGCACTACAGCCTCAATAAAACCTTCGCCGCGCCTCATCATCTATCATGGCTCTGGCCCTGGCAGATTCTTGGCTCACTGTCTAAGGCCAGCTTCTTGGTCTTATAATGCGTTTTGGGCTCTTCGTCCCCCCCCCCCCTCCACTCAGGGGTGTACTACAACACAGCTCCCACAGCACTGGAGTACTGGTACACTGTGTAAGTCTTTAAACGATATTGATGGGGGCTGAAACCTCATGAACCCCTTGAAGGCCGGGGTACACCGAAGAGCATCCTTCTGTGGCTCGATGTCTTTCATCCAATCTAGTGGTTATCAAGATTGGAAGGCGTCTTGTTCCGCGGTGTGAACACGTAATCCTGGGTTTGTTCAGGTTGCTGATCAGACAAGAGGTCACGGCAGCTGACATTGGAGGAGGGGCGTTCACTTCATCTGCTGCCTTGTAGGATGGGCTGATGATAGCCAATCTGCTGCAGCGCCATCTTAGTTCTACTTTACTTCCTCTCCCGTCCTTTTGAGGGACCATGTCCATTACCTTACTCAGATACCATCGAATAGTATCTGTGAAAAGTCAAATGGCTCTGACCTCAGAGGCTATCTACTCATAATCCTTCACCTCCTTGACAGCTGCGCTATTAAGGAGCCGTTATAAAGCCTTAAAAAAGTGCCCGAGCTTTGATAATGTATGAGGCCAAAAGCTGCGATTCATGTGGCTACTCGGGCGCTGGAGAAAAATGAAATACCTGACCATCTGGGGGATAGGCGATGCGGTGGATTATCAAATAATTGGAATCAGTTAAAGGTCACCAGCGTGATGGTGAGTGACCTTAGATCAATGGCAGTGGGTTGTGTCACACTTCAGTAGGGAAGCCTGAAGCCATGGAGGGCCAGGACCCAGGATCACACGGAAAGGGCGATGGACAGAGTTAAAAGCAGCAAATTAAACCTTAAGATGAGATGTGCCGTGACCGAGGGGACGGAGGCAAACCAGCAGTCTTCTGGAAAAGACTTACAACATTTCCCCTCACTCTTGCTAAGGTTTCTTCCTCTCCCCCTCGCTCTGCCGTTTGATCTCGCTATGGCCCAAAGTCACGAGGCAGACGGGTTTTATATCTTACATTCACTGTTCCACATGAGAGAGCGTGTCTTAGACAAAAACTGTTCTCAAAATAAATGAGCCTCTCTGAAGCCACTGCCAACACTGGCCATCGCAGCAGGCATCAGTAATTCGATTTGAAGAAGATATCTAAGTGTGTATGTGTGTGGTTGGAGGCGGCGATGGTGTGTAACTGCAGTCTTCCAAAGGCCCAATCGGATTAAGGCAGGTGTAGGGGTTGACTGTCCTCCTCCACACCAGTATTTGCTTATGTAGCTTCTCCCTTTTATCATCTCCACGCTGCTTACGAGTGTAACTAAAAGATAAAAGCGAGGGACGGGATCTGTATAGATAACACCGAGGGGAAAACTTTTCCAATTTTCAAAGGAGATGAAAATCCCGTTAGCTGTGGATGCCGGTGTTAACTGGATGGAGAAGCTACAGTACAAAGGGCTGTGCGAGTGTCATCAATAATTTCAAGAAAGCCAGTTTGGTCAGTTTGTAGATGCACTCTTATTAAACGAGCAAATAAAGAAATATCAATATCTCTGTTAAACGTCTTTTGTTCCAAATAAGAGGCCCCGGAATATCTTTAAAACACAGGTTTTTGACTGTGATTGACTGGCACGCCAACATAAACCCACTACCTAATTGGAATTTACTTATAGGAAGACAAAGAGAGGCAGCTCTCTTTGTCACTGACAGGATGCCATGAGGCCTGGGGAAATTGAATTCACATCGAGAGGGATTTAATTAGACCACTTTGTACCTTTCATTGCCACTGAATCCTATTTACATTCAGTCCTGTGTTACGAAGCTGCCTCACCCTAGTTTTATTGCCTCAACTAATCTTCAGGTTGCAGTCTTTAAAAAGGAAAAAGAGCATACAACATGTTGAGATCAATGAGATCAGGGTTTCATCTTTTTTAATCGCTCAGTTTAGGAGGAGAGTTTTATTCACCTACATGTATCATATAGAAAGCCGCAGGCTGGTTGACCCTGGTGGTTAACACAACAAATCAATGCAAGAGTCACAATTTAAAACCTCCACGACATCTAATATGTCCGTTCCTGTAGGAGAGATACTGCAAATCTGCACAAATCTGTGATCCACTGGCAAAATGCGAACATGTACCAGATGAAACGGCAAAGAAAAGTAGATAATTTCTTATACATTGTGAGTAGCATGTCAATCATGACCCTCTAAAATCCCCTTTGAAATAAATCTAAAAAGAACTGTATTTAGATGTGCTGGAACAAAAAGACCCTGAAGGCAGGATTTATCAGCTTAGCTAAAGGGAGATGATCCACTGAGCGGAGATAGGAAGGGGTTGCCCCGTCTTATTCTGAGCTTAAAAGGAGACCTGCAAAGAGCTGCGTATGTCACATGGAATCCATCCTGTAGGACATAAATGTATTGATAGTTTAATAACAACAGTTTAAAGGTTCAGTGTGTAACTCCGAGCCACCTGCTCCACATAAATAGGTCAGCTTTTCACCTCTAAACTGGGTCCATACGATCTCTAATCTTCATATTTTAGTCGTAGTAGTTTGATATATTTATTGTATTCTTTCTATTGTGTATTGCGTTTACTCCTGTGTAATGCCTGTCAGTCAGTCAGCAGGGCAAGAATACCAAAAAACTCTGATCTCCGGTCAGAAAACTCTGCTGTTTTATAATCTTCACGTGATCATCTGTGTTTACTGGGCACTGATGTTGACCGGGGCTGTAGTCCGTGTAACGTCACGTTACTTTGTTTATTGGACTGAATCCAAAGTGGCAGAAACTAGAAAACGACTCTCGTCTAGCAGCGCGCCAGAGAGGAGAGCTGAGGACACAACACACAGACGTCTTTGACAAAACACTGTTATCTCTTCACATTCTGTTGATAATGGTAGTTAATGGTTTAAAAGTTTAAATTCTGGCATATCTTACACATTGAGCCTTTAACTCTCAACCAACTCCCTCAGTGCTACCGTCGATGCCAGGTTTCTCTATTAGCACTCGCCGCTATTTAAAGATCCAATTCCCGCCTCCTGTCGCTCATCTGATGGAGTTTGTGTCACTGCACCTGTCACTCAACCTGTAACATGTGTGGTCTGTATGTTAAAGCGGCAGTAAATTATCAAGGAGAAAACATATCTTTCATTTAGCTTAAGACGTCAATCAATATTTTTATAAAGAGGTTGTTCATATTGACAAACCCACGGCGAAAAAACGCTTTGATAAACGCCACCTGCCCCGCACCATTTATTTTTAATGTAGCTATCTGCTGATTAGTTAATGGGCACAACAACTGACTGATCTAATCACAGATGTGTGTGTTGATTGAGAAACGGCTTTAAAAAACTACATTACCCACGAGCATCAGGGGCCGGTACCATGGTGAGGTCACCAGGCACGAACCAGAAGTGACTCAACAAACAGAACAACGAGCTCAACGATTTGTTGTTGCAATCAAAGATGAAACACTATGGCACAGCTGCTGAATTGTGTTAGAATCCAAAGTTAAACTGGTAATAATTTTAATCAGGTTTCTCCAAAGTGTCATTTCTAGCTTCAGGTTGCTGTTAAGCAGAATTTTCCCTTTGCTAATTGGACATTTCTACCATAACTTGGGAGTCCTAGGGAGCCGTCTTCCTCTTCTTAAGTTTTAATGTGCACAGACTGTACCAGGAAAATAACATGAATTCTTCTCATTGCAGTTTCTCATTATTTGTCCTGATATTTCAACCACACTACCTACAAAACTTTTAGATGTGGAATCATGTAGGGATGCAGCCCTACAGGCCCGGTACCTGGGCGTTGGGGGCTGATGCCGATCCGATAACAGTGTTTGATTAACAAGCTGTAAAAGTGACTGGGCTTATTCTTTTATGTGCAAGGAAACATTGCTTTCCTAACTTTGTAAAAAACTAAAATGTAACAAATAAATACACAGATTTAAGTACAGAGTTGTGATTTATTTGAGTCAGTATCGGAGCGATATCAGTATCTGTGCATCTCGAGTTATACGGTTTAAAGTGTCCCGACCGTCACTGAAATGCGGTTTTCAGCAGCATATTGTGATTTGGTTGAGTAAACACAAGGTCACAGAAAAATAAAAACTGATTTTATATAACATATGGCACTTGTTAATATCATTTTTATGCAAAACACTGCATACTGTAGCTTATTAGTTGAAACCAGACTGTGTGATAAATATTCTGGGAAATGAGACAAGACACAAACTGCCTCATCATTACTGCCATTAAACTGGGTGTTTTTTTTTTTTTGTTTTTTTTTCTGTATCTTCCATCTTTTTAAAAAATCTTGAACATCTTTACTTTTGCCTGTTTTTCCATCTGCCTGGGCGATGACGTGGAACATGTAAGACACAAAGCGATAATCAGCTGAGCGGCCCACGACAGACTAGAGAGCAGGAACCATGTAAGAGTGTTGAGCCGCAAACTCTTTCATTAGCTCTCATAAATGTTTTCTGGCACATATCTGAGACAGGCTGGGAGGATAGCCTGCTCCGATTTGGCCCATTCTGCGCAATCCTCATCCTCCACCTCCCGTTGGCTTAGTCAGTTGACAGCCTGGCACTGAACCTGATTCCTGATTTAACACTCTTCCTCCATTTCTCTCTCACCAGGCTGAAGAGAACAGAACTCCACCGCAGAAACTGCAGCTCTGATTAAAAACCAATTAGCTCCCAAGATCCCGGGGCCCCTGCAGAAGGAGGCAGCAGGATTTCATCTCGATTCGGCTCCTCTTTGCTCTCGTTTTCTGGGAGATGTCAGGGAAAAGTAAGCCAGCAAGTGGCGGAGCTACTCGTTTGATATGACCTAACCTAAATGTGAGCAGGCAGAGATGGATAACCCTCGGCCCCATTGTGCGCCTCTCATGTAATTATCCATTTTTATATCTTTGGCTTTTGCAATGACGAATACGCTCGAGTCAATGAAATAAGTCACTTTTTTTATGGATTAATTTCTCCTTAAAATAATCACACTCTCAGAAAAGCTCAAGTAGTTTGCAAAAAGAAGCATTTATGAACACATTCATAATCCTCAAAGACAATTCGGTCTTGTATACAGTAAAAAAATACATGTCTAAACCTCTTGTAACACAAATATGACACCGTATTTCTTGACAGATGATTATATCCAGCCAATGTCTGCAATAACTAAGTTGAGAGAAGCGTCCCACGTTATGAATTTATGCCGTCCATGCCAACAAAACAAGTAACATGAGCCAGCAGATAAATGGTTTTGTTCAGAATGGGCCTACTGGACATTTTGGGGTGATAAGCTTTTTCTATACTGTAGACAGACAGAATAAAGTAAATTGTTATACGAGCAACATTAAGCACATTACATCATTCTTTTATAGTAACCGGCTCATTCTGCATCCTAAACTCTCCGCCGTCAAACATACAATTCTAGTCCTTGAATAAATACTCTCTTCAAACATCGCACCAGAAATAAATGAACACATTCTTCATGCCAGCTTTCGCCATCTGGGTCAAGAAAACGAAGATGTTAAATGATAACTGCATATTTGTCCAGTTGCCATCTTATTCAGGTTAAAGACATGCAGTGTGTCCCAATTCCATGTCACACACTGCTGCACAGCACTGAGTCTGTGCTGTGTTCACACTGGAAAAGCGACAAATTGAAGCTCAGAAGACTCAAAACAGTCAGTATTCAGACTGAAGAGGCTCGATCTGGATGGAAAAAATTAACTTTTTTTGGAGTATCATTCCTAAGTCGCAGTCTGATTAATTTCACGGAGCAAATATTGTATAATTTCCTGTTAGTATACAACAGTGAGGCTGATTTCTTGTACGCTAACTGCAAAAACAGATATTACGGACTGTAAACATTGGTCTTCTTTGTTGTTTGTTTGACCATTTCTTGAGCCTGAAAATACACATAGTAACATGTAACCTATCCTACATATTATTACCAAAAATAAGCCGTTAATATGCAGCTCAATTGTATACATTTGTAGTCGTGGGTCCCTGCTCCATCTCTCTTCCAGCTAAGGAGTCATGGCCTGAAAGACGTTAAAGACCCTCTATATAATTAGTGCGCACCTATGGAAGACACATCTTGTAACATGGGTTCAAAAATAAACTTCACTTTACACTAAAGAGCATATCTCTTAGCAGCAGGACAGAAAAGCCTTTGAGGATTATGGACATTTGTATATAAGCACGAGAAGTTTTGTTAAACAATCTGCTGGTTTACTCAAAGACTTTGTGACAAAAACTGTGTTATATCTGTGACTCAAAATGTAATCCTTGGCGCTAAAGCCTGGAATGTAAAAAAAAAAAAAAATAGTAATAACAGGAGAAGCACGGACGGAGGCTCAGACAGGCCTGTGACAGTCAGATGGCTGGAATATGAGCGTGCAGCGCTGGGACAGCGTGATTGACGTAATGGATCCTGTGAATGGTAGCCTGGGCCTTGTGATTATCAGCAATATGTTTACGTTGGCTTCATCTAGATGCCAGATGAGAATATGATTGGCACCTCCCTCAGTAAAATGGTGGAGTAATAAGAGCCTTTACTGCGCGTATTTAAATACGCACTGACAGACACACTTGGAAGCTTTAAGTACTGTGAACACTTGATGAAGGGCCTTGAAGCCTTGCTAGCTTGTTTCATTACCACTTATCATTCTCTCTGCCAAGTCAACCCTATGCTACCTCCCCCCCAGCTCACAAAACTTTTTCTTCTGATTAATTGCAGCCTTTTAGGCTTTCTCACAATCAGCCTTTTCATTACAAAGTAAAACGTCTGGCTATGGAATACACTGGCAATAAATGCCATATCCTTTCAGATAGGCAAGGGCAGGGTAATTGTCTCTGTGGTATAATTGTACCTCAACAAAAGACAGTTAAAATGACATGGTTTTAACATAATAAGGAGCAATGTCATTTAGGTTTCACACCACAAAGTCCTCCCACCAGCATCCGAGCTGCAGTTTCATTCCCTCTATTCCAGGAAATATTTATCTCCATCTCAGGGCCTCTATTTTGCTCTTTTCTTCACTGCTGATGGCCTGTAATTGCTTCCATCTGCTCTTTATACATACAGTATTACTTGTCCTGGCGGAGATAATACAGTGCAGTGAGAAAACCCGTCCGACAGCAAAGAACAACGGGCTATAAATGTCAGCTAGTCACCAATGCAACACACCCGCAGCTATCTGACTTTACGATTCAACTCTTTGTTGAGTCATAATGAGAGTTAGATAGGCAGCGTTCCTAAACACCTTTTAGCCGGGGCATTATCACAGTCAGGAGACAGTTGACAAATGAAACCAATCACACAAGATGGATTGAGTGTCAAAAGTGATATCTGCAAATGTGGAGATCCTGGGTGCAGATTGGGACGAGCCATCTCTACGTTTGGGGATGCGGAGCAACAGGTGTTTCGCATAAACTGCAAAAACAAAAGCATAAATGAAATTCAAAGGGGCAGCACAGTGAATCTGAGGCTCCAAACTGAGCCGAGGCACCGGGGATCTAAATAGCAACACAGCTCTGGTGAGTCGCTCTACAGAGGATACATATCTCCTCTCTGTTAGATGCCCAAACGACAGCTCCAGCTAAAAAATAAATCCCCTCTCTCGCTGTCACACACGGCTTATTCACATTCACTTCCTCCTCTTCCTGCTATGTTTGCTCCTGTAATTCTCCGACACTATTCTCTCCCTTCACTCTGTCACAGGAACTTAAAGCCACAGAGAACCATCCACTATAAGAGGAATCAAGAAACTGTGCAACGTTGCACCTACTATGGGGACCTGGTGAGAGAGAAGGGTGAGTATGAATTATACATGTGTCAGGGGGTGGTGGTGAGGGGGTGGGCTTCAGATTTGTCAGAATAAATGCATAAAGCGCATACTTGCAAAAACCCATAATATTATCTGTCACAATTCAAGGTTACCAAACATGCAAAGAGCAAATTATTCATTTCCATAGAAAGCACAGTGATGAGGCTGAATAACTGCTGAGAGCGACAGAAGGAGTTGGGTTTGGGTAGACGGGAGGACTTTCTATCAGTGTGAGTTTGTGTGTGTGCTTGTTAATTAGGAAGCTATTTTTGTGGTTCATCTGATGATCTGAAGAGAGTCTGTCTCCCACGCCAAACTTTGGATATGCACTGTACTTTAAAGAGTTAATACTGTTAAATTAACAACTGATAGAAATATACACACTAAACGTTTTCTGCAGAACTTGTTAGCCTCTAGTAGCTCTTTGCTTTACGCCACGTTTAGTGTACAGTTCAGTCACGGTGCTCTAATTAATACTTATTAATCTAAGTATTCTGCAGCAGGAGGCAGATGTTTTGGGCCAGCACCCCCAGATAACACTGAACCTGCTCAATGCCAAAAACCAAAAAACTTTGCAGCTAGAAGTCAGAGCATGTGGCAGGTTAGGGGTAGATACTTTTAGCAGGAGTTGGTGGAAACCAAAACAGAGCTAAAAGGAGAGTGTAGGACTTCTTCAATCAATCAAAACAGCTTGAAGAAAAATAAAAATACTACTGCTTAGTATCCTGCATTGCTGGGCCCATTTAGGTTTTTTTTTTGTTGTGTATTGCTCCTATTCCTGTGCAGGAATTTTAATATTTTATAACTATCAAAACACAGCGAAAAGATGCACTGATCCAAGTTTATATTTCCTGATTCAGATACCGATAGCAAGTACGTATCCGATTCCATTGCTAACGCATCAGAATCATGCAACCAGGGATTGCTGTGGCTCTAACAACTGAGCTGGTGGCCCACATTGACTGAACGAGTGTAACTTATAGTGACAAAGCGCATTTTATAATGACATTGACAAAGAAACTGTATTTAAAGGGAATCAATCGCATCACGGTCGTTAACCGATCTGCTAAAAATAGATCCGTATTGACATCAGGATTGAGGTAAATCCCTGCCCCTCAACAGTTTTAGTCCCCCGGCATCAGAGTAAAGCTTTGCTTTGCCAGTCCAGACCCACCATCTGGTACTGATATCAAATAACCATACAGAGAGAGCTCCATCTCAGAGGAGGCGGACAGACCAGTTTCTTTACACTGACAGAAGCTTTAAGAACTTTTTCTTCAAATGAAAATCCTTAATTGCTCGTCTTCCAAATGCAACACGGTCGTGTATCATGTGGTCCACATCCATCTATCCTATGAGAAGAAAACCCTCTGCATTAAATACACAAACCCAGGAATGCAGTCATTGTAGCAGAGTTAAGAGTAGAGCTGCAACGATTAGTCGACTAACTCATTAGTATATTGGCAGGAAAGCAATCGGCAAATATTGGGCGACGTTGTTTCAATCTAGAGCTGCAACAGTGCATGCAACTGCAGTGGATCAACAGAAAAATAATCGCCATCTACTAAAATAATTGATGAATCATTGCAAAAATGTCAGAAAATGTCAGTTTTCTGCCTCTCAAATATGGACATTTCCTGCTTTTCTCATGTTTCATAACATATTCAAGTGAATATCTTTGGGTTTGGACTGACAAAACAAGACATTTTTCACCTTTTTCTGACATTTAGTCGACCAAACGATTGATCGTTAATTAAATACACGGCAGATTCATCTTCGATAGTTGCAGTCCTGGTTAAGAGTATCTGAAACTATTCTTTCCTTCTAAAGATGAGATTATTCCACTGCAGTGGATAATAAAGCCAAGTATGGAAGGACTACTTTAAAAATCTATTCAACTGGACTGGAAAGTTAATGAGTAAATAATTACTTAGTGAAGAATGACAATCATCTTATTCTCAGTGCTGTAGTCTCAACACTGTAATTACTTCAAAACATGAAATCAAAATGGCCATTTAGTTCTACTTAAAACTCTTTCCTGGCAAAATCAACAACCAAACCTTCACTAGCTCCAGTATAAAATGACTCAATGTGTAAAAACAGCTGAATAATAACAATATCTGTATTTAGATCTGAAAGAAATGTTTCGTTTTGAGTAATAACCAAGACATTTGTATCACATCTGACCATTAGTTTGACGAGTTTTCACCTGAATGACTAATCACATCTAATGATTTCATAGTCAACATTAATTGCTGCTCTTTTAAACATTTCTTTTTCACAATTCAACAAGTACTTACTTCATTTTAGAATCTGCACATTGATCATCATGTTGTTTCCCCCCCCCCCCCCCCCACTGATGACAGCTACCATTTTGAAACAAATTACACATAATCATCTGTTTGCCAAAAACAGGCTGATATAAAATCAACAGTGGATGCCCTTTTCAGTGGCTGGGCCTCTTTACAGGCTGTGATACTGGCTCCCCACCCTGAGGAATATAATCTGCACCAGCAACAGTTTGCTTTTGTGAAGGGCCCCTGCATTTTCATCCACAAATTGTTCACACCTTCCCTCCCATCCACTGCCCCTGTTGCGAACCAATCACCACAAAGTCACGCTGGGGAAAATATGCAAACCACCCTCAAGTAGTTGGTCGTTTATGTTTATGATCATTGCTTCTTACCAGCCAATTACCGCCGTGGATATAACACTATTCACAATATTAAAACAGTACAAACCCTCCGCCGTGCGCAGTACGCTGTGTTGACTCGCTGCCTACCACTTAGAGAAGAATATGATGCAGATAAACCTGGTCAACTAATTACAGTAATGATTGCAAAATGTTCAGAGCGGTGCGGGCAGATAATCACTGAAGCATGACAAGACTGAGCAGTAAATATGCCAATTTCAATCTGAAGTAAAAGGAGGCTTGTTTTTTTTTGTTTTTTTTTTTTTTATCCCCTACTGTTTTCAAATGCCTGAGTTTACCCCAGCAAGTTCACAAAAAGCAGAAACACTGCATGCTAATCTAGCGTACATCAACTTCATACACCTCGCTTCATCAGAAAGAGACATTCATTAGACTGGACGGATATTATTGCAGCCCCACACACCACAGGCATTTCTAAAGCCTTGTCTGGCCTGGCAAAATGTAGAAGACCATGTTTTTATTAGCAGCAAGAGCTCAGGGAAGAGAGCCACACACACACACACACACACACACACACACAACTGGGAGCAAGTGCTGTAAGTAAACGTGCTCAAGGACACTTTGGCAGAAGTTGCTGGAGGAACTGATGCTGCCTTCAAGTGCAGAGCTCCAATTGCCGAGTTGTAAATATGACTTTTCAGACATATTTGAGTGCTCTTATTGGGACATAATAACATAATTCAAGCAAATTATTCAAAGTGTTTCTTTATGGTGTTTGATGTTTTACTTGTAATGGTGCTTAGCTACTTTGCATGACAAAAAGACACGGAACAGAAAAAGCATCACTAAAAGATGTGAGCAACATATACACACTGAATAATCACAAATATTTACACTAAATGCCAAACACGTACGCCCAATAATAAATCATAACAGTCTTACATGAATTGACCTGCCATACATGCTGCCCGACGTCTTATTGCATCTACTCCCATTTGTATTTACCACTTTTCCACCGAAAAAAATCATTCAAGTGCACTCAACTCCAAACATTTCTGACAGCACTTTAAGACTCATTTGCCCCTCCCACTTTGATTCCCCCCCTGTGGATTCAAACCGACCACCTCCGTCTTTCCCTCTCCAACCTTCAGGCGAAAGCTGCTTCAGTTCCTTTGATCCCCATCTCCGCCCCTCGGTGTGTGCCACCCTGTGTGGCTGATGGACGGGATCATGAGGCCCTGGGTGAGAGACTCTCTGCCATTTTGACACATCTCTTTGACAAGGTGAGAATATCTGCGGAGAAAAGACTAGGAGTGACTTCCCCCCCCCTCCTCCTCCTTCCCTTCTCACATCCTGCTTCCACTTACTCACCCAGCTCATGTCTTGAGTGACAGCACAGCACGGTGACACACGTTTTACATATAATGTGAAATGTGAGAGAAGACAGGGGGACATAATAGCATCATATCCTTCAGGGGAAGTGTGGCGGGCAGGAGTGCTGCAAGTGTGTATGTTCAGGGTTCAAGGTGGTGGAACATCTTGTCTGGGAGCTCCAGAATGCCCAACGTACTGCCAGCATGCAAGGCTGCTTCCAGTGTGCCGTGTGAGTGGCTGCAATCACAGCGGCAGCACAGGGAAATGGAGTCCGAGATGTGAAGCTGTCAACATCGAGACTATAAATCTTACAAATACAAATCCCTCCGTCAGTACGTCCTGTTTCTAGGCCGCATTCGCTCTGCAGGAAGGTTTTTTTTCTCTCCATGGTGGGGGAATTTTGCACAACAGAGTGCAGCAGATTCAGAAAAACTCCACAGTTTGTACCAGAAATGCATTTTAAATGAGACCAGCAGTAAACAGCTCTGACATTAGACGTGACTTGCACCAGCTGGCACAATGAGAAGCATATAGGTAACATGATTAATAGATTTGGGTAGAGAAAAAGCTGTGTGTGTGTGTGTGTGTGTGTGTGTGTCGATCCTGCACACCACTTTGGGTAGTTGTATGCGTCTTATGCACATACACGCGCTCAAATACACGCGCACACACCGGCTGCCACTCCGCCCCGCCCCCAGCATACACATACAAACAACACAATTCACCTGCAGAGGCAGGTGCACAAGCACGCACACTGCATGCACGCGCACAACTAACCACACAGGCTGGTACACATGCGCGCACACAAACACTTTGACACACACTTGTCTGCATTGGCATTTTCGCAGTCAAACTGGGGACCAGCAGCAGCGCCTTTGGTGGAAAAAAAAACATTTTTGAGGTTCTCTTTCCTTCCCTCCGTCATCTATTCTCACATCCGTCTGCTGTTAGGGAAGCATGTGAATATACAGCACGGGCTATGTACTGCTGCCTGCAGGGTAACACAACAATCGCTCTACGAGGCTGAGAAGAGACATGCAAGCATCTCTTAAGTGGAGAAAATCCGGCGAGTGCCGCCGCTTCATTACTGTCAGTCACCCATCACATCATATTTTGCGGTCTTTCTGTGTGGTCCTTTAAAGACCAGTAGACTATCCCCGCTCTGTCCGGGACCCTGTAATGCATCCGATCACATTCACCACACTGGCTGATCTTGCAGAAAAAGAAATATCTCATCATGCAACTTTGACACAAAGCAAGCGCATAGGGACTCGTTAAGGAACACTTGCACTAATGAGCATGAAGCTCAGACTGATAACAGCTGTAATAGGAGCTGCAGCGACCACCCGTAGAACAACGCATTCCTTTTACACAACTTCAACTGTACTGAATTATATTCCAAGTGCTGTTCAACTTACCAATAAGAGCCAGCTGCAAGAAGTACAGTCCGAGGAAGTCCATTATGGAGTGCGACATTAATTCAAATGGATGCAATTCCGGGCGAACGATGATGTGCGAGAATAAAAGCCCTCTGTTTGTTGAAATTGGCACCGAAATAAAGACCGAAATAATCGCAGCTATTTCTCAAGTGATGACTGGTCACTTACACCGGAATCCACAGCATTGCATGAAAAAACAGGAGCGCAGCAGAGCATCATTTTTCAACAGTCAAACTTTTGTCATGGAGGAAAAATGGGTTACAGCTGCGCCAAATCAAGCCAGTGGTTCCAAATCAATGCAACACCGAGGGGTGGAGAAAAAAACAGTTTGTTCCTTAGGTGGAATAAATCTTGCGCGTATTGAACATCCCTGTCCGTTTCATCCGTCCGTCCTGAGCGGCTGCTTCCTCTCCTCTTCGCCTCCACCTGCGCACCGTCTGGAAACTGCGGATGAACCACAGGGGCGCGTTGCTTTGCGCACTCCGACCTGCGAGTCACACAGTCCCTGATTCCTCTGCTCCCAGGCGGGTCCGGCCGGAGATGCCCAGCCCAGCTCGTTTAAAAATCCAATCTCGGCCAAAGTTGAAATAGGACAAGTTAAATCGATAGCCTATTTCACTCTGCCATAAAAATGGAAACAATAAACCTGCGTAGAATGGTGCATAGTCTGTATGGGTGGGTATCCACACTTCACTGGAAGTAGGTTATTCCCTCCTAAAAAAAAAAAACTACCACAGTCGACTTGCATGAGAATCATTGATTTGGAGGAAGTTGAGGAAATATGTGAGGGGCCCTACAGCAGCAGCACACGAGGAGCAGACAGTAAAAACAGACCCAGGCTGACTGGCAGGGTCTGTGCCTCTTAATAGTAGAAATGAAGAGACCGTCTTGCAGCCAGCATGGTGTGTTTGAGGCTACCTGCTGTCTAATGTGCTCACGCTGGTCTCCTTTCAGAGGAACGGAACAAAGAATAATCTATTTCATCTGGCTTTTGGGGACAGCGGGCCTGATTGACGTTCACGACGAGCTGTACTATATTATTTGCAGAAATAACCTACTTTTTTTTATCTTTAAGAAATGTGTTTGCCATACACCAGGAATAATTGGATTGAGCCTGTATAAGCAGCCGCTCCATAAATCATGGAGAATATTTAAATTCTTCATACTAACAGCTGTTATGGGTGCTTTTTTTTTTTTTTTTTTTTTTTTTGGGCGAAGCCTGAATTATTTTCAAGTCGTTTCACTCACACTCTGGATGAGAAATTAATTTTTGAGCGGTTCCTCTGTTGGGAGTTGTTTTGCCTCCTCGAGCTTATTTTTGGAGTTTTTACAGCAACTCGGGGACACTTTCATCCAAAACCTTGTTTGTGCAGTATGTAAAAAAGGCTGACACTCACGGAAACGTGGGAAGGATCATACCACAATCACAACCATAAACACTTACAAACTTATGTTCAGTGTTTTCTTTTTTTCTGAGGAAAAGAGTGGGCAGTGCACTCCTCCTAGGATTCACTTATACTGAGACAGTAGGAAGGTTGAGGGGAAAGATGCTGCAGCAACTGTTTTGTAAACTTCAATTACATTTGCAGAGATTCGTCTTAAGCCTGAAGCACACTTTTAATTACTTACTGATAGCAACACATGTACTCCGTCAGTATCATAACTAATGGCTCCTGTTATAGTTTGTAAAAAAAAAAAAGATATAATCAGTATACAGAATTAAAGTGGGTATTCTTTGGTTTTCTCTTGGAGATGTGTCCCAACTCGACTAATCCTGTTTCTAGTCATTATGACAGGAGTGAAGGAGGAAGTCAGGCGAGGTTATCAGGAGCCACAGTCTGCACGGGGACAAGGTTAGGGTGAATGGATGGGTCATCTAAACATCTACCACAGTCCACTTAGACGAGCATCTTTCATTTGAAAATGTCTGTACACTATACCTTCATGTGCAATTTGCATCAGTCAGAATTTAGCATCTTTCACATGTGCAATATACATATTTATGTACAATTTTTACATAATTTGTACACTTTTTACAACAGTCGTGAGCCTGATGCGACGTCATTTCGTTCTGTGAATAATATGAATGATGATAAAGTTAATCTTGATCTTGACTGTAACACGCTTCAGACCAACAGTTAACGTCTAACCAGCACGACCTAAAATTGTTCCTTAACCATAACCATGTGCTAATTGTTGCAACCATGATATTTGATATTATATTTGACTATGATATTTCCCTAAACATAACCAACCCGTAATATTTATATATATGTAATACCACATGTGTCCTCTAGAGGCGATAGTGAGTCACTGTAGCGCCGGTCAATAAGACATCCATGGGTTGTGTTTTATAGTTTGTTTATTGGATTAAATCCAAAAAGGGGCAGACATGAGAAAACGACTCGCACCCCCGACTTGACCCTCTTGTCTGGTTATTAACAAATATTAATGATAATTACTATTAATAAAACTTAATGTTCATAAAATCATAAAGGGTTAATAATATCTGGCACTAAAATTTAAGTAGGTGCATTAGCTCAAAAAGACATTAAAATGGCTGTAAGAAGGAATTAATAATGATTAAAAACAATTATTATATTTAATATAATTACTAATTATATTAGTATGACTTAATTTACACTAAGTCACCTCAGTGGGGGCCACACCTCCTCATCAGAAGCTCTGAATCAGAGGAAAATGATAACCAGCTAATGTAGTCTCGACAATGAATTAGGAAATCTGATTATATTAATAACTGTAAAACAAAAATTACCATATCAATAGCTAGTATGGATTGAAGGAATTCCAAATTCTTTGATAGTAGAGGTTGGCAATACTCACTTTTGTACAACATTAAACAAACCAGCATGTATATTCCAAAAAAAAGCATTTATTAAGAAGGTAATAAGTGTCAAAACACACAATATCTAATACTAAACAATCAAAATGGACTATATGTACACACATGTGAGTGTGTGAGAGAGTGTGTGTCGGGGGCGCGGCGAAAATAATGTGTGGGCGGTCCTGTGACCGTCGCTACGTGCTCTGCGTGCACAAACGTGTGGAAGACAAAGGGACGTATGAAGCGGGAGCTTTGAGTCCTTATCTCTGTGCATCCCCGTGTTAAAAAGACAAAATCACAAATTATTGTGAGATCACAACGTGTGTGATAATGGTGCCGGGTCAGGAAGATGGTTAGTGTGTGTGTGTGTGTGTGTATATAATAATATATAATACTAACACATCACCTGAAACAACCTAATGTTACCTGTAATGTTCCCTGTTAGATCAATACAACACAGCTCAGTGAATAAAAAACAAATCAACACGTTCATTTGCAACAGTTCTCTGCTTACTTAGCCGTGTAAAGCTAACGTCTGCTAAATAATATACGAGGCCCAGTGGAGGTTGAGTTCATGAGTACAAAGGCCCCTTAGCTCTCAGCTGTTAGCTTAACTGGTGAATCCTTGAGGATGAAGGGAAGCAGCGTGCGGTCTTTGGTGTGGCGGCGTGCTGCCGGTCGTCGTGTCTTTGCTGTCTACAGCTTGTTATGCTGTGTGCAAGACGGAGGAGACCGGTCGCTCTGTTTGGCTCTAGCTTACTTTGGAAGGGCGCTCGCGTCCTCTGCCATTAAAGAGTTCAGTGATCAGAGAGCCAGCCCGTGCTGCGGGCTGCGGGGGCGGGTTCACCGCTGAGCCGATGCCGCGGGGGAACCACGGTGGCCATGGTAGGGTCCGTCGAGGGAAGAGTCGCAGAGGAAAAGAGAAAGAACACATGGCTGTGTCTTGGTTTTATCAGCTGAGTTTTTACACCAACGTGCGAAAAGGTGACGTCAGGTTGCAGGAAGCGAGTGAGGGTCTAGACGCAAAGGATCATGGGAAATTCAGTCCAAAAGCTCAATCTCCACACTGTGAGGGTGCCAACACCGCTTTGCCGGTTTTTAGCTCGAATTTTTTCCAGAACGAACCCAGACAGGGGTCCGATAAGCTCGCTCTCTGCTGCCCTGACTCCTGCTGCTGCGGTTTGTGCTGCCTGAAGACGAGCTGATGCTGCCGGTGCACGTCATTTTCTCGAAACTATCAAAGCGTAAAAGAACCGTACAGCCCCCAGTTAAGCACACAGATGGCTGAGGCTATAGGCCAATGCTCAACGTGATGGTTATAAGATAGCACTGTGATTTTATCCCGCTTGCAGAATTTAAGCACGTTGGTAGAATTGTGCGTATTCTTGCCCTGCTGTTGAAATTGTAGTAGTAGTAGTGGTGAAATCATGTGGCTATGTATTACACAGTGCACATTAAATGGTTAATGGTTTTATGGTTATTTAGAGGAGACATCATCTGACTCTTATTGTAGATTTCATGAGATCTGGATTTAAGTAAAAGAGATTATGTAATGTTTTCAGTGTGTGTTGATTGTTATGTGTGTACCTGCACACTGCAGATGGAACTTATCTAACAGCTAAATGTACATCTGGCATAAATCATCTTTTCTCTTTTGGAGATACATTTTTTCATATATAATAAGCTTTTGTATTAGGACGTCGGGGACCATTTTTAGCATGCATCTATTTGCATATTTTTTCCTTCCTCCACTATATGTGTGGGTGGGAGGATTTGTGTATTTAAAACAATAACTTCCTGATAAAAAACACTTGAAATGTCAGCTTCAAAAGGAGCATTTGGAAGCTTGAGAGGTGAGTAAAAAAAAAATAACTTACAGCGATCCCTGTGTGATTACAAAGGACATGTAGTAAAAGATCTTTCTCTTTCGCTGTAGTTCAGCTGACAGTTTGGATTCCATTCTTAAATTTCAAACACTTACAGTACTATGAAAAGTGACCATACCCAATAACAGTTTCATTTTTGGCAGTCAGGATGAATCTATGGGATGTCTTTATGCCCCATTTTGTGTTAAAACAAGTGTATTCATAAAATTCTTGCCAAGTGCGGACTTAACAAGAAGGAACACAGAGAATTTTCTTTTTTTTTCTCAGTAATACCAGAGGGGGAGTAAAAGTCTGAGGTTTGGATTTGTACCCTGGCGGTGATCCAGCAGTGCCTCCACTGAGCAGCTCCACAGCAGCAGCAGCTGGTATTTAACTGCCTTGCTCAAGGGCAAACTCGCTGCAGTTGCTGTGGGAAGGCAGAACAATCCTCATTCAGGTCTCCCAAACAGCTTTACCCAGAAGGGTTATGAAAGTACAACCTAGCCTTACCCCTCTCCAAACATCCCTGAATTACGGTGCGTGCCAAAAAAGATTGCATATCGATTCCCAAACTCCATCCTTTGAATCAAAGGTCTCCCTGCCTGCTTTGGATCGAATTCTCCCAGAGCTTTCTCTCCCGTGTGTCCGCCTCCCACTCTGTATCCCTCTCCATGAGTCCAGAAGATGTTCCCTTAACATATTTGCAACGCTGATGTCATAAACCAGGCGAGAATGTGGGACAAGCTCCTGCTGGGTGGGTCATGAAGAGGTACACTAATCTTACCATGGGCTGATTTAGAGGTGTTAATGAATTCAAATTAATGCCTGAGCTGTTGTTTTTTCGCTGAGACACATGGCGAGGGAAAAAATAGAGGCAGAGACGAAAAGACGGAGAGAGAAGGAGACATTATTGACCAACAACGGAGCTGAATCTAACGTCGAACAGCTTTCAAGGCCGCAGAATGTAAAGACTTTCCCGGGAAATGAAGGTACAGTTACATGGTGAAGTCACAAGGCCAGCTGCAGCACAACACTCTGCTCTCTGTGCTTCGTCTCTTTCACATCTGCTGTCACTCAGATGCGTCTCTTCTTGGCCATTTACATCAATACTGATGCTTTTTTCATCAATACACCTGAACTAGAATTATGAGACATACTATATGATCCATGGCCAGCACATTCACAGTCCAGCAAACCTGCAGAGCAGCCGCCCACACTAAACTCTTTCATAGGTTTCATGTTTGACCATTAAGAGAAAAACTAACATTTAGAGCACACTACTGCACTGCAGACCACCTCTCAGCTGCAGTGGTAATCCCAGTAATCCCAGTAAAAGCATTACCAGAGTCTAGTTTATCTTTATTACATTTATTTTGAGTAAAGACAAGGTTGCCATGCTTCCAGATTTACTCCGTGTACTATGATGCAACGAAGGACGGAGAAAAAGAAAAGAAAAGGGCAAGCGGTTCGACTGACAACATGAGGTTTACCTTGTCTCATTTTTAATTATTCTTTATTTAACCACAAGTGTCCCATTGACAATATCTCTTCTGCAGGAAGTTCTGATCAAGATTCATAGACGAGTACAAACAGGGAGCCACAAAACATACAGGGAGCAGAGGCTAAAAGAATCAAGGCAAATAATTGATTATTATAGGCAACATTATTCTGTACAAACTCATTCTACAGTACCAAGGACACCCAGCTCAATATGCCTTGCAGCTCAATGCAGAGTTTTCTCTGATGATCTAGTGACAGATATATGATACACGATATTATGACCATACTTAAGTCATGATATGATCTTATTTTGCGATTTTAAACATTTTGCAGCAAAATGGGTTTGTGAAGCAAGTCGTATATGTTGCATGCACTTGACAAACTGAACTGTTTGTGTTACAGTCTACTTGAATAAAATTTAATAAAAATTAATAAAAATGGGTGTGTGTTAAGTTAAATTTTACAAAGTTAGATTTGTGTTTGCAATATTAAGGATTTGCATAATAAAATATCTATACTTAGCGTTTGTGTATCGCTACAAGATTGCGATACTATGCTTTTCCAATTTCCCCCGACCCCCAATAGCTACTGTAATAAAAATCAATATATTAGATGTTACAATGCACCTTTATTACGTCCTTATTGAGAAGTATTATGAATGTTAAACTACTACTATGTGCCTTATTATTCTTTCCATTACTACGCTTAAGAATGACCAATAGACTGAAATAATATGCAATATTGTAAACTGTAAAAACGTAAGGGTACACCACTTCTTAAAAGGGTGACTGAAGATCTGATTGGAGCAGAGAAGCGCTGAGAGGCGTGGCTTAAGTGCCAACAAGGGGCCAATAGGAGCTGGCCCCAGCCAACCAATGGGAGAAGACTACACCTGAAAGGCGGCGGGTATAAAATATGTAGTAAACTAGAGATCTGTGAGACAGAGGAACTACTTTAATGTGGTCTGTGGACGGAGCGCAGCTGCGTACTTTTGTAATCACATCATCATCGAATAAATATCGTTTACCTGAAGAGAAGTTTTCCAAAATTGATTTCTACACGTCTCCATTTCAAATTATAAGAACACGACACTGCTGCAGTAATATGTAAGTAAACTGGATATGTATAGTGGCAATTTACCCAGTAAAGCTTTTGCAATAAAAATTAACAGATGGCTTTTCAGCATGTTCTCGTCATGATATAACATGATGGAGACAGGTGGCTGTGGTGTGCAGACAGTTTGCAGTGTGTGGCTTTGATTGTTGTGTCTAGTTAAAAAGATTCTGCTCCCTCATCCACTTCCTTAGTGTTGTTTTCACTCAACAATATCTATTGGTATCTGAAACGTGTAGAGGAAACACAAGCAGCCACAGCTGACCGGTCCTTGCAGTCCCAACATGGACAGAATACGTCAGCTACGCGTGTATGATCCAAAGCTACACCACAACCACATATGATGCACGAACACAAAACCAGCTATGCAATTCTGATTGTTACGTGAAATCAGCTAACGTAGGTGTTGGACTTCAGATGCTACACGTGCTTTTTAATAGCTCATTTCGGTCCTCTGCTCAGTTCATAACACTTTACGCTTCCTCCCCCTTCGGCAGAATTATAGCAGAAATAAAAGCCTGTGGTGCAACAGCTGAGAGTCTGGACTGATGGCACTTTCTTGGCCGTCACACTGATTTCCTCTCATTTGCAAATTCTGTCCCTGCTGCGGGAAATATTACCAAGCCATACTGCTACAAAACATTCCCCATGTATTACAACCTTTAAAGCCTGGGAAGCGTCGCTTGTGAGCAGTGGTATGAGATCTGAGTAGAAAGAAACTCAGCATGTCTCATTTGATGTCCAAGCTTTTTAAGTGCAGCAGTCTCGGCTGATAGAATTCTATGCAAAGCGTAAAGAACAACTGAAAATGTTGCCCGACTGTTAATGTTTGCTGCACTTCATTGTGAACTCTATGCATCTTGTGATAATATTTACTTATTTAAAAGGATCCCCATTAGCTGATGCCAAGGGCACCAACAATTCTTCCTCTGGTCCAAAATGCAGAACATCAAATGCATATTTTATGTTCAACTCATGTGCACTTCTTATAGCGTTACATTAACAAAGCGGTTGTTCGAATGATCTCAAAATTCTCTTTGTGCATTGACCTACATCATCTTTATTAATTAGTCTTAGAATGAATCTATAAATAGCCTCAAGAGCCATCACCAGGGAACAGAACAGTGTACATGACCAACACTGGACTATTGATCATCTGCTTTATTAATGCGTTTTTAAATGGTATTTGAATGAGGATTTGCTATAAGACTGACTTATTTAAATGATGCAGCTTTTCCAATGATTGATGGTGCGATAAATGTCTTTTTTTTTTAAGGTATTAGATTTCTGTCAAGGTAACAAGACTTCTTACAGACTTACTTGTAGAGTCGGCTTTTAGGCTGATCGTAGTATTTTCAGAATACATAATATATTTTCTCCCCCAGAACGTATTTTCTAGCATTATAGAGAGGAATCTGACAGAATCACTGTTTTGCAATTGAACTGTTGGTTAAAATTTGTTCTGTAAAATATGAAAATAACAAAATAGCCAAAATAAAACAAAACAAACAGAGGGGGTTGTTTATGTGGCGAGACCATTGGGAGGACATGTTACCTTGAATTCAATATTTCTTCATTCCTGCTGCTGGCCCTGGTCAAAGTTTATTATGGCTTAACTTTGGCTGCAAAAACCAGTCAGAAAACCTGTGAAACCTGTGTCGCTACGACTCGCAAAGCTGCCTTCGAAGGCGCAGCTGCACTCTCCATTGAAAGTAATGGCCTTGCTCTGCACAATGTTGCTGGGTTTGGCATGAAAGCAGGAATAGGTTTAGTACCACCTGTACGTCGACAGTCAACAATAAAATGTTTCATACAAATAAATGAATCAATGGCTACTTTTGCACATTTGTACTTCTACCTGTAAGTATTTTACATTGCATTTAATTTCAGCTCGGCTTGTATTTCACTTCAGAAAGTGTCTATCCTTAAGTTTGGACGGTGCGTAAGCTCAAGACCGCTGGCTAAAACAACGATTAGAGATCACAACAGGCAACGTATTTCTGCTTTGCCCATGTAGCACAGGGCATGTCATCCAGCCTTTTCAACAACAATGAAACCCTTTGAAGATGAAGCTAAATATGAGAAGCCTCCCTCGCAGTGGTACCAATGTGCTGCAGCATCAGCTCTCATTGCAGGCTCCAGCTGTAACCAGAAACTGGCAGGAAAAAAAAAAAAAGGAGTAGAAGACGCGCTGCCAAACGAGGCTATGGCGTATTCAGGCGTTTTCAAGACAGACCTGAGGTGTAATTATAATCATATCTGGCCGTCGCAGTGGGCAGGTGATGAGACGGATGTTTCCAGAAAGAAGTGTGAGGCATAAAGACTAAAAGACCCACATGCCCTTGGCAATTCTGGGCTTTTTTCATGATGTGTTTGCAGTGGCATATTTCAGATGCACAGCAAGGATGCGTGGAAATGGATAAATCAATGAGGCCATCTGGGGAGAGGAAGTCAAGATGAGAAATGGTTTAATGCTGACATTCATTCGACAGTAGCCTCACAGACCTAATTATTCTATTCATTATCGAGATGCAAAAAAAAGAAAAAAGACAGCCTTGTTATTTTCATGACACACATCACATTTAATTTGCCTTTAAGGAAGTTTTAGGTCATGCAATATTTGTGAAAGCGTGTTTTTTTTTTTTGACACATTTGTACCTTACAGATCAGGGTTTGAAACATGATTTGTTTGTTGAAGGTTTAATAAATAAATTCAAAAATGCTAGTGTCTTACGTGTGACAGTAACTTGACGTTCACATGCAGAAGACAAATTCAGCAAATGTACAAAAATGAAGTATTGACTGCCAAGGTGTGAAACTAAATAGCCTTGTACTCTGTAACTGCAGCATGTCTAAATTAAGGCCCCAGTTGCGTATTATTGAATATCATCATTGTCATTGTCTGCCCTCTCCAGCTGAGTCAGTAATCACAGACGCACACTCTCAAAATGACACCTCTCACTCCCACTATTCCTCCGTTTCCCTCACAGAGTGCAGTCTGATCAGAACTCATTATAAAAACAACTATAATCCATATAAAACATTTAATACAAATGCATCTTAAAATAAAACTACCACCGTTCCACGGCCGCAGTTTTTATGTTGCACTTGAAATACTTTCCCATTATTTCTGGGACACTTGCGGTTACCACGCTAAGCGAGGGCGTCACCAAATCAGCCTTGAGGGTGACAGCTTTAACGCACACAACGTTACGTTCAGTGGAGACAAAGTGACCGAGCTGCAGGTAAAACACTTGTAAACGTGGACTTACTGTTCTTCATTCATGCACACAGGGAATCAGATGGTTAAATCTTTCATTAGAGCACGGTCACACATGCGCAAAATTAACATTTGCCTCCCGTTCACATCCATTCTACGCAAGCGAAGGGCCGAGAAAACATCAGCCAACACAAATCATGCATTTATTGCTATGCTATTATACTATGTGTGTCTATGGAGGATATTCCACTCTGTTAACTTGTTCCTCTGTTGAGTCAAAAACAAAAACACAATTCTTGAATTTAAAAAGCTAAACTACCAGACTGGATGTAGATACTTGGACTGTATCCACCACATGATCACAAAAGTTTCCCACAAACCCACAAAGCAGCCAACACGTCAGAAAACTTTTACTTTTTTTTAGCATCAACGCCTCTAAAAACGCTTCAGGAGCAGTCGACTGTAAATATGCTGCCAGGGGATCTGAAGCTTTCTTCTCCTGCTACTGATATCAATAATTACTAACAGGCAACATTACCTGGCAGTTGGCTCTACATCAACGTGTTTGTCTAAACAAGCCTACTCTTTTATGCACCTATGAAAAGGAGTATTGTACTGTATGTCCCCAGAGTAGACTAAGTGCTGAAGGAGGCAGGTGTGGTGCAATAGAAACTCTGATGTTTCCTCCAAATTGAATTATTGCGACAGTGTTTGCTCTGTGCCTGAGAAGACACCGCAGCCAAAAAAGTAGTTTCTCAGTTCAGTTCTTTCTACGTTTGCAATATTTTTGTTCACTAGAAAAGCAAGAAATTAAGCATCTTGCAAGGAGAAGACTGTGTTGGATATCTGTAAAGTTATTAACTTTATTGTGCATGTATTTTTCATTTCAATAAGTTCCAACGAGAAACTGCTATTTTGTAAGATATCAAGCCAAAATGATTGGGAACCGCTGGCTAATCAGTAAAAACGTGTCGTGTGATATAAACTCATTTAATATGCAGTCTTAATCTGAAAGCTACAGTAGTAACTTAAGCTGTAGTGGAGTAAAAAGGTGGCTAATTAGATTTAAGACTTTTTAAGACTTATTTAATGCCACTCGGAATGAAATTTAAGACCAACTGTACGTGCAAATGTTCCGCTATCTGGATCGGCATGACGTTAATGCAGGAGACGATTGTTAAATTATTAAATAAAATGAAATGTTACTAATTATTTTGAGATTTTACAATGCAAGTCAGAAAACATATATATATATATATATATATATATATATTATAAATTCTTCTTCCCATGTCCCAAGCATTTTTGGGACTTTTGAAAGATTGATTTAAGACATTTAAAACCAATTAAGGCCCTATTTTTAATTAATGAATTAAGACTTTTTAAGGCGACGCAGGAACCCTGGATATTGATCTTTAACAAACATTACTTTGCCTGTGTCCTGACTTAATGTTAAGGCATTCACCATGTTCCTGTAATTGTCATTTGTTGTATAATCTAACTTAAAAAGGCTATACAGTCATAAATAAATGTGTTGAATCAATATGTTTTCTACGAGTCTTTACTTACTTCATGTCTTGTCATGTGAATTAGTCATTAATGTTCCTCGCGTACGTCTACGCTCCCTGTTGCTCAAAGAGTTTCTGACCATCGACTCTCTGGTCACGATCCTCTTTTTCTGACACCGCTCCTCAATGTTTCGATTCTCACATGGTTTCTTATTCTAGTAACACACATCTCGATATCAATAACGTCTAAATAATAAAACCTTGAATAATCAACCCAGCTAACCAGCGGCCTTTACAGAGTGTGTGTGTGTGTGTGTGTGTGTGTGTCGTGCTGTCTTCCAGTGTAAATACTACATTTTGTATGAGAAGTAACACAGCCTCGTCTCCATGCTCTATGAAAAGCGTGCACAGAATTTTGTATCAGAAATGATTTCTAACAAGTTTTAGGGATTACTGTAGTTGAGTGCATTCTGAAGGGCCGTCTTAAAACATTCACCAACGTAATGTTTTGAGGGTGAAAATATCTTCCCAGTTAACATTTGAAACAGCAAACAAAGGATTTTATTCCAGCATGTGTAGGGTGTGTGTGCATGCTAAGACTATGATACACTGGATAAAGTAATGACAGTGAAACAGATGTAGGAATAAAGGCAGCACGTAGAAAACATATTGATTCAACACATTTATTTATGACTGTATAGCCATTTTAAATTAGATTATACAACAAATGACAATTACAGGAACATGGTGAATGCCTTAACATTAAGTCAGGACACAGGCCAAGTAATGTTTGTTAAAGATCAATATCCAGGGTTCCTGCGTCGCCTTAAAAACTCTTAATTCATTAATTAAAAATAGGGCCTTAATTGGTTTTAAATGTCTTAAATCAATCTTTCAAAAGTCCCAAAAATGCTTGGGACATGGGAAGTAGAATTTATAATATATATATATATATATATATGTATATATATTTTCTGACTTGCATTGTAAAATCTCAAAATAATTAGTAACATTTAATTTTATTTAATAATTTAACAATCGTCTCCTGCATTAACGTCATGCCGATCCAGATAGCGGAACATTTGCACGTACAGTTGGTCTTAAATTTCATTCCGAGTGGCATTAAATAAGTCTTAAAAAGTCTTAAATCTAATTAGCCACCTTTTTACTCCACTACAGCTTAAGACTGCATATTAAATGAGTTTATATCATACGACACGTTTTTACTGATTAGCCAGCGGTTCCCAACCATTTTGGCTTGATATCTTACAAAATATCTTCCTGTGTTACTGTTACCACAGGACCTGATTTGAGAAAAAAAGACATTACAGATTAACAGTTCAAGTCCTGACTAAGCATCCTAACTTCCTAAAATCTTAAATAAACTCTCCTAACTTTAGGATTTCAGTATGTTTCGATGTGAAAAACAACGGTTGCATAAGTTGTTTAGCTCGGCGATATGAGAAAAGTAGGTAGGTTACAGACCTAATGCTTGATAAGCAATGCTGGAATGAGTATGTAGGACCTGAGATAAGATATGATGAAGTAAAATAAAACAAAAGTTAGTTAGGATTTGATATTAAGAGGTGTTCACATGTAGTGGGTGAACAGAGAATTGAAAGACACAGCAGCAGGACAAAGAAACATACAGACAACAAGGTGTTATTTATTCCAAACACAAAGAAACTGCAGGAGATTAAACTGTATTCTCCGATAAGCTTGACTGTAGCTGTAAAGTCAGTCCTGTATTGACACACACACACTCGGGGTACCTCTGTGTGGAGACGTTGTGCAATGTAAACACGCGTAGCTGAAATAAGTTCATCGCAAAATTTTAAAGAACAATTATAAAATATTCACATGTCCTTCTAGTTTTTGGCGACGGGTCTGGGCCTTGGCAAAGTCAGCAAGCTGGCCACAATTCAACTTCACTTTCTGAAGAGTGAAGGCAAAACCCCCAGGAACAGGAAAGACGTGAAGTGGCTTCAGCACAGGCCTGGCACAGCATCAGCAGCGGAGACACCAGGTGTCTGCTGAGGTCAGGCCGTTATTGGCTGCAATGGATTAGACTTTTATTGGCTCATTATGCATTTCTCCTTTTATTTCGATGATGTTTCAGCCCTCAGGTCTTCGTGATCAACAACAGGAAGACACAGGCACTGTTTCCGATGTATAGGCCACACCCTCGTCCCGTATCTGGTGGTGGTTAGATCATCATGTTGCACCATAGGGAAAACATCCAGAGGTCCTCAGCGAATCAGAACTCACAAACTAACAGTGACAGGAAGTTCAGCCAATCAAATTACAGCTAATAAAACAGCAAAGAGCCACTGCCATATTTAGAGATATCAATTTACCATAACATGTTTTGGTTATATGCATTTTAAATTTGAAAAATATACAAATATTTAGATTTCTAATAGATATATAGTAAAAGTTCAACATCAGCTCTAAATAAACATTATAAAATTTCATCTAAATATCCAAGAAATAGATGCAAATGATAAAAAACTCTTCAATGCAATGGATTTGCAACCAGTCACTAAATATGAGGATATCATGTGAATGATTTCTGTCTATTAAAATGGGGGAACTATGTATTAAAAAGGGATAACATTCCTAAACTGTTCAACCGATTTGTGTGTTAACATCCTCACATTAAAGCTGAACGCAGGAAAATAATGTTTATCCCAAATATACAGTATGGAATGGTGTTTCTGCAAGCAGGGGAACAAATGACTCTGAAAATGCAGAACTTAACACCACTTCCCCTCATTCTTCTTGGCTTTACACTTACACAGATGTGCAATTCCGGCTTGTCTGTTTCTCTATGATGAAGGCGTGCACTTCATCGATGCCATCTTTCACACCACTGATGTAAATGACAACATTAGTAATGAGCTTATGTTCTGTTCTCAAGCCGCGCTAATGATGTTGATCTAAATGTGACGCAGACATGTGTATGTTCTTTCTATAACCAAAACACTAGAGACGTGAGGAGCGTGTCAACAAAACTTTACTGAAGAGACTGTCAACCGTGCACATTTGTCAGAGTGACGTCTTGTTCTGGGGAGGCTTTCATTATCATGACACTTAAACCATTTCAAGGTGATCAACTTCGCACTAAAGATGAAGATATTGTTATCCTAGATTCAGTAATGACGCTCTCTGGGGTTGTTTAGGTGTTAAGTTTGAACACAAGCTAAGTAAAGCAAAGATCACGCTGCAGAACTGACTGAAAGACAATGGATCTGCAGCTTATTCTCAAATCTCAAAGTCTTCTAACAATATCAACCAGCAGCATTTCTGGATTTCACCCTATAAATAAACACTCCATATGCCATTATCTCCATTAAGGAAAAAAACCCCCAGAAATGTTACAACAGAATGAAGCCTGCGAGCGTAGGAGAGCCACATTAAGCGGAGTAGGCGATAGTAGTTCAGAGTTTGATCATGAGTGTGAAGTCTGCAGGAGAATGCAGTGCAAACAAAGTAAGTAGGCAAAAATAAGAAAAGCTAAATAATAAATATGTTGTGTGGCAGTGGTGTGCAGCTTTCAGCAGCACACTAACGAGCCCATCGGAGGAGAAGAAGTGTGGATGGGAAATGGTTTAGTGCCGACGTCCATTGGACAGCAGCCTCACTGCGCTGATTGTTCCATTCATTACAGAGATGAGGAGAAGAACCTTGTGATCAGCGTCGCCACACTGATCTGCCCTATTTGTTTCCATAATGAACTTTTGACCATAATCATACTGAATTAGGTCCACAGACATGCTTGCAAAAGTGAAACCTTATGATAACGTGTTATAAATTGTGGGGCGAAATTAAAGTGTGTTTATTTTTCCTTTAGAGCGCTGCTGTGTGGGTCAATGGTGTTGAAGCATGAAGGCAGCAGCCAACACAGCTTCAAGCTGAAGCCGGCAGGAAAATGCATTGAGATGTAATTCCTCTACAAGGCCTGGTATACCTAGAATTACATCCATGTTGGACGTTTTTTGTGCAAGTCACTATTTATGTCCAATGCCAACGTTCAGTGCTGATGCATGAAGGAGTGTGGCCCATACAGTGTGTAGGAAAAAGCAAGGGGGACCACAGTTTACGTCCAATCACTGACCTGCAATTAACGTTCACCTTTTTAATGATCTCAACCACAATCTTTTCCGAACGTTTACCACATGTTTTAGTTGCCTAGCCTTACAAGAATAGTTTGAGTCTCCACTAGTATCAACGCCGGGCCTAAAGATAGTCTGGCCAATAACCCCTCTTCCCAGTTTTCCACGTTTTTTATGGATTAAAAGAGCGGTTTAGATATGCTTGTAGCTGCATTTTGTTACCTTGGGACATAGTCAGGATAAATGACCAAAATGGTTGCATATGCGATAGTGTTTTGTCAGTGTGAGAGTTAAAATTTCACGTGGTTGCATCCATGCTTTTCTTTTCCCGCTCGCTGCTGCTGCTCTGTGCAAATGATGTGCACGGACAAAGTAAACGGCATGCGCGCGTACGTAGCGATGCACAGTGTGTAATGCACGCGTACGTAGCTGCATAGAACTTTACAAAACAATCCATTTATAGCTGATTGTTTTAAAAAAGCAAAATGAAGAGAGACATTGAAAAAAATATGCAATTAAATCATGCACTTTGAGGACCAACTAAGAAAGTTAGCAGCACCTAACCCAGTGAAAAAGTTGGTGTGCTTTAACTATACCATAACCAAGTGTTTTAGCCGCCCAACCCTAAACATACCTCTCGGCTATTTATTCATGAAGCACATTTAACAACAAACCATGCTGACCAGATTGCTGTTGAACAGGAGCAGCTTAAACTCCATTCTGAACCGCACAGGCAGCCAGTGGAGAGAAAAGAGGTAATATGGTCCCTCTTCCGGGTACCTGTCCTGAGCCGTCTGGAGCAGTTGCAGGCGGGACAGGGATGACTGACTAATCCCAGTATACAGGCAGTTGCAGTAGTCCAGGCAGGAGGATATAAAGGCGTGGATGACTTTCTCAAGATCAGTAGCTAAGAGAAATGGCTTGATTTTGGCTATAGTACGAAGCTGGAAAAATGGGCTTTAACTCCTGCATTGACCTGTCAAACCTCAAGGCGGAGGCAAATATCACACCAAGGTTTTTGACATGGGGTTGGACAAGGAGGACAGGTTGCCAAGACTGTTGGTAATCACTTTGATGGAGTCAGGGGGACCAAATAGGACAACTTCAGCTGTAGGTCGTTTTGTGCCATCTAACACTTTATGTCCTCAAGACAGTTAATGAGACTCATAAGATCGGACCGGTCTTTTGGTTTCAGGGGAGATAAAACATACAAAGCTGTACAGTGGTATGTTGAGGGTGTCTCGATAGACAGGTGTTACAGCCCTTCACACCCAGCCTAGCTAACCACGAGGGACATGATTGTGCTCTTTGCCGTGATTCACCCTCTCTGTGTTTACATCACTAAAGTCTGCCAGACTGAATCCTAAATTCTCATAGACATCTCAAGGTTTCCAGGGATACGATACGTCAAGCTGAATTCCAGGAGCATGTGCACGTCATCATGCACAAGACATCTAAAATATTTCAATTTGATGTAATGCTGCAGGCATAAAAACACAGTATCTTGAGTGTGAAGACTTAAGACACTGTCAGGATTACTCAGTATACTGTAGCTTTGATTAAATGCTGTAACAAGCAAATACAGAACATATGAGATGAGTGTTGTGCACTGTGGAAACATTTGTCTTTTTTAAAGAAGGATGAGGGGAAACCAAACAAAATCACGAGTTTAAAAGGTGAAGAAGACATGAAGACTTATTTGAATTTGGGCATCCCTGCAGAATTTGGGCATTCCTGCAGAATTTGGGCATCCCTGCAGAATTTGGGCATCTCTGCAGACTGCCCTGAGTGCATCCAGGATCTACTTGCTATAAGATATCAACATGTACCCTCTAATACTCTCAGGCATTGTGTCCCCCTGTGGGTTTGTATTACACTGTCAGAGCTAGTGACCTGCACTGTTTGAAAGGCATTCTTCTCACCTGTCCAGCTGATCCAAACTGATGGAGGAAAAAGACCAGACTTTGAACCTGCCTCAAGTGAATGTGGATTGTGGGTTCTTTTACCGCCAATGCTGAGGCACTGCGTTGGATGAAACCGTCGCGCGAATGGCAATTTAAAAGCATTTGGTCACAGTCTGACTGATGGAAAACCATCCTTTTGCACATTTGGCATTGTGTGGTTCAAATGTGATTGCATACAATGAAGTAGGGCCACTTACAGGACCATGGAGAGGAAAGCTTTTTCTTACAATGTCAAAGTACATCTCAATGCAGCGAAGTGACAGCGTATAATATCAAGTGCACTTTGCTAGTATGACACTCCCCTCTCCTCCTCCCGATGTGCACGGACCGTTTCATTTGTAATGAAGGCCGTGGCTCCTGCACCTAAATGGATTATAGACTTGTGAACCGTGAACAGCGCAAGGAGTTAAAAGGTGGCAGAGTAGCCTAGCACGGACAAGGACGTCCCCGTAATTAAAAGATCGCAGGTTAGATCCCCAGAGGAGGAATTCTACCCAAAGCGTCTTTGGGAAAGACTCAAAACTATTTACAGGTAAATCACTCAAAAACATTTCTGGTTAAGACCGAAACGCCTCAAATTCAGACGCTGCTGAAGTGTCATCATGTCCAGAAATATCATGTTAAAGTAAAAGAGGCTGTATTAGAAATCCGATATGTGGAACTTGTTTTCCTACACGTGTTATAGGGCTTAACAAATTTGGAAGAAATATCTAATTGCGATAATTTGAGCGATATTGCAACAGCTATATTATCATTGTTCTCCTTTTCATTGAAAAGTATATATTAAAATGATCATGGTGGAGAATCTGTACCAAACAAAGATATTTTAAAGTCTGTAGAATACGATTTGTAGGCGGGGACATCTCTTAAGCAACACAAAACTTAATTTAGATGATATTTTGACACATATTACGCCGTTAACAAGATTCACAGTCCTCTCTTTCTCCACTATTTGCACACGCATCTTACTCCTTGTTCTTCCATACGTGGTCAATGCAACGACCAATGAGCCAGAGGATCGAGCTCAAGTCTTTATATCTATAGAGTATTGATATTTACATAGGCAACTAGCTATACACCATCATTTCTGTCTACCATATCTATCATGTTCCTCTAATGTACCAGCGATTAATAGATATAGTGTGGCTATATAGATAACAAGGAATCTAGCTATCCAGCTCTGCAGTATTCAGCTGCATGCATGTTCAGGTGCATTGGTAAAACGTGATTTGTGTCTCTCTCTTATCTCTGTTTGTGCAGGAATAGGTGAATGCAAGTGTGTCGTCATTAGTAAAACATACTACCCCGACCTTACCGCCCCCGCCAATCCCACCTGATCCCCCTCTCACCCTCCACAGACACCCTTGAGAAGATGAGGTGGTCAGTTTCCTGTTTCATTTGCCTCTGGTTATGCAAGGCTGCGTCCGAGTCTCCGGCCGTCTCCCTGCACTAAATCAAAGACAGAGCCGAGCGCCCAGCCGTGGCGGTGACTCCTTTTATGATATTCTTTAGGATCTCAGTCCCTGAGAGGAGTGAAATGTATGGCGACTAAGACTTACAGATCCTCTAAGGGGTCACAGGAGCTGGCTCGTCCTGTGAATCACGCTCACAAGTGCCAGTCCTTTCTTTCCATCTCACTGCACTGTATCGTTGAAAACCTCATCAAGCAGCAACATTAGAGAGCTTAGTGTTTATTCTGCTCAACCTCCTCTAGGTTTGTTATCAAGCTGTGACAGTTTCCATTTGCAGGTGTTAGATACCGTTTCTGCGTACTACCCCCCCCCCCCCCCTTCTCTTCCTCTCCTCCTCATTGCAAACATGACAGAGAGTGTCACCAGCCGCTGATTTGCATTTCCGTGCAACCCCAGCAAACGGCTGATGTTAAAAAGAGCGAGTTAGCTCCGTGGTTTGAACTGCATTGCAGCAAAATCATTTTAAGAAGAGCCCTAAACCACAAAACATGTGGGGGAGTTTCAGCGTTTGCATGAAAGCCATTCCACATTCTTAAAACGACATCAGAAAGACTTTAATGCAAATCTGAGGCGCTGTCAGGTTACTCAGTGTCACGCTCTGCCTATTGAGATATACATGACCACAAACACTTTCCACGGTATAAACTAAATATTCCGTGCAACTCAGTAGGCAGCAGGAGACAGATACACACCCTGTGTTGACACTGCAAGTAATACAACCAACAAGTCAGGGGAAGAATTCATTTATGGAGATGGACAAACCAAGAAATCCAGTCAATGACGAGATGTTCATCAAGCTAGTTATCACAGAAAAGTCTGCAGCAGTAAAACGTTAAACATTGTGTAAATAAGGAACCAACTATTTCCTGCCAAGCAGCATTTTTCTCCTCAATTGGGAGGATTTGCAGGTTCCCTTTTTCTTATGTGATAGTAAACTGATTATCTTTGGGCTTTGAACAGATGGTCTCACAAAACACGCAACTTCAAGACATCAGCTTGGATGCTGGGAAATAGTGATGGGCCGGTTTTACTGTTTTCTAACTCTTTTTGGTATGGATTGATAAGTGAGAATATAAATGGCTTATTAATCGAGCAGCAGCCCTACATGTCACAATTACTGTAAGACAAAGGTCAAAGTTCATCAACAGGTATGTGGGATGAAGAAATGTTGGCTTACGTCGAATAGTGTTTTCCTATTTGAGTGAAATGACCCGAAATTATCCAAGGAGCAAATTCTCTATATGCTAAGGAAAGGTGTGTCAATGCTTCCTTTCCTATCTCCTTTAGCAAAGGGAACACTGGACCATGTTGAGACGCTGCTTAACTCTCAGTTGCTGGCCAGGTGCTGTTTGGAGCGCAGGCCAACTCAACCCATGTGGTGTCGAGCAGCCAGATGTAGGGGTCGCTTCACCGCTGAAAAAAAAACCCTCTAAACTCATGTTACAGTAAAGTGCTTTGGTTGAAAGTATGCTATGAGGATTTGATTATGTCGGTCAGTTCGTAGGCACACAACCACACAAATAAAATGTGAAATGTGAGGTTGTTGTGGCGTGTGTGTGTGTGTGTCTACAGTACTCACCCTCACTGTACGGGGTCATAAATATTAATTTAGCATCCATCAGCCTTCAGGGATTAATCCCAGTACGCTGGATAAAATACAGAACACAATGCTACACGACCGGCATGTTAAGTCCATTATATACTGTAAAGTAGCAGGTATTGCCCACAGGAGACTAATGGCTTTTATCAAGGATCCCTGGAGGGCTGCAGACCTCCACCTCCAACAGCACAGCTTCCATTAATGCAAGGAAGGTTTAGTTCAAGAGCACATTTTCTAAAATGCACCTGCTTTAAAAGTAAAATGAGTGACATTAGTGAGACAAACAACCCACACGTTTGCTTTTATTTTCACAGAGAGCCACCTTCAAGACTGTGGCTCTTGTTGTGATAAAAGGTTTCTCTCTGCTGTGGTTTTAATTGACATAGTTGACACGGTTGCTTTTTTGAGACTTGACAGTCAAGCTGTTAATTGTCAGACAGCTGAATTAGTTAGATTTTTTTTTTTTTTTTTTTTTTTTTTTTTCTAAAAAATGTGTGGAAATACTAAAATACAAAATTGGTAGTGTTGAAAAGGAACATTATGTCCAACAGAATCCAGCCTCCATACAAGGTCATTTAATTCCACGTCCTTGTTAAAGCAGAAGTACAAACAGGCTAATCATTAAACAGCTGCTTTCAAGTGAGTCACATTTACATTTCAATCTAGTTCATTAAGCACAGGCACTGTAATCCACATCATGTTTTCACAGAGACAAATCAGCATTAACTGTGCCACACGCACACACACACACACACACACTTCAAAATAACAGGTTTAGTGTTTACACTCTGCTGCCAAACAAAACTCACAACAAAACGATGCTGCAGTCAGGTCCCAGCGGTGGGAAGGCACAAGGTGCCTCACAGTCGAGAAAAACTTATTTTGACAGCAGCAGAAAGAAAAGACTACATGTGGTTTCATGCTGTAGAAAAAACATTTGAACTGAAAATGTCTGTTTTAGTATTGTTTACTCGAGGCTTCCCTCCAAAGGAGAACAACACCATCAGTGCCCAACAAGTGTCCCAAAATGACATATGTGTCAAAGCCTTAGAGCTGCTGTGGTAATTATGACGGGAGCAAAAGAGGAAGTCAGGTGAAGGTGTCATAGAGCGAAACATCTGACTTTAGGAGACTGCTATTTGTCTCCTGTTTTAAAGCCTGCACTCCAATCTTAACCATCTGTTTATTATTGGAACAATCACAAACGTGTTTCCCTAAACTTAACTACCAAACGATTTGAACCTGTAGTTTCTTTCGTCGTGATGTTGTGATGATGATGAAGGAATCTCTGCTGACACCGGCTCCGTTGCATATAAAAGGTTTATTACAAGTAGCACAGCATCAAACACCAAAAACAGGCGATGTGAGGATCCCAAGCCAAAATGAATCCACCTGCCTTTACATCACTCTGTCCCTGTTATTTATAGGGCACAGAGACCACCTCACCCCCTAGCAGGTCATCTGAGGTCAATGTATGGATGACCAAATATGGGCAAACCCACATGTTCATTGAGTAAACACACATGTCCTATTCTCTATTGTGTAGTGGAGAGGCTCCTTCCAACATTCCTCAGGATCCCTTATCTAGGAATGTACCCCTCCAGGATAAAGAAAATAAACATTGTGTAATGCCAGGTTATACACCACAAACCCAAACATGATCTTTTTCAAACCTAACAGGGCGTCTGTGTCCAAACTTTACTAAACCTTAACCATAAAGATGTAATATCATAAAACATCGATTTGTAACGATTTAGAGGATGTTTTTTTCTGACTATTTTAGTATTGTTTTGTCTGTTGTACTGTAGTATTGTTGTGTCTGTTGTACTGTAGTATTGTTGTGTCTGTTGTACTGTAGTATTGTTTTGTCTGTTGTACTGTAGTATTGTTTTGTCTGTTGTAGTATTGTTTTGTCTGTTGCAGTATTGCTTTGTTTGTTGCAGTATTTATTTGTCTGCTGTAGTAATGTTTTGTCTGTTGCAGTATTTTTTTGTCTGTTGCAGTATTGCGTTGTTTGTTGCAGTGTTGCTTTGTCTGTTGTAGTATTGTTTTGTCTGTTGTACTGTAGTATTGTTTTGTCTGTTGTAGTATTGTTTTGTCTGTTGTAGTATAGTATTGTTTTGTCTATTGTAGTATTGTTTTGTCTGTTGTACTGTAGTATTGTTTTGTCTGTTG